>OY804600.1:42148085-42540556 GCA_963680895.1 Fragum sueziense | reverse complement strand
AAGGCATAAAAAATTATAAACTAAAAGCAGTTAGGACAAAACTCAAGCTAAAGATAAGAGGGGGTCAAGATTTTTCAAAAGGCAATATTTCTTTCAATGTTCATTTAACCCTATGTTGTGTGTACTCAATGGAATCATTTCATCGAGACAATTCTAACCAACAACAAAGGGTTTGGAATTGAAATAACAAATTACTAATGAGCATGCCTTTACACCCTCTTATCTTTGCTCTGCTTGAGATATTACAAAGGCATACATAATATAATTACAATTTAACCCAAACAGCAGAAATCTAAAGGTGGCCCAATTTCAAAACTGATGCTCATGACAAAATACAAGCTTATAAAGACTATATTAGATAGATTTTGTGTGATATAGTACAGAAAATATTGAGACATAAGTAGAAACTGCTGGTTATCAGCAGTTTCTTCTTTTGTCTCAATGTTTTCCCAAGCTAATTCTATTAAGGTCTTGTTTGGGAAAGGGTTAAAGTAATGAGGATATGTCTCTATCTCTTTCCAGATTCTGAACACAAAACTATGACTAAGTAAATCAAGGTTACAAAAATATACAATTTGATTAAATTCCAGTGTTAACTTACAACAAGAGATGTTTGTAAAACATATATGCCCCCTCAAGGGCCTATATTTGATGTAGGTCAAAGACCAAGGTCAAGTTAACAAGGTCCACGGTCATGGTCAAATATGAAAGGTCTTGGTAGGAGGTGTCTATGTGTGAAATATCAAATCTGTATATGTAAAAGTAAAATGAAACATAGGCCAGGTTAAAGTTTTTAAAAGTAGGCCAAATGCCAAGGTTAAGGTCATGGTCATATGTGAAAGGTCTTGGTTGGAGATGTCAATGTGTGAAATATCAAGGCTGTAGGTGTAAAAGGACATGATATATATGCCTGGTTTCAGTCTTTTTAAAAGTAGGTCAAACTCCAAGGTCAAAATTGCAATATTCAAAGTCATGGTCAAATGTGAAAGGTCTTGGTAGGAGGTGTCTATGTGTGAAATATCAAGGCTGTAGGTGTAATAAGACATAAGATAAAGGCTAGGTTAAAGATTTCTAAAAGTATGTAAAAATCAAAGGTCAAGGTCACATATGCCAAGGTCATGGTCAAATGCGCAAGGTCTTGGTAGGAGGTGTCCATGTGTAAAATATTGAGACTGTATAGGTAACAGGACATGAGATATAGGCCTAGTGTAAGTTTTTAAAAGTAGGTCAAACTCCAAGGTCAAGGTCTAAGGTCATGGTCAAAAGTGAAATATCTTGGTTGGAAGTGACCATGTGTGAAATATCAAGGCTGTATGTGTAAAATGACATGAAATATAGACCAGGTTAATGTATTATTAAAGTAGGTCAAACACCAAGGTCAAGGTCACAAGGTCCAAGGTCATGGTCAAATGTGAAAGGTCTTGGTCGTAGGTGTCAATGTGCCAAATATCAAGGCTGTATGTGTAAAAGGACATGATATATCGGCTAGGTTAAAGTTTGTTTTTTTTTTAAAGTAGGTCAAAGTCCAAGGTAAAGGTCACAAAGTTCGAGGTCATGGTCAAATGTGAAAGGTCTTGGTAAGATGTGTCCATGTGTGAAATATCAAGGCTTTATGTGTAATAGCACATGAGATATAGGACCAGTTTATTTTTTTTTAAAAGTAGGTCAAACATCAAGGTCAAGGCCACATGGTCCAACATCATAGGTGTATGTGATAGGTCTTGGTCAGAGGTTTCCATGTGTCAAATATCAAGGCTGTATGTGTAAAAGGACATGATATATCGGCCAGGTTAAAGTTTTTTAAAAGTAGGTCAAACTCCAAGGTCAAGGTCACAAAGTCCAAGGTCATGGTCAATTGTGAAAGGTCTTGGTAAGATGTGTCCATGTGTGAAATATCAAGGATGTATTTGTAAAAGGTCATGAGATATATGCCGGGTTTAATTTTTTTTTAAAGTAGGGCAAACTCCAAGGTCAAGGTCACAAGGTCCAAGGTCATGGTTAAATGTGAACTGTGTTGATAGGAGGTATCTATGTGTAAGATATCAAGGCTGTATGTGTAAAAGGACATGAGATATAGGCAAGATTAAGAATAAAGTGTAAAATCAACAAAGGGCAATAACTCAAAAAATTTGATTGGCAGAGTTACGATTCTTGTGCACTGCACCTCTCCATAATAAAATCTAGTCACCTATAAAGTTTCATGATTCTACCTTACATATTTATTGAGTTGTGCTCCGGACACGAATCAAGTTATAAAATCAACAAAGGGCAATAACTCAAAAAAATTGATCGGCAGAGTTACGATTCTTGTGCACTGCACCTCTCCATAATTAGATCTATTCACCTGTAAAGTTTCATGATTCTACCTTACATACTTTTTGAGTTATGCTCCGGACAATGATCAAGTTTGAAAATCAACAAAGGGCAATAACTCCAAAAATATGATCCACAGAGTAACGGTTCTTGTGCACTGCACCTCTCCATAATGAGATCTATTCACCTGTAAAGTTTCATGATTCTACCTAACATAGTTTTTGAGTTAAGCTCCGGACAATGATCAAGTTTGAAAATCAACAAAGGGCAATAACTCAAAAAGTTTGATCAGCAGAGTTACGTTTCTTGTGCACTGCACCTCTCCATAATAAGATCTATCCACCTGTAAAGTTTCATGATTGTACCTTACATACTTTTTGAGTAATGCTCCGGACAAAAATCAAGTTATAAAATCAACAAAGGGCAATAACTCCAAAAATATGATTGGCAGAGTTACGGTTCTTGTGCACTGCACCTCTCCATAATGAGAGCTATCCACCTATGAAGCTTCATGATTCTACCTTTCATACTTTTTGAGTTAAGCTCCGGACAAGGTTTGGTCTACGGACAGACAAACCGACCTACGGACCGACCGACCTTCCGACCGACCGACCTTCCGACCGACCGACACTTGCAAAACAATATACCCCCATTTTCTTCGAAAGGGGGCATAATAACATCTGACGGGCATCAGTTACGGGGTCATCTTCTGTGACCCTGAGAAAACGAAATCAATTATTTTTACTCAAACCAATCAAATCTACTATTACATATAATTTTCCGTGACAAGCACATGCAAACACATGGTTCTGCACTTAACCCTTTTCCAAACAAGACCTGGTTTTGACGCTCCTAATAGATTTGGCTACGAAAAACATTGAAACAAAAGCAGTTTCTTCTTTTGTCTCAATATTTTCTATGCTATATTTTACACAAAACCAATGGTTTTCAATCTTAATTTTGTCCTCTGTAGCAGCTTTCAAATTGGAGCACCCTGAATTTTTTTTGTTTGGGAAAGGGTTAATGTGATGTCCTAAAGGCCTACTTTACAGTTGCAAATACTTTCAGAATCTTGAAAGTGCTTGATTGGTCAGCAGAAAAGGTCATGAATGATAATTAAACCCTTACTGGTGCCTGTCAGATGTTACTGTCAATTAGAGCACCAGAGTTTAATCAGATTGAAAACTATGACTAAGTAAATTCATGCTACATAAAAATACATCTATCCATGTATTCTAATAAAGTCTTAAAGCTAGAACGAACACAAACGAGGCTACATCAACATCTATAGGCTATAATAATTATTCTCTAACAAAATACCTTTTTCTCAAGAATGATTCAGAATATAAAGAATTCATATAAAGGCAAGCTATGCTGGTCAAAAAGTAATTTCAGAGCATTCCAATAACTAATCCGAGTCTTCTCTGATGTAAATACGCTCTTTGATATTTTGATTTTTCGCTATTTACAAATAGCGAAAAATCAAAATATCAAAGAGCGTATTTACATCAGAGAAGACTCGGATTATCCAATAACTAACCACAACATGGGGTTTGATGAACAATAAATGAAATTATGCATATTGAATAGCCCCATCCCCTCCCTCTAATCTGTAGCTCTTTGTAATATATTCCGAGTCTCTGATTTCTGTATCAAGGATACTTAAGACTCATGATTATTGAATGCATTATTTGATTGGTTAGTTTATACATGTATTTTGATTGAGAGCAGTTATTGGTTCATTCTGATTGATTGATTAGCTTATTGATTGATTGATTAATTGATTGATTGATTAGTTTATTAATTGATTGATTAATTGATTGATTGATTAGTTTATTAATTGATTGATTAATTGATTGACTACCACAACTTGCTTTACCAGCCTCCAGCTACTTGCCCACTTAGATTCAGGATTATACAAGCACTGGTGAGAGACAAATGTCAAAAAGAGTGTTTACTGTGGCCTGACATAAAAAAAGTTCATTCTGAAGTCTTAACATTTTGTTCTTTGTTGTTTATCTTAATGTTCACCAAAATAAGACGATCTTAGAGTATCTTTGTTCAGAAATCCTCGGGGGAAGAAGAAAATGCTGACAAAGGGGTCACAACCAGCATTTTCTCTTTCTCCCTTAAGGATTTCCGTGCTATGAAATGTAGATTTTTCTAATTCATGTAGAACTTCTTTTCAACAAAAACTTCGTAACTGCAGCTTGTTTTAAGCTGCAGTTACCAGGTTTTTGTTGAAAAGCAATGTTTTTGTCAGATAGCTGACTGCAACACCTTTGAATTTGGACCACCGCAACATTTTGCCAAAACGACAAAATTTTAGGATGATTCAATTTGAAAGACATTGCAGACAACAAAATTGATGATGTAAATAAAGATAGCATATGTGTACAGTACTACGAAGAAAATTTTGAGACAAAAGGAGAGAATGCTGATTATCAGCATTTTCTTCTTTTGCCCCAATGTTTTCCTATGCCTGTTCTATTAGGGACATCAAAACTTGTTTTGTTTGGGAACAGGTTAAGAAAGATTTATAAAACATATTTCTCTAAAGGATTAACATCATCAAATGGGTCGTTTGCATCCATCTGAGCAACAACATCAGTGGCAAAACTATTCACTGGTTGAGTCGACATGGCCTGTTGTCCAACAAATAGGCTCCCAAAACTATCAGCTTCCTTCGTAAGAGGCATTGTAGAGTTTGCTGCATTAGGTGGTTGATTCATTTGATTACTTGACTGTATAAAGTTTCCCTGAAGTGAACTTTGGCCACTAGCTCCAGGTCCTGCACTCATATTCCCTAAGTTGTTGAACATTGTGCTAGACATATTTGGCTGTAGGTTATTTGGCGAAGCAGCATTAGGTGGTCCAGTTCCTGTTATATGATTCAATGAATCTTTGAGGCTATTCAACAACGACTCGGTGGAATCCAATAAATCGGCATTGCTTGCTGGCTGAGAATTAAATTGATTACCCTGAAAGTTAGTACCCATTGGCAAAGAAGGCATATTACTTGCACCATAAGATCCAGTTAGATTATTGGCAACACTTTGGTGAGTGGTGAAATTTGATAGATCAGTGCCAGACGGTTGTAAGTGCATATTTCCATATGCACTTACAGCAGTCTTGCCCTGATCTCTCATATTATTGACAGTTGAAGGTCCGCCGATATTTGTCACCTGATTTATAAATCCTGTTTGGTTGTGAGGAGACAGTCCTGTATTGTTCGTTTGTCTGTAGGTATCACAACCGATTGAATTCCCTGAGTAATTATTCGACAAAGAGTTTACAGCACTAAATGTCCCTACCTGTTGGCCTGCTATGTTACTAACATTATTCCCCTTATAGATGGTAGGACCTTGACTGCACAAGAATTCTACATCACGGATGAACTTTTTGGTACTTTTCACTAAAGCATATTTTTGTTCTACTGTCATATCTGTTTGTCTTGCGATCCTAAGTTTAGTTACAAATTGATTTACCAATGACCTGACTTCTTGCGAACCGCGAGCTTTGGCTAGATTAATCACTTGTGTTAGTTTTTGTTTGATTGAGACATCATATAAGTACATGCCTTGAGTGGGAAGAAGCTGGTTTTGAGATGAAGTATTCCAGTTCATGGCTGGTTCACTATTTCTACGTCCAATCTGAGATATCATCGGTGGGCCTAAATTATTTGATGGTCTATTTCCCTGCATAGGATAAGCTGCATTGATTCCTTGATTAGCCACTACTGAAGGATTTGGGAAAGTTTGTATTTGTTGCTGTTGTAGATGATGATAATGATTATGATGTGTTGAATGATGATGTCCTGATGCTTGTGGAAGACCCTGCACAGATGTTTGTTGCATAGTTGCTGGCCTTTGAGCCCGCATTAAGTTTGTGGCCCATGAAGACTGAGGCTTTGTAAAGGGTTGACTGTTATTGTTTAAATTGTTCAATACATTATGAGCTAACGCTGGAGTTTGAACAAGATTAGAAGGTGTTTGATTGCAAGCACCAGCTTGGGTGGAACTATGATACATATTGTTACTGAAATTTTGTGAAACAGGATTATTTCTCTGCAGATTTGGTCCACCATACTGGTCACCACCCTGTCTATGTGAGTTCAGTCTATTTTGTTGGTTCCATTGAATATTTACTACTGGTTGTTGTTGTGGTAGAGGTAGAACATTCTGCTGGTGATGAGGTAGAGTGTTGGGGGTTGTACTGCGGACAGGAGACGTGTACCCGGAATCAGCTGACCCCACTGAGCTGGGGCGCTGAAACACCTGCTGCTGCTGCTGGACATTGTTGGCACCAACTGTATGAGATCTCGTCCCAGCAAACTCCGGTCTGATCTGACTTGTATGTGGTATCCTTGGCTGTAATACTGGCTGGGTATAGGGACCAGTGAGGGGTGGGGGAGATGTGTAAGTTGGACTAGCGAGGGGCGGGGGAGATTTGTGGGTCTTCTCTATATTAAACACAGACACAGATTGGGGGGATGACACTGTTGCTACTGATGTTAATGTATTTGGCTGAATAGCAGACGCAGGGCTTGCACTATTTCTCCCACCTGTGTTTTTAATGTCAGATTGTGCCTGCAACAGATCCGCTAGCGAGGTAAAGCTACCTGCCTCAATGATCTTACTATCGAAAAATGGTGCTGTACGATTCGGTGGTCCGGTTTTGATGAGGCCTGTGTAACCTGATGACTGCATGATGGGCTCTGGGGGAGGTGGGGTAATCCGTTCTGTACTAACAGAGTAGGTTGGGGACTTCAACTCTGCAGGAGATATCTTTGGTTTATCTTGGTTTGCAAAATTTTCTGTTAGTTCCTTTTCAATGTCATATTCCTCAAAATCTGTTAGAATCTCTTTTTTGATTATTGCTTGAATGTCATTTGGGGCTATTTGTATATCATCTGTGACTATCTTTTCTTTATCTTCACTAGGACCAAGAGTATCGGAATCTTTCTCATCTTTAACACCACCAGATGAGTTTATGTCATCCAAATCTGGGAAGACCCAACTGCTCCCATCTGAAGTCTTGAAAGTGTCACTTTTCTCGGCTCCAAAAATACAATTCACCATATCATCTACTGAAAATTCCATCAAGTCAGATTCAATAACGTCTTTCCCTATTGTACCAGATATTTCTGCAAGTATTCCTTTGGTGTCGCTGACTGAGCTTACTGGACTATGATGTGTTTCTTCACCAAGAGGAGATACAATAGCTATTGGTGGACCTTCTGTCTTGATTACATGATCATCTTCTTCATGATTGCTGCCTATAACATTGGACCCGGGAGAATTGTTACTATCATTCTCCACATCATCCAAACTGTACTTTGGTTCATTTCCTTCATCCCTTTCAATATCTTGGATAAATAGCTGCGTTTGTTCTGTTGAAAGTCCAGTATGTAAATTATCTAGGGATCTTTGTCGTTTTGGAGACAAGCCACCTTCTGTATGCAGTTCTGTTGATTTTCTTTTATGAGATCCTTTATTCATATCCGAGAAATCTGGCTGTTCTTTGCCCTTTGGTAAGACTTTGGTTTCATTCAAATCATTGTCACTTTCTTCTTTTGCTGTTTCTAATTCAGACATGTCACATGAACCAGCATTTACAAATTCATCTATTTGTCCTGCTACAATGAATTCATTTGAATCAGAAATATTTGATTCATCATTTAACATTCTTTCAGGTGATAAATCTACATTTGATGTCACATTAGATGATTCCTCTTTCTCCATATTAAATGATATATCCTTTCTAATAGTTGCTGATTCCTGTCCATGTACACTGGCCTCCTTGTTTAAATCTTCTTCCTTTTCTTGTTGCACACTTATGACATGTTTATTATGATTAGCATTCAATCCTGATGATATATTCTCTATGTTTGATTCTTCATTAGAGTTTGTAAGTCTTTCTTCTTGCACTTCTTCTGTTTCATTAATGCTGCCTTCTTCTTGTTCATTTTGAGTAGTTATGTTGTCATTTTGTTCAATAGGCTCATCATCTGTTGTTACAAATGGTTCACCTTGCTCTGTGTTAGTTTCAATGGGTGATACATCACTGATAGGTTTTTGTATCTCTTCATTTAGTCCTTCACTATTTGACTTCTGCTGTATATTAGATTCAGTAACAGTAACAACATCTTCCTTATCCTCTGCACTTTCGAGGTTGGTGGTACCATTTGCATTATCAGGTGGATCATCAAATGAACCCTTTGACCTTGGTTCACTTTCATGTAAACCATCTTCCTTTACATCAACATCTTCTTTATCTTCTGTACTACTGAGGTTAGAAGTACCTTTTACATGACCAGGCTGATCATCAACTGAACTCTTCGGATCATCAACTTCTGTACTACTGAGGTCAGCAGTACCTTTTACATCCCCAGTTTCATCATCAACTGCAGCCTCTGGATCATCAACTTTATCATCGGATTCAGACAGGTTATTTTTGGTTTGTTGGGTTGAGTCGAGGCTCGGGTTTGAAAATAATTCTATTTCTTCCACATCACTATCATCAAGCTCTGCCATTACACCGTTAAAACTTTCGGAGAACTGATCCAAGACATGATGGCTCTACCAAATCTTTCTTCTACAGGCAACTGCCAATCCTGAAAAGATACAGATTCAAATATTGTATTTATGAATTAACCCTTTCCCAAACAACAACATTTAAAGGTGATCCACTTCAAACACTGCCACAAATGACAAAATGGAAGTTATCAAAGATAACATTTGTGTAAAATATAGCACAGAAAATATTGAGACAAAAGGAGAAACTGCTGGTTATCAGCAGTTTCTTCTTTTGTTTCAATGTTTTCCTAAGGCTATTAGGGACGTCAAAACCATCTTGTTTGGGAAAACAAACAAAAACTTTCAAAAACTAAATTTTAGACTTGTCTAATTTGAGAGTTTCCACAGTTGACAAAGTCTTTGATATAGATAAAATCACTGTGTTGTAAGTTGTACGTTAGATTTGTGTAGTTTGTACGGAAGTTTTGAGTGGTCAATCAAAGATGGCGTCCATGGAAAATCGTTAGAGGTGGGTGTCTTAGTTTTTCGTCGATAATTTCCTTAAATGGCCGTATCTTGTCTTGATACTGATATCATCGTACAGGAGAAATGTATACCTAATAACGGTGCTATATAGCCAAGTACAAGTGTTGTCCTATCGTACTCAGTCGTTGTGCAAAGACAGCCAAACGCGGAAAACTTTTTTCGAAGCGAGAAAGTTGGCCTTTTAAGGATGATTACATTGTACACAGCGAACTAGAGAACAAACTATTGCTCTAACTTGGATGTTTTGAACATGCTCTTTTCTATGGTTACCGTTATAGTACACAAAAATGTCCAGAATGACCACAAACGCTGTGTTTACTAAATGACCAAACAACGGTGTAGTCCCAGTGAAAATATGCAGACACAACGGTGCAGTTTCTGTGTTTTATGTACGGTGTAGTTATTATTTTCACAACAAGTTGTGAACGGTGTAGACTTGGTATGTTGTATAGGGCGAACTAGCTCTAACAGCTAGCAGATCATCTGCACATTTGATTTATCTCCCTCAAATACTTTGGTCTTAGAAAACACAGTTATTTCCCTTGATGAAAACGCCACCATCCTCAAAGTAAACAAAAACAAAAGTTAAGGAAATATGCCGTTTTCTCTTTTCTTCATTCACATAAGCCTAAAACAGTTCGATGTATGTTTAATTTAATTTTTGGAAGATTTTTTTTTGTTATTTGGTATTGAAAAAAAAAACCATCTGACGGACAAGATAATCACAAGGAATACCATCACAAAATATTAAACAAGACATACGATAGCAGTCATTTTAGAGCCATGTTTAGTGACTTACCCTAAGATGTGGGTGCAATGATCAGTTTCTTGTTCATCCGTTCATTTGATTTGTAGATTCGAAATTTCAACTCTGGCTTTGAATTTTTCTTTGTAACTGTTTTAATTGGTTATTACAATCAATTCTTGTTATTAATGAAATGATTTTAACTTAATTAGTATGATAATTATTGATCAACATGTATCTAGTTTTCAAATTGACCTCTCATTGAATTATGATTTTTCCCTAAATAAAGGATTCCATCAACACAACATAAATTATAAATAACAAAACATAAATTATAAATTTGTTTCATAAACATTTGGGCCTTTCGTCTTGTTCGACTTAAAGTAATTAAGTCTTGAAAATAGAATTACGGAACTGCAAAATTCATTTTGAAATTTTCATACGTAATTAACCTCTTCTTCAGGACTGACAATTTTCTGACCAAGATTTTTTGGGCCCACTCATAAAATGTAACCATTTGAAATGAAAAAGGCAATATTCTATTCGCCAAAACAGTCTGACTATTGGAGTAAAACGCATTGAAGTACTTCCAAGAGAGTAGAACTTACATCCATAAATTAATGAAATTCAATGTTTTCCGTCGGGAACCGACCTTCCTCGACTAAGATAAACAATTACCAAGTTGATCAACGCTTCTCAATGACTTAATCACAATTAGGAACAAACTGTTCATTTCAGCCATTGTTTTCATGTCTCGTGGGGAAAGAGAAGAGTCCCTATCCGTATCATCTGTTTCAGCACGTCCAATGGAAATATCAGGAATTAAGGTCGGAGCTTTTTGAACGACTTTATGGGGTGTTGAACTTCGTAATTTTTTATGTACTGGACTCATGCATTCAAAATCGGGGATATCATCGATAGAAAGATTGTTAAGCCCAAAATCATTTTTTCTACATTGATGAGGTCTATCTTGTGTATTCGATGCTCGCAAATGGGGATGATGTCCTAGTCTGACCTCTTGATAATATTCTGAATGATACTACAGTTCAGAGTTTTCAAACCTGAATATCTGACCGGAATGGTCCTGTCCCGAATGCTTCACAAACTTTTCGAAACTTCCTTCGAAATGACAGTAGTAACAAGTGAACAGCATGGAACTGAAAATAAAAGAAAAAAATAAAACAGACACCGCAAGATTCTTGGTACTTTCAACTTTTTGACCCTTACGGAATTGCTTTGACAAATAGCAAAGAAACTAGATTCTTTCTATGTTCTGATTAAAGTATATTTTGTAGACATATTGTCACCTTCTTTGCTGCAAAGCAGTTACAAGTCAGTCACCTATTAACATAATTGTTGAATAATTTCGGTAGTAATTATAAAACATGATTCTCAGCGGTGAAAACGTTATCATTAAACATTACTATTGCTTCAAGTCTACACCGTTCACAATTGAATTATGTTTACACCGTTCACAATTCGTTATTAAAATATAACCACACCGTACACAAAACACAGAAACTGCACCGTTGTGTCTGCATATTTTCACTGGGACTACACCGTTGTTTGGCCATTTAGTAAACACGGTGTTTGTGGACATTCTGGACATTTTTGTGTAAAACGAGGGTAACCATAGAAAAGAGCATGTTAAAAACATCTAAGTTAGAGCAATAATTTGTTCCCTTGTTCGCTGATTACTATGTAATCATCCTTAAAAGGCCAACTTTCTCGCTTCGAAAAAAGTTTTCCGTGTTGGGCTGTCTTTGCACAACGACTGAGTACGATAGGACAACGCTGATACTTTGATATATAGAACCATTGATAGGTATACATTTCCCCTGTATAATGATATCAGTATCAAGGCAAGATACGACCGTTTAAGAAATTTATCAACGAAATACTATGACACCTACCTCTCATGCTATATTGTTGTCGCCATCTTTGAATGACTACACAAACCTAACGTACAACTTACAACATAGTGAAAATTTGAGTACAAATTCAGAAATTATTGAAGCAAAGGGAGAACATTCTCATTATCAGATTTTTTTCTTTTGCCACAATGTTTTCCCAAGATTTTCCTATTCAGAACTTTAAAATCTTGTCTTGTTTGGAAAATGGTTAAATGATCAATGAACTATGAGAAAAAAAGACTTATTTTTAACTCACAGCTGTTGCAATTACGACAATTTTATACTTCATATGTTAGAGCTAAGAATGAGTGACTGTCTAGCAGAGTTCAAAATGATGTGACATGGATTTATCTACCTTTTTGCGGACTACCACTAAGCTATCCATGATCAGCCACCTGTAAGTCTGAATGATTTTGCCCAAAGCCAAATACTTATACATTCCCATACATTTTTGATAGATTATTTTCTCTAACGATGATAAAAAAAATAACTATACATGACCAAAATATGGCCTTTCCAGTTTTCTATGAGTCAAACTTTGGCTTTGACTGATCTGTTTAGAATATGATGGATAGCAAAGCCATATCAAAAAGTCTATAATAAATCCATGAGAAAAAGTCTATAAACAATCTAACAAAGAAAAAGTCTATAAACAATCTAACAAAATGCTTAATTTTGTGGTTTAATTTTTGGCAACAGGAATTTAGGCCTTGGAATAACATTGAACATTTAAAATTTTACCCAAATGCCTGATAAAAGAGCCTAGGATTGCATTTCATTACCTAACAGTTTTTAGACCCACTTCAGATAGGATAACACTGTTTTAATGCCCCTGGATCCAAATAGGGAAAATCTGCCAGATAAACTGATAACATTGTACAAAAGAGGCTTCCTTTGTCAGTCCCCTGCTTAACCTTTCTCAAATGACAAATCTTTTAGACTTGTCTAGATTAAAATCAGTTGCAGGCAACATATGTAGATTTAATTCAATTATGGAAATAAATATGTTAAAGTATGTAAAGCATTGAAAGAAAAGAAGAAAATGCTGGATTCCATCCAGCATTTTCTGCTTTTCTCTCAATGCTTTCCAATACTTTTTTTAAGAATAACAACATCATAGACTGCAAGGATAGTTTGGGAAAGGGTAAAAGATAAAATTTTGAGGTATTTTGTAAATTATTGCTGTATTGTTGACTAGGAAATAAGTTGATGACAATCTATTGGAGAGTGAATATAAACAACTTGAGGTAAGCATCATCTTTTAATTTTAGAATTTATTAATTAGCTCTTTCCCAAATAGCAAAAAATGGCAAATATTTAAACATCAAATTAACACTTTCCCAAACAATGGTTTTGACTAATAGAAAGGGCTTGGGAAAACATTGAAACAAAAGAAGAAACTGCTGTTAACCAGCAGTTTCTCCTTTTGTCTCAACATTTTCTTTGCCATATTTTACACAAATTCTATCTTTAACAACATCTATTTTGTCGTTTTCAGCAGCTTTCATTTAGGGAAAGTCCAAATTTTGGCCGTTTGGAAAAGGGTTAATATTAGAATTGATTGATTAGCTCTTTCCCAAATGGCAAATAATGGCAAATATTAAGACATCAAATTTAACAGAGCTCTGCTGCAGGTAACAAAATGGATGTTGATGAAAATAAGATTTTTGTAAAGTACAGCATAAAAAACTAGAACTGTCGCAAAGCGGACGAATACCCCCCACTAAAGCCTTGTCACTGAAAAAGTGCTATCGGTCAAAAAGTTCTTGACTTAGAGCATGGAAACGGATTTTAAACAAAGTCCAACTGTGACCTTGACCTTTGACCTTGGTGACCCCAAAACGATAGGGCACCTCCTTGGGTCATGGCCAACAACTGTGTAAAGTGATCCTAGGTCAAACGGTTCTTGAGTTAGAACACAGAAACCAAATTGTAAATTTTGACTACTTCCCGTAATTTTGACTACTTCCCCCCCCCCATTAAAAAGTTCAAAGTGGCATAACTCTAAAACTAATCACTGGATCAAGATGAAAATTGCAGGTGCACAACTTCATATGATAGGAAACATCCTGGTAAAATTTCAGAAAAATTGGTCAAAAACTGTGGGAGGAGAAGAGGACACAAGATTATGTCCATGGACGGACGGACGGACAGACGGACGGACGGACGGACGGCCGGACAGACGGACAACCTGATTCCAGTATACCCCCCATAACTTTGTTGTGGGGGGTATAAATATTGGTGCAAATGGAGAAAATACTTGTCATCAGCATTTTTTTTCTTTTTGTCTCAGTGTTTTTCTAATCCTCTATTGTAGAGGTGTCAAAACTAGGTTTTCTTTGGGAAAGAACTGTTTAATTTCTCCTTTTCCATCTATAATTTCAATGCTATGATCTTCAAATATCATGTCCCATTACCCTTCATAAAGCTTGTGGCTACGATATAGAAGCTGTCCAAGTCCTCCAGGATTTTTCCAGGGGAGGTCCAAGTCCAAATGATGGCTTTAATTGTGTTAAATATGTAATGTTATACAAACATTATATACCGGTAGTCAAAATTTGATTTTCGACCAATACCAGGGGAGTCCGCCCCCCCATCCCCCTCTTAATCCGCCCATGTATGTTAAACTCCTGTCACACTAGAGTGGCGATCCCACCGCGCTCCAACATTAGATCAAACAAGTCACTGATGAAAAGGTATTAATGCACTTCGTTTTGAAAGTGTCTAAACACCAATTCTCATTTTTTGGGCCGAAAACGTGTCACAAGCATTCTAACCATTGGAAAAGGACATTGTTAGTGTAAAATATACTTGTTCTGCATGCCATATTTTTCCTTAACCATATATCTGATAAATTCATATCAAACAATGGCGATCTAAACTTCCGTTTGATCTTAACCAGCGATTATATAACACGACCCCCCGTAAAAATCGGTGTCACAACCCAATTTTCCGAATTTCAAAAGGTTGGTAAATCTCTGTCCAGAAAGCGATATACGCAGAATATGTGTCATTCAACACGTGGTGTATAAGAATATGATAAAATTACCTGGAATCATAAAATAAATTTGCTGTTTTGAAAAAAATGTCTTTTCTTGCCCTGTCACAACTCAGGCGAATTCTACGTGACTATGTTTTTTGTAGGCGCCCTACATTAACAGCAGAAGCAAAATCATACCACTTACCGCTGTTTTAAATCAATTATCCATACAGCTATTGCCCCAGAACATGTGTATCCAAATAATGGAAGTATTTACTTCATGGTCGCCATTTGAAATAGCTCCACCAAGTGTCAGACTTTTTTGCTTGAATATGTACGTGACAGCGATCTTTCATTTATGGTAAAGACCATGTCTAAATCTTTTTAAGTATATCAAAGCCTTCAGTATATACAGTACACACTATTGACACACAGTACGACTATATATTTTGAAGCCATGTTAAGTCATCCTGATTTAAAAGTAAGTTTTAATTTTACGTGACTGAATACAACGTGACACTGAAAAACAAAAGTGACCATAACTTCGTTTGACAACAACCTTATTATTATTCATGACCTGTACTTGTACTATGGCGTCAAGTTTAAGGTTTTTTCCATTCATTTTGAAATTCAACGACAGTAATCTGAATACGAAGGAAGGTTTTGCTGGATTTACAGCCATGTACATTACTGGTTCAATATCATAATCTTCTGACAGGTGTGATATTCAAAGTTTGCATTAAGACTCAAAAATAGTATTTCTCTGATACACTTGCGTGTTGTGAATGTTTATCCCTTTAAACAGGCCTTTAGCTGCAATCAGGATCGTCATGTAATATTCACTGTTTCGTCAAGTTAAATTACACATCCGTTTCTCAACCTTTCAGACATTGAAACAATTTTCACTATTCTTTCCATGATTTCCATGAATTCCTTGACATATCTATAGAAAATACAAATTTGGACAGCTTTAAAGAAAGAAATGAGACACAAGAAGCACCAGAGACGGGCAGTATACCCCCCCCCCCCATACCGTAATTGCTTGTCACAAAATCCCATTTCTATTAGCAGTGACCTGTGATAGAGCCAGCGGTCCACGCTACATGCAAAATTTAAATACATTAACCCAAATGGAGATAGAAGATTCCTGAACGATCTATATCTTAAGAATTCGAATAGTGATAGACAGTGAATATTACGATAGTAACGCGGGTAGCAGACAAAATATCTTTATCTTTATATCTTGGTATCTTTGTTTCTATTTAAAAACCGAGAACCCGTACCATTATGTAAGTTTCCATTGCATAGTGATAATTTGGAATATTATTGTAGGAAGAGGCGATATCGCACTCTGAAATCCAAATGACTTAATGTTTTAGGAGAAGATTGAATTGGATTTCTTTCTTAACTTCTATGTAAATATCAATAACCCACAATGTAGGGGTAATTTTCATTTCATGTAAATAGTATGTATTTCAAATCAAACAAATGTTTGTCTTTTAATTTTTAACTAATTTTACTTTCAAATAATACTACTAAATTAAAAAACAGGACTTGATTCTAAAGCAGTTACTTTCACTGAATATTACGTGACAAAGGATCAAATTTCGTTAGGTCGACATATTTTTTTTATTTTTACCAGATACATGCTAATTTGTTTTGAGTTTGATAGAACATATATTGCTTAAAGAAATAATTAGTCTTATAAACTAATTTGTTGCCATCATAAGTTACGAGAGGAATTAGAAGCAAGTGTTTGAAATATTGACTGTTTTTGCACATCAGTTCTAATAAATCCCATACTCACGGTGCTTCTTGTTCTTACATGTCTCGAGTTTATGCAAGTCACTTGAATTTCTAATATACAGCTATATATCGCCTGTTGAATTACCAAAACATTACGTCCTTTGTAACTTACTTGAATGTTTTTTTACCAGATTTGGTATAATACAGTCGTGTCACGTAAAATTAAATGGTAGTTTTGGGGGTTCTTCAAATCATTGATGCAAGTAAAGACAGACACCTTTAAAGGAGTGGCCATTATTTATTTTTTCCGTATAGATGTTATACTATCATATTGTAATAAAAATATTGCAATTCTGTAAAGTCGGTATTTTGGAATTTTGCTGGTGGTTTTCGGCCGAAAAAATGAGAATGGGTGTAAAGCGCGCCGGCAGCACAGTGCAGTCGTCATAAGGGCGTAGTACACGCACCATGATATCTCCATGAGCGCGGTAGAAGCACTGTAGAAGTGCAGTCAATTGCCGTAGGAATGCCATACATCGCCGTAAAGCCGTCAAAGGAGCGCCGTAGGCGAGCCGTAGCATCCCCTTGCATCTCTTTTTTCAGAAAATTATGGATGTTTTCCGGCGATCCCACGGCGCTCTGAAAAATGCTAGAGCGCTGTGCAATCGCAGTGCAGTGTGACAGGGCTTTTACTAACAAGATGACCATGATAGTCCTAAATCGCTCGCCTGAACTAAGATGACTTGAGATTAGAAATGATGGCATAAGCCATGATAAGGTGACCAAGAGCTTCCCAGAGTGGCACATAATGTTATTATACCCCCGAGAGGGGCATGTCAGTAAAATTGGTCATTTTTTTCAATTAAACTAAAAGAGCAGATAATTCAGGAATACCAATTATCCTAATTTTAATAGTGGCATGCATAAGTAAACACCATGGAGATTCAATAAGGCAACTTTGATCATATTGTGGTTGAAACTGTATGACTCACAAGAAAATCAAAATGGGCATCTTTTTTTATTCAAGGACAGATAGTTCAAGAACGAAAAGAGTTATCTGTCCGAATTTCATAAGTGGTTTGCACAACTAGGCACCATTGGGATTTATTGTGGCAAGTTTTATCAAATTCTGGTTGAAATTGTCGGAGGAGTTATGCACACAAGAAAATGGCCATCTTTTTTATTCAAGGGCAGATAATTCAAGAATGAAAAGAATTATCTGAATTCCATAAAAGGTGTGCACAACTAGGCACCATGAAGATTCATCGTGGCAAGTTTGATCAAATTCCAGTTGATAGGCGTAGGAAGAGGAAAAAGGGGCCTCCCCCCCCCCCCATAATACCCTCATATTTCCATTTATTTTAACATTTGGCCCCCCCCCCCCCCCCAATATTATAAACCTTCCTATGCCACTGCTGTAGGAGGAGGTGCAGACACAAGAAACAGCTAACATGTATTTATCGACAGATTAATGAAACGAAGATTTTTGGAAAACGACAGAAATACATGATCTTTATATATCAAACATTCGCAAATTTATAAACTCGCAAATATAATTATATTCGAGACAACAAAATCGTGAAAATAAAGACTTATAAATACAACTTATGTACAATATAGACTAGAAAAAAATGAGAGAAAGAAGAAAATGCTGATTTCAGCATTTTATTCTTTTATCTCAATGTTTTCTTGTGTCACTCTTTGAAAGGGCCTCTAAAACAGGTAATGTTTTGAGAAAACGGTTAATCCCTTCCCAAACAACAACAGTTGGTATTTCTTGAGACAAAAGAAGAAACTGCTGATAACCAGCAATTTCTCCTTTAGTCACAATATTTTCTCTGTTATATTGCACACAAATCTTATCTTTAAGATCATCCATTTTGTCATCTTCAGTAGCTTTCAAATTGGATCGCCTTAAAATTGTGTCATTTGGGAAAGTGTAACCACTGTTATTAATCCCTTTATCAGGAAGACATTTTACAGGGTTCTTCAATTGTTAAACCCATTCTAAAACAACAATATTTCTGGTTGGTTATTATCACACAGTTGAAATAATGTTGTTTTTTTGTGGCTGAGTGATGACAAATTAGTGCTTAATATAAAGCAGAACGCAGAACTGGTATCATGTACAATACGTAGTTTAGTTATGTTGTTACAATAAAATTTGAATCCATGCTTCTCTTCCAGGATGTAGATAGAAAACTTAGTTTTTCGCTTATATGTATAAAACAGTTTGTATGTATGTTGTTATGACAAGAAACTGTACAGTTTAAGTCATTAAGGTATTGAATTGAAATTGAATATAAAACTCAGGTACAAAATCTGTATAATATAACAAAGTAAACTTTTACAGAAAAAGAGCTTTACTGATTTAAAGCAGTTTATTATTTTCATGAAAGGTTTTCTACAGCCATAGAAAGTGGTAGTCAAAAGGAGTCACTGCTTGGGAAATAGTTGCAATAATGTAACCGAAACCTTTTTGAATTTTGATCTGGGTTTCGGTTGCAATTCCTTCTTATTCTTTGCAATGGAGCAAGTGCTGGAATGATTCATTCAATCAAGTTTGGCATAGTCAAACTTCAAAATAAAGCTATGGAATGTAGCAAGAATGTTACAAAGTTACCTGACAACAGGTTAACCATTTTTCTGTCAATCCAGCATAGTTTTATGTTGAAATCACATTCAAATAAAGTTCAATTCAATTTTGAAGCGCAGTGCCCATCCATTTTATTCTACTGAGAATTGAATTTTCTGTTGGAAGAAAATATTGATAATAGTTCTTGTTGATACTTTAAACCGAAATTGTGCCATGGAATATCTTTTTATGGGATTCACATCTGATAAGAAATGTTAGTGTAAAAAATTTATGCAAGAAAATGTGTTTTCCCCTTTTTTGTCTTGCTCCAAAGAAGGAATAGGGTGGACTCGTAGCCACAAACCAATACCCATCATCAAGTTTGTGGTTATGATATCACAGCTACTTGGGAAAGGGCTGACTACACTGAGTCAATGACTCTTGATAAAGTAAGTGCAGAAAAGTCATGCAGAGCTGCAGATAAAATTGGGCAATGAATTTTCAAAATTTGAAAATATGATTTACAGTTCTTAACCCTTTCCCAAACAACAAAATTTTAGGGTAATCCACTTCAAAAACAGCCAGAAAAGACAAAGCGGATGTTATTACAGACAAGATTTGTGTAAAATATGGCACAGAAAATATTGAGACAAAGGGAGAAACTGCTGGTTATCAGCAGTTTCTTCTTTTGTCTCAATTTTTTCCCAAGCCTTTTCTATTAGGGTCATCAAAACCAGGTCTTGTTTGGGAAAGTGTTAAAGGGGCCCATGCTAGGTTTTTATGCTTCCGAACTGTTCGGGAACTCATTTTTGCAATGCATAAAAACCTCGATCACAGCGAATAGCCATCTTTCCTTTGCTATAGATCAATCCTTTACAAGCGTGTATACACATTCTATTTTTAGTTTAAAACGAGACAAGGTCAACGAGACACACCCCCGCGGTATTAACACACCGTACAACCGTCTGTGTCGATGACTGTGACCTTATTTGCGAGGGATACGTGGAAAGGTTTATTTTGTACAAGCACTGAACATTTATACGCCTATTTATCAACTATAGAATACCAAAGATCCTTTCGTTTATTTATAAAAGTAAATTTATTTGACCTAACATGCACATGACATCAGATGCCGAATCTTTCTTCGCAAACTTTCGACGCAGCCGGTTGTACGGTGTGTTGAATCTCGCTGAGCAAAGATGACATACCTCTGACGTAATTGATTTTTGAAGGTTGGGCATATGTAAACCGTTACAAAACAAAAACAAGGACAAAATGAACCAACCCGCACGTTATTAAGGGGGAATGCTCCAGTTTCCTATTTTTTTTTTTCTCAATAATAGAATTTATTTATATTTTGTATGCTGAAATTACATGTTATTACCAACTGAAAAATGGATGGTCAGCTATCTTGTTTGAATTTTATAGGCCTTTGTATCATATACCCCTACGTCGAAAAAATGCGCAATTTCTTGCACCTTTCCAAGGTCACTAAAATGTTAATAAAATGCTGTATATTCATCGTTTAGTCCCGAAAACGGATTTAAAGCAACGTCTTACATTTAATAAGAACAGAAAACCCAAAATATGTACTACTATAAACACGTAAATGTATAAAACAGCATGCTCACGTGTTTGGTTAAATCAACGAAGCTGGAGTGTTTTATGTCAAAATTTGCATATTTTTGGAAATATTTCAAGTTCTACATAATAGAATTTGATGAAACTCCCTCATTGTATTAAGCAACATGTCCTGGTAATAATTCAAAAAGAAAATGCATAGGTCAGCGCACTTATAAGGGAATTATAGCAATTTTAATCAGCTACACATGAATAAAATGACGCAAAACAGTGGTAACTGCATACACACTTACGACTGTCTTGCTCTAAATGATTGATGTCTATCTCGAGGCAATAAGTTTCGCATAATAAATACACTTTTACTGTCGAAAATGGTAAATTGTAATGATGTATTATATTATTGAAAATATGGTAGCGAAACATATTGGTACGAAACATTTAATTTACTACAGTAAAGACCGAGTGTTCCGAAAAACTGGAGCATTCCCCCTTAATTGACTTGGATTTTAATACTTATATTAATAAAGCTTGATCAGTGCTAACAATGGACATAATTGATCTACCCCTTCAGGTTGGTAATTTCATACGTTTTTGTGCCATTTGCATTTTTGACACCCTAGCTGGTCCCCCTTTAACCCATTACCAAACGACAAAATTATAGGGCGGTCAAAATTTTTGCACCACCTGTAACTGTTACATTTGGCACCCACTAACGGACGGTGGATTTGTATATGGCTACTGCTTAACCCTTTCCCAAACGGCAAAATTTTAGGGTGATCCGCTTCAAAAAGTGCCACAAATGACAAAGTGGATGTTATTTTAAAAAGATAGAATTTGTGTAGAATATCACTGTGTTGTAAGTTGTCCGTTAGATTTGTGTAGTTTGTACGGAAGTTTTGAGTGGTCAATCAAAGATGGTGTCCGTGGAAAATCGTTAGAGGTGGGTGTCTTAGTTTTTCGTCGATAATTTTCTTAAATGGCCGTATCTTGTCTTGATACTGATATCATCGTACAGGAGAAATGTATACCTATTAACGGTGCTATATAGCCAAGTACCAGTGTTGTCCTATCGCACTCAGTCGTTGTGCAAAAACAGCCCAACACGGAAATTTTTTTTCGAAGCGAGAAAGTTGCCCTTTTAAGGATGATTACATAGTACACAGCGAACTAGGGAACAAACTATTGCTCTAACTTGGATGTTTTTAACATGCTCTTTTCAATGGTTACCGTTATTGTACACAAAAATGTCCAGTATGACCACAAACGCTGTGTTTACTAAATGACCAAACAACGGTGTAGTCATAGTGAAAATATGCAGATACAACGGTGCAGTTTCTGTGTTATCTGTACGGTGTAGTTATTATTTTCACAACAAGTTGTGAACGGTGTAGACTTTGTATGTTGTATTATAGGGCGAACTGGCTCTAACCGCTAGCAGATCATCTGCACATCTGATTTATCTCCCTCAAATACTTTGGTCTTTAAAATGCAGTTCTTTCCCTTGATAAAAACGTCGACATCATCAAAGTAAACGAAAACAAAAGTTAAGGAAATATGCCGTTTTCTCTTTTCTTCATTCACATAAGCCTAAAACAGTTCAATGTATGTTTAATTTGATTTTCAGAAGACATTTTTTTGTTATTTGTTATTGAAAAAAAAACATCTGCCGGACATGATAATCACAAGGAATACCATCACAAAATATTAAACAAGTCATACGATAACAGTCATTTTAGAGCCATGTTTAGTGACTTACCCTAAGATGTGGGTGCAATGGCCAGTTTCTTGTTCATCCGTTCATTTGATTTGTAGATTCAAAATTTCGGTTCTGGCTTTGAATTTTTCTTTGTAACTGTTTTAATTGGTTATTACAATCAATTCTTGTAATTAATGAAATGATTTCAACTCAATGAGTATGATAATTATTGATCGACATGTATCTAGTTTTCAAATTGACCCCTCATTGAAAAGTCTGATTTTATCAAAAATAAAGGATTCCATCAACAAAAAAATGTAAATAACAAAACATAAATTATAAATTTGTTTCATAAACATTTGGGCCTTTTTTCGTCTTGTTCGACTTAAAGTAATTAAGTCTTGAAAATAGAATTACGGAACTGCAAAATTCATTTAGGAATTTTCATACCTAATTAACCTCTTCTTCAGGATTGACAATTTTCACCCAAGATTTTTCGGGCCCACTCATATGAAAAAGACAATATTCTATTCGCCAAAACCGTTTGACTATTGGAGTAAAACGCATTGAAGTACTTCCAAGAGAGTAGAACTTACATCCATAAATAAATGAAATGCAATGTTTTCCATCGATAACCGACCTTCATTGACCAAGATAAACAATTACCAAGTTGATCAATGCTTCTCAATGACTTAATCACATCTGGGAACAAACTGTTCATTTCAGCCATTGTTTTCATGTCTCGTGGGGAAAGAGAAGAGTCCTATCCGTACCATCTGTTTCAGTACGTCCAATGGAATTATCAGGAATTAAGGTCGGAGCTTTTTGAACGACTTTATAGGGTGTTGAACTTCATCGATAGAAAAATTGTTAACCCCAAAATCCTTTTTTCTACGTTGATGAGGTCTATCTTGTGTATTCTATGCTCGCAAATGGGGATGACGTCCTATTCTGACTTCTTGATAATATTCGGAATTATACTGAAGTTCAGAGTTTTCAAACCTGTTTGACCTGTCTGATCATTGATCTCCCTCCTGCGCACTTTTAATATCTGGCTGGAATAGTCCTGTTCCGAATGCTTCACAACCTTTTCGACACTTCCTTTGAAATGACAATAGTAACAAGTCAACAGCATGGAACTGAAAAAAAAAGAAAAGAAAAAAGAAAACAGACGCCGGCAGATTCTTGGTATTTTCTACTATTTGACCCTTAGCCTACGGAATTGCTTTGACAAATATTATATCTTTATTTCCTCCAATACTGAAGATTATCATATATATAATATATCATATCATATAATATTCTGATTAAAGTATATTTTGTAGACATATTGTCACCTTTGCTGCAAAGCAGTTACAAGCCAGTCACATATCTACATAATTGTTGAAGAATTTCGGTAGTAATTGTAAAACATGATTCTCAGCCGTGAAAACGTTATCATTAAACATTACTACACTGCCCTCCAAAAGTTCCTTCACACTCAAGTTTAATTTTACTGAAATCAATGTAATACCTCACTTGTAAAGAAGCAAATCCTCGTATCACGTAAAATAATTTTGCAAAAACGGGTTTTCCCTGTCTATGGAGAATACTTCTGAGGTCTAGTTGTCAATGATACCCAGACAACTAAAAGATGAAATCGCAGAATAGGTCACATTTTCCGAACTTTGAAAATATGTGAAAAACACTCACTGAACGCAGTGTCATGGGAAAGTCCCATCACCAAGCAATTTTGTTTCAATTTTTGCAGATATCTGTTCAAAAATGTATTATCTAAAATGTATCAACAAAAATACAAAATAAATTTTATTTTAGTAAAGTTTATGACTGGTATGCATAGGGAGCATTTTTGACGAATTTTCAATTTTCAGATTCTGAAGCCTCTATCAAGTTTCGGACATCCATCACAATAATTTTCAATGGATAACATAATTATGAAATTTTCTTTACAAGGACAAAGCAAAGTTTTGAAAAAATACTACATTTCAACTATGACAACTATTTCTGAAGAAGATAGGTATTTACATGGATTATAGAACAAGAAAATATCAGTGTGAAGGAACTTTTGGAGGGCAGTGTATATAATCATATGAGAAATAATACGTTCTGTATTGCTTCAAGTCTACACCGTTCACAATTGCATTATGTCTACACCGTTCACAATTTGTTGTGAAAATATAACCACACCGTACATAAAACACAGAAACTGCACCGTTGTGTCTGCATATTTTCACTGGGACTACACCGTTGTTTGGCCATTTAGTAAACACGGTGTTTGTGGACATTCTGGACATTTTTGTGTACAATAACGGTAACCATAGAAAAGAGCATGTTAAAAACATCCAAGTTAGAGCAATAGTTTGTTCCCTAGTTCGCTGATTACTATGTAATCATCCTTAAAAGGGCAACTTTCTCGCTTCGAAAAAAAATTTCCGTGTTGGGCTGTCTTTGCACAACGACTGAGTACGATAGGACAACACTGGTAATTTGATATATAGAATCGTTGATAGGTATACATTTCCCCTGAATAATGATATCAGTATCAAGGCAAGGCACGACCGTTTAAGAAATTTATCAATGAAAAACTATGACACCTACCTCTCATGCTGTATCGTTGTCGCCATCTTTGAATGACTGCACAAACCTAACGGACAACTTACAACACAGTGAATATGGTATAGAAAATATTGAGACAAAAGGAGAAACTGCTGGTTATCAGCAGTTTCTTCTTTTGTCTCAATGTTTTCCCAACCCTTTTCTATTAGGGACGTGAAAAGCAGGTCTTGTTTGGGAAAGGGTTAAAGGCACCGTAAGAAAGTTTACACTTCTTTGTCTCCAGACTTTGGGACGAATTTTTAATTCGGAGTGGGTATAAAAATTATGTAGCAGGGTGCAGGTATTTGGTGATAGGCCCTAATTATTGTATGGCAATGTCAACATGTGGATAGAGTGTAGGAACCTAGCTGCGATATCGTAGCCACAAACTTGATGATGGGTATTGGTTTGTGAAACCCAGATCAAAATTCAAAAAGGTTTCGGTTACATTATTGCAACTAGTAGGAACCGAACGGTACAACGGTATTCCTGAGGCCTTGGGTTCGAATCACATTCGAGCCCCGTAATCCGAGTCTTCTCTGATGTAAATACGCTCTTTGATATTTTGATTTTTCACTATTTACATCAGAGAGCGTTGCTCTTTGAAAAAATCAAGAAGTTTGCAACAAATTGTTGCGCATCGTTCACCGTCCGATCTTAAACGCTATCGTTAAAACCCATGATGATATCGATAAATGAACCATTTATTGTTATGGCTGCTGAAAAAATTACGACCAAAAAGTATTTCTAAAAGGTTAATAGGCAATGTTTTGCAACAACCCTCACCTGAGCAGCCTTTGTTTACCTTGACCTTCCATTCAAAACCAAAGGTTATACTCATCCAGCAGGCCGATTTGAAATGAAATTTTTGGTCAGGTAATGGTATGACAAAAAAATGATTTATTGATCTATACCCTACAGTGTTTTACCGAGTGATTCGATATGATACACAAAAACAAAGCTTCAAGTTACTTGTAACATTACCGAACTTTCCGCTGTTTTCAAAGAGCAACGCTCTCTGATGTAAATAGCGAAAAATCAAAATATCAAAGAGCGTATTTACATCAGAGAAGACTCGGATTACGAGCCCCGATACTTTTCACCACCTGTTACACAACCAATAAAACGACCTTTATAAAAAGGAAATAAGTAAGTGTCAATGCTAATTGGTAATCTAATTTGAACTTTGAACCAAGGGTACTTTGATTAATAAAATAACTGGTCAAATTCATGAAATCAATCATAGTTTTCATTTTAAAATGAACTTCTTTTCATACAGATTACAGAACGAATGCAGTTAGATAGCGCCTATCAAACTTTGAATACGCAAGTTGATCTGAATTTGAAGATTCATTGGATCTACGTGACGTCTAATTTGCCCAATTACTGAATTAGCCTGATCAAAAACTAATCAGTTTTCGCTGTTTTGCTTTTTTTTTAAAATGAAATCAACACTTCCGCATATCTATTAGCTAAAATATTTTACTTACTTATGCACAATAAGCACAAAGACTGTCTATATAGTAATGCCCGAAGATGGATATCTGTGTGTTTTCGTTGACAATCTATCATGTATGTCAACCATCAATATTTGTGTAGTGTTTACTGTCCCGTGTGTAATTGGATAAGAGGGGAGGTAATTCAAAAATAATTAGAGGAAAGTATTGGTTGTTTCCCTTGGATTTTATCTCGATCAGTCGTGATTCCCTTCAATCTTTTTCCTTGTCCTCTCCATCAATCTAGGCTCGTACGAACAGGGGGACGGCTAGTTGGTAAAAAATGTCGATTTTTTCTTATTTTTTGCTGAAATTAAAGGGAAGATAAAATCCATTTTAGCCCCCCTTCTCCTTAGACCTAGCACTCTCTTGCACACGGTTCATTCATTACATTCACCTCTGTAGTTGCCTCAGAGAGTATTGCGTCATCATCTGCTAGATTACGTCACTTTCTATCACATCAAAACGGCAATAACAAATAATTTTTCTTTTCCAAATGTAGTAGGGTCATTTTTCCATGTCTTTGTAATTCAGTAGAATCCCTTTTGCCTTGTTAAGACTATTTCATGAATGAGTGACCTTTTCCCTCCATTTTGGTCACATGGTATGAGTAAGTTTCGCTTCAGTGATTTCCCCCCAAATTGGTCATGTGACTTCTTCAGTTCTTCAGTGGGACATGAGATTTTGGTCTGGAAGGATCTTTCTAGATCATATGAGATTTTGGAATTTGATGAATTGAGAATAAAAGTAAGTTTTCTGGATTTGGTTCTCCTTTTCTCGCGATGTTTATTTTCTCGGATGAATTGCATTTAGTGTGTTGCTATTTGCTTGATTTGTTTCGATTGTCGATGGATTGATGAAATGAGCACGGTTCTGCTTTTCCCGCTTTATTTGTCCTTGCCGCGCCCGCCTACCTTAATTAACCGTTTCTACCTTTACCCTAGCCTTGCACTATGATTCTTAATATTTCAGTACTAACAGCCACAGCAATGAGTGTGATGGATCGAGAGATGTAATTTTGGTTGTGAGACACTTAATTCCCCAAATTGGTAAGTTCCCCTATGTTGTAGATAGATGTTATGTTGCAATGATTGTAAATACTGTACGGAATATGAGACTGTTGAAATATGTTTATTTCACTAGTTAAGAGTAAAGAGTAAACTATTATAGTGCAGCAAATTATTGGAAAAGGGTAAAGTAAATGTTTAAACCGTATCGCTTCAGAGTATTGTAAGAAAAGGAGTAGAATGTCACCAAGTGGCATAATTCTAATCATTTTCTACAATACTCATATTGATTTTTGTGCAGACGAGTCCGAATCTATATTTTTCATAATTTTGTATATATTTTACTGTCAATTGTTTTATGTATTTTTCAGAGTGTACTTATCCTTTATACATAAGGCTGAGATGATGAAATTAGAAAACTTTGGAAACACCAACTAGACTTTATTCTCTATATTACTCCACCGTCCATTAAAGAAGAACCCGTATTATAATTTAACAGCCCAGCCCTAGCCGTGGTGGTTAGGGCCCTGTTATATTTTTGGCGCCCAACGTGGATTTGGACTAGTTTTTGGAGTAAAGGATTGGAATAGTGGACAGTGGCTATTGTTTTAAAAACATGGATTTATAGTGTACCGTTGTATTGAGGGTGATTGGACTTTAACCCTTTCCTATATAAACCTGACTGTGGACAGTCAGTTTTCGAGGGAGAGACCGGGACGAGTTTGGATTATTGGGACAATCAAGACAAACGTGGATTTTGGATTTAGAGAGATATTTGGAGCGAGCGATGGATTCTGGGCGAGCATTGGACGAGTGAAGGATTTGGGACTATTTTGGACAATTTTATTACCGTGGATGATTTTGTGACTGTGATATTATAACTATGTATATAGTGAACTAGACTGTTTTTTTTAACAGAGTTCATTATTAGGACAGTGATGTTTTTTTTTTTTTTGCAATATGTAAATTAGGATTTTAGGATAAGGATCTTTAAATTGTAAGTAGAATTTATTTGTATATACCTATGTAGCCCCGTTTAGTAATTTCTCCCTTTCCCACTATATTTCATTGAAAATGGCACTTTGCATAGACCAGGTATTTTGATTCAGCATTTTTCTGAAATTTTGTCATTTTCCCATGTTTGCATAGAAAGTATTGTTGGGTTTTCCACAATGTTTCTGTAGCAAATTTTGTCGTTTTTCCACAATGTTTCTGTAGCTTTACCACAACGTTTCTGTAGGAAATTTTGTCGTTGTCCCACCATGTTTGCATAGAAAATATTGTTCGGTTTTCCACAAAGTTTCTGTAGGAAATTTTGTTGTTTTCCCACAATGTTTCTGTAAGAAAATTTCGTCATTTTCCATCATGTTTCTGTAAGATTTTGTCGTTCTCCACAATTTTTCTTTAGGACACCTTATCATATTTTTGTTTAGATCAGTATGGTCTAACCAATCAAATGATATAGAGTTCTATTGTAAGATCTAGATTCTCCATTGATACAGATATTTTTGTGTGAGAGGTTATATCATAATGTCCGTTTGAGTGCATCACAAGTTTATTACTAACACAGTTGATTTAACCAAGTAATTATGATCTCTCTATCTTGATCTAAATTTTGACCTGACCCGCCCTCTTATTCCTGATTTGCATATGTTTTGATGTCTGTTCGTTTCTGATTGGTTCAACCTCTGACCTTCTAAGTCCGCCATTTTTGATTAGTTGTTGGGTTCACCTTTAGACCTTTTGAGTCAGCCATTTTTATTGGTTGTTTGGGTCAACTTTGACCTTTTCGTTCGACCATTTTGGTTGGTTGTTTTTTCATTTCCGGTTGATTTGTTCATCACTGATTGGCTATGGATTTGTTTCCTATTACTGGTTCCCGCTTTTATGTTTGGTTCCCAGCTTCGAAATGTTGACTTTAGCTTGTTCCCTGTTTGATTTTTTGGGCTGGTTCCCGGCTTGATTTACTTTAACCTTTTGTGACCTTTGGAAAATTAGCACACTTTCTATTTATAGTTTGACAATTTTGTTGGATGACCTCTGAACTCTGACGTTTAGATATTAGTACCCCGTCTGTGATTGGTTCTTGTTATCAAATCAAATTCATTGGTTTATTTACAAACTGGAACTTGAATTATTTTCAGAAGTGAAAGTAGATATCCTGTTTCAGACTTCCTGTTTCAACTTGTTATCTACCTTTATCGAACTTAGTAAAAATTAGTGAAAATTATTTACTTGATTTTCAATCTCAGGAAATGTGTTGTATTATTTAGCCAATATGAGAATTTAAATTTACATTGCAACAATTTTGGTTAATAGTTTATACATTATAGACTATTAATCATAAAAACTTAGAATAGTTATTTATTAATGCATACTTATAATCAATTATGCATTGAATTAGGTACATCCATATTTCATCATGATTGATAAGACTCAATGTGCATTTACTTGCCGTTCGGTGATATCATTATTTGGATAACTTAATGTTGTGGAATAAGGTTACATCTTTCTTGTACAAATACTCCTTGGTCTATAATGATTCATCAACTTTGAACGAAATTGTGTTGCTTGAATTATTGCTTTGACCTAAAGTAAATTTGTCCATAATGATTCATTGACATTGAATAAATGGTGTTGCATGAATTATTGCTTTGACATATAATACCACAAAGATATCTTATTTAATACAGTGAACATGACTGTGTAAAGTGTTGTGTTAAACATACATTGCCACTATCTGACTATAATTGTAAACTACCTCCCACACATTTAAGTGCTAATGAACTGCTATTAAAGGGAAGTAATTCACCCTAATACATTTTTGCTAATATTTTTAGGGAATTGTGCCCTCATGTAAGCTTTAGCTTGTCTTAAACATTTAAGATTAGTTATTCTGTAGTAGTTATTTGAAAACATTGTGAAAAAAAGATAGTTGAGAATATGTGACCTAGTACCTTTAGAAATGTATATAGTAGCTTGTACTTAGTCTATACTTTCACACATTGTGTTGGGGCATATATTCTGATTAGCCACATACTTATAGTAGTGACAAGGTTTATGACCTTGTTGTAGGTACTTACTCTTCACATTAGGGATACCCTTTACTCAATTCAAAGTAGGAGTGATTATGTGTAGTTGTTTAGTTAGTCATTAATATAGTACACTACTTTAGTGCATATGTATCATAGTGTGTGATGCATAGTGGTACAATGTCCCTTGTGTGATTGATTTATAAAGGGGAGATAATTAATAGTGTTTGTGTTTCTATGCATTGAAGTGTTTAAACATAGTAAGTGAATTTTATTTCAGGTTGTGTATAACATAGTGTGTTGTGAATTGTATCTCACCATTAAAGGGAGATAATTTGGGATTGATTTTACATCCCTTGTTCTATTTTTAGAACAAAGTCTTTGTATTTAAACATTTGACTTCTATATTTGTGCTGACCTATAACTAGCCATTATTTAAACATTTAAACATGGATAGCAAGGAAGGAAGCAAATTAGGTATTGCTTCAGGTGGAGTTAGTCCTTCCGGAATTTCCGAAGAGGATAAGAAGCTATTAGACGCCTTTCATGGTTTACATTTATCACCTCATGTCGAAACATCGGAGGATTTATTTCATTTCCTGTCTAAGTTTGGAAAGTTTGTGTCGGACAAGGAGTCCCACTCGACGACATCCCATCAATTTCCGAAGTTGTCCACTTTCTATGGTGATGAGTCCAAGAGTGACACTTCGTGGGAAACTTTTTATTATGAGATTAAGTCTCTTCAATCGGGAAAAGTTTTTACCCCTGAGCAAATTTTACTCGGAATTCGACGAGCTGTTAAAGGCAATGCTGCCGACATCCTTAGGCGCATTGGTATTGGTGCTTCCTTGGATGCAGTGCTATCGAAGTTAACCAGCACATTTGGTCATATTGAGACCAATGAGAGCGTTTTGATGAAGTTTTACTCTTGTCAACAGAAGCCGAAGGAGAAATTTACTTCTTATGCCACCCGCCTTGAAGAGATTCACTCTCAAGCGGTTACCATGAAAGCTTTACCAGCAGATGATGCAATTCTGCAACGTGTTTTATACCATGGTTTACTCCCAGACATGAAGCATATGGCTGCTTATAAAAATGATGTAATACATGATTATGATAAGTTCAAGATAGAACTCCGGAAGATAGAGGCTGATCTTTACAGTTCGAACCCCGTTCATAGCCATGCTTCAGTACCGGTTGAGAAGAAGAGTGAACTTAGTGAAGTCAAAGATTTGTTGACTAAGCTACATGAGCGCATAGATAAGATAGAACAACAGCAAGAAGATTTTAAGAAGGAGTCTTCAACTCCAACCTATAGAGGAGGCTATGGTGGAGCCTCGAGAGGAGGAACCCAGTTTAGAGGAAGAGGACAGAATTACAGAGGGAGAGGACAGAATAGAGGCAGAGGGCAGCAACACAATGACGGCCAGAGAAATGACCAGAAACCTCTAGGATCACAGACTTTTGTACCAACCTGTTATGGTTGTGGTGGAAAAGGACATCTAGTTAAAGATTGTCCAAGTAATGTACAGAAGCAATGTTACAATTGCCAGAATTTTGGACACATAGCAAAGAATTGCCCAAACTAGTATGTGCCTCAGTTGCTGGGTCGAACTCAGGCATCTTAAACAAAGACCCTAAATTAGTTGGGACAACGAATGAAGTGTTGGTCAGATTGGAATCAGTTGACACGAGAGCCTTATTAGACACAGGCAGCTGTATTAGTACAGTTTCACAGTCATTTTATAGTAACAATTTGAAGGATTTGGAATTGAAACCTTTGGATACGTTCATCAAGGTTGAATGTGCTGATGGCAAGCAACTACCTTATACCGGATATATTGAAGCTGATCTTTCTGTTTTAAGTGGAGTTCCTAAGTCTTCAACTGTTACTTGTTTACTTTTGGTCACTCCAGATACCAACTATTCAGTTTCAACTCCAGTTATTTTAGGTACTAATGTACTTGACGTTTTATTATGTGAATGCCAGTCCAATTTTGGGCCACAGTTTTTACAGTGTGCTTCCCTTCACACCCCATGGTATCTTGCTTTTCGATGTATGGTTCTCCGGAACAAGGATTTGAAGAAGAATGGGAATGCCATTGCTGTTATTAAGTCTGCAGAACCAAGCAGGATTATTTTAGGTCCAAATGAGACGAAAATTATACGTGGTTGCACGGACAAAGAATTATCATATCAGGATACTAGTGCCCTGATACATGAAATGAAAGATTCCAGTTTACCAGATTTTGTCGACATCACTCCAGCAGTTATTAATTACAAGTATGGTTTGACGAAGGAGGTTGATGTTACATTATCGAATGTTACACTGAACAGTGTTGTTATTTCACCAAGAGCTCTTTTATGTGAGCTGCAACCAGTTTTAATCGAGGAAGTTACCCCTCAACAAGATAAAGCTTTGGAAGAGCAGATCTTGGGTCAAATACATATTGACACCAATGACAAGTTAGACTCCAACCAGCTTAAGGAGATTACCCAGCTTTTAACCAAACACATAGATATATTCTCAACAGGAGAATCTGATATTGGATTTTGTGATAAAATCAAACACCGGATTGACCTTACTGACGAAATACCTTTTAAGCAGAAGCCAAGACGGATCCCTCCAGCTATGGTTGCTGAAGTTAGGCAGCATCTGGAACAGCTTTTGTCTACCGGAATAATACGGAAGTCTAAATCACCTTGGTCTTCAAATGTCGTACTTGTGCGCAAGCGCAATGGCAAGTTACGCATGTGTGTGGATTACCGTATGCTGAACAACAAGAGTGTTAAGGACGCTTATGCCCTTCCTAAGATTGAGGAAATGTTTGATGTCTTGCAAGGTAGCAAATTTTTTTCAACAGTTGATATGAAGTCAGGATACCATCAGGTGGAGGTAGAGGACATTCACAAAGAACGGACAGCCTTCAGTGTCGCTAATTTGGGTTTTTTCGAATATGTAAAAATGCCGTTTGGACTTACAAACGCCCCAGCAACATACCAACGCCTGATGGAGGAATGTCTTGCAGACTACAATATGACTATTTGCGTCATTTACTTAGACGACCTTATTATTTTTTCAGACACGTTTGAGGAACATTTACGACGCCTGGACCTTGTTATGACACGTCTTAAGGAGTGTAACCTTAAGCTTTCCCCTGATAAATGCTATTTTATCCAGGACAAGGTTCCATTTTTAGGCCACATTGTCAGTGAGGCTGGAATTGAGACAGACCCAAGTAAGATTGAGAAGGTGAAGAATTGGCCTACACCGACGAATGCTAATGAACTTCGTTCATTTTTAGCCTTTTGCGGCTACTATCGGAGATTTATCAAAGATTTCTCCAAGATTACAAGACCTTTGGCAGATTTATTGCCCCCAACGACTCAGAAGAAAGGAAAGAAAGATACAAAGCCCTGGATATGGAGTGAGGCGGAACAACATGTATTTGATAATTTGAAGGATGCTTTAACCAATCCTCCTATTTTAGCCTATCCGGACTTTACAAAGCCTTTTGAACTCCATACAGATGCTTCAGGGAAGGGACTGGGTGCAGTGTTGTACCAGTCAGATGGAAAGCTTAAAAGAGTCATTGCTTATGCCAGTAGAGCATTAAACAGAGCAGAAAAGAATTATAGCGCATATAAGCTTGAGTTCTTAGCGCTTAAATGGGCAGTAACAGAAAAGTTTTCTGATTACCTTGCCATTAACCATTTTACCGTTTTAACAGATAATAACCCGTTAACGTATGTGTTAACGTCAGCCAAGTTAGACGCTACAGGCCAGAGATGGGCTTCTGCTCTTGGAGAATTTAACTTTGACATCCAATACAGATCTGGGTTAAAGAACACCGATGCAGACGCTATGTCACGGTATCCGCACGAAAAGGTCCAAGAGTCTGATGTTGAGCGAGTAGAAGTTAAGAATGACATAGTTAAGGCCATTTGTAGTGATACAGACAGAGAACCCATTATTGAGACAATTTGTTCTCATATTAACCTAGTTGATCTTACTGAAGATCTGGGACAGCCTATGGCTCAGATAGAGATGAGAGAGATACGTAGACAGCAAAGACAGGATAAAGTTATTGACAGATGGAGAATAGCTGTCATTGATAACAAAGTCCCAAATGGTAATTTGTCTAAAGAAGATTTTATTATGAAGAGACAGTACCAACATTTTATTATGAAACGGGGTATTCTTTACCGTAGAATTAAAGACGGGGACGATTTTATTGAACAGCTTGTTCTACCCCAATGTTACCGAGAAGATGTTTTGACCGGCCTTCATAACGACGTTGGTCATCCTGGAAGAGACCGAACTATTAATCTTTTGAGAGAAAGATTCTTTTGGCCAGGTATGGCAAAAGATGCTGAAGAATGGGTGGAAAACTGCGACAGATGTGTTAGGAGGAAGTGTGGGGCAGACATTAGAGCTCCTCTAGTGAATGTCCACACTAGTTATCCCTTGGAATTAGTTTGCATGGATTTTTTGACATTAGAGCCATCTAAAGGTGGGATTGGAAATATTCTTGTCATTACGGACCATTTTACTAAATTTGCTATGGCCATCCCTACCAAGAACCAGACTGCAAAGACAACAGCAGATGCCTTCTATAACAACTTTATTTTACATTATGGAATTCCCACAAGAATACATTCGGACCAAGGTTCCAACTTTGAATCCAACATACTCAAAGAACTCTGTACTTTGACCAACATGGAGAAATCTCGAACATCAATTTATCATCCCCAAGGAAATTCTGGACCTGAAAGATTCAACAGAACACTTTTAGGAATGTTAGGAACCTTAGAAAACCACCAAAAAGCAGACTGGAAGAAATATGTTAACCCCCTGGTGTACGCCTACAATTGCACTCCACAGAGCTCTACAAAGCACTCTCCTTTTGAGATCATGTTTGGAAGGAAACCCAAACTCCCAATAGATTCTTTGTTTGAGCAAGTGATGGAGCAAGAAAATCGTACATCGTCGGAGTATATCCAGGAATTGCAGGAAAGAATGCAAAAGACGAGAGACATCGTTGCGAAACACCTTGATAATGCGAAGGAAAGGCAGAAGGAAGTATATGACAGGAAAGCGAAAGCAGCTAGTTTTGAAATAGGCGACAGAGTACTTGTTAAGGTTCTGGCATTCCAAGGCAAACACAAAATACAGGATAGGTTTGAGGAAGATGTTTATGTGGTCATCGAACAGCCGAATGAGAAGATTCCAGTGTACAGAGTAAGATCTGAAAACACAGAGTTAGTTAGGACTTTACACAGGAATCATTTATTTCCTATAGGAGACAGGAAAATGATTAAACCAGTCCCAAGGAAAAGACGTTCCTTAGAGGAAAGGGAAGAAGTAGCAGACAGAGTTGATAGAGATGATGAGAAGAGGAATAATATAGATGAAGGTTTCGAAACCAGAAGAAGAAGAAGAAGAAGAGAGGATTCTGATGATGATTCTGATGATGGTATTGATGGACATGGTTTTGTAAGAGTTACAAACCATCATGGGGACGCCCATGAGTTCACTGGAGAAGTTTGGGATGGGAAAGATGAAAACATGGAAGAAAGTTTAGATGAAGAAGATGAAGGTAGTGCAGAGAAGAATGAAGAAGAGACGGATGGAAGCTCAGAGAGCGATCATGAAGATAAGGAAGAAGTTGATGAGGCTGTAGAAGATGACAGTGAAGCAGTTGAAAGCCCAGAAGGTCAAGCTGAAGACAGTGAAGATAGATCACCTGATGATCACACGGACGAACAACAGGACCACAATCACCGGAAAAAGGAACAAAGAGAAGCTCCAACTCCAGTTCCCAGAAGGTCCCAGAGAGAAAGAAGACCTCCGAAGAAGTTTGATTCATATTATATGAACCAGATGACAACACAAACCAGACATGATTCGAGGATGGAGGCATTACATATTTTGACGTCCTCTGGTATTTTGGATTGTTTAGACAGAGATGTGGCATACAGTATTTTAGATTCTATCATTAAGTGATTTTTTTTAAATGAATGTGCATTTGTGTTTTATCCAATTAATGTATTTCTTTTAGATTGTTTTTTAGTGCGAGGACGACATAATTTGTAGGCGGGGAGGAAAAGCATAAGATTTTTGATTAACTATGGACTTTTGATTTTCAGATACCGAGAGTTAATAAGCGGTTTTTGTATTAAGTTGACATGTTGTAGTTCAACATGTATTAATAAAGATTTTTTGTCTATAGTTTGCAGGTTTAATGACGAGACGTCATTTTACAGACCGGGGAAGGATGTAGTAGGGTCATTTTTCCATGTCTTTGTAATTCAGTAGAATCCCTTTTGCCTTGTTAAGACTATTTCATGAATGAGTGATCTTTTCCCTCCATTTTGGTCACATGGTATGAGTAAGTTTCGCTTCAGTGATTTCCCCCCAAATTGGTCATGTGACTTCTTCAGTTCTTCAGTGGGACATGAGATTTTGGTCTGGAAGGATCTTTCTAGATCATATGAGATTTTGGAATTTGATGAATTGAGAATAAAAGTAAGTTTTCTGGATTTGGTTCTCCTTTTCTCGCGATGTTTATTTTCTCGGATGAATTGCATTTAGTGTGTTGCTATTTGCTTGATTTGTTTCGATTGTCGATGGATTGATGAAATGAGCACGGTTCTGCTTTTCCCGCTTTATTTGTCCTTGCCGCGCCCGCCTACCTTAATTAACCGTTTCTACCTTTACCCTAGCCTTGCACTATGATTCTTAATATTTCAGTACTAACAGCCACAGCAATGAGTGTGATGGATCGAGAGATGTAATTTTGGTTGTGAGACACTTAATTCCCCAAATTGGTAAGTTCCGCTATGTTGTAGATAGATGTTATGTTGCAATGATTGTAAATACTGTACGGAATATGAGACTGTTGAAATATGTTTATTTCACTAGTTAAGAGTAAAGAGTAAACTATTATAGTGCAGCAAATTATTGGAAAAGGGTAAAGTAAATGTTTAAACCGTATCGCTTCAGAGTATTGTAAGAAAAGGAGTAGAATGTCACCAAGTGGCATTCTAATCATTTTCTACAATACTCATATTGATTTTTGTGCAGACGAGTCCGAATCTATATTTTTCATAATTTTGTATATATTTTACTGTCAATTGTTTTATGTATTTTTCAGAGTGTACTTATCCTTTATACATAAGGCTGAGATGATGAAATTAGAAAACTTTGGAAACACCAACTAGACTTTATTCTCTATATTACTCCACCGTCCATTAAAGAAGAACCCGTATTATAATTTAACAGCCCAGCCCTAGCCGTGGTGGTTAGGGCCCTGTTATACAAAGTCCAAAATATGTCATACTTCACGTTGCTTAAAATTTAATATCATTTTCCAACGAAAATAATTTAATTTTTTTAGATTGATGTCATTCATTCAAATTTTCTGTACGTTTCATTCTGATAGGGAACGATTTTATCCAGCTAACCGTGACGTATTTCGAATAAACAATAGTATTTCGTAAGTGTTGTTATAAAATCTCACAACTACGACTTGATTCAAGCCGTAGATACGATATCATATAACAACACCGACGATCTATCAAAACAAAACGTATTGGATATGGGTTATACTAATTAGCATAAACCTAGTCTATTTTTAGCACAGAATTCCTGCCATTGGTAAGGAGGCTTGAGAAAATAGTTCCATTGTATATGGGTTATTTCATCAGTTATAGTGCCTTTCAAATGTAACCAGAATCATAATTTCTTTGTCTACTTTATTATGTTACACATGAAACAGTTAAACAGCAATAATACACGTTTTCCTCGGTTTGACAAGATTCTTGTCATTCATACGCCCAGGTCGTTGTAGACTGGTACCCATTCGTGTAAATAACTGAATTTACGACTGGGAACAGGTACTGCATTCTGTCCTTTGATTGGTCAATCGAAAAAATCGATAGACCAATGAAACGGCTCGGTGTATGGAAAGCGTTACCTGTCCAGGCCGTCTGAGTGACCGTCAGATATAGGTGTCACTCCTCAACGAAACGGGCCTATTAAATATATAGTAAAATGGGTCAATTTGGCAGCTTCTAGCTCCTCTCAGAAGTCTTTGTGGCACCTTTTACTTAGTCTGCCTGACAGACCATTTCTTTGTCTTTAATTTACTACCAAGAAAGTGGTATCAATAGCACCATCAGCTAAAATCACGCACCCGTGAACACAGCCACCCTTGAAATTTGCCATCTATTTCTGGATCTGCATGTGACACACCCCCATGAAAGGTCACGACCGCGCAAGAAACTAGTTCCCAACAAATTCATTAAAACACATCCTAGCAGTACACTGATGGTCTGCCAGTGTACAGAACCACATTTCATGCATCTGCCTATTCTATAGACACAGAATCAATGCAACAAAAGGAGCGAATCCATTTTTGACGGAACTATGTTTGTATACTACGACCCGGAAGCATTTCCCGTTGTGGAGTGTCTCCATATTAGCTATTACCGTACTTAAATCCGTAGTAGATTTCAGGTACGGGAACCAGACTAAGGTCGTTGCAGAGATGTATGTGAGAGTAACGAACAACTCTGCTCGGAGATTGTAGACCTAGATCTACTAGATCTATCTTAAAACTATATGATGTAGGCCTATAACATTAAAGGGTAATATCATAGGCGCCTGATTCTTCTTTTTTACAAAACAACATCATTGAATGAATAATTTTAGTTAAAACATTTTTCAAATTATGAATGAAAAAAGAAATTATTCAAGATTTTAATTTTCCGTATTGTAATTTGTGCGAAAAATTATCTCCCTTGTAAATTACTTGTAAATTACTTCCCTTAGGTCATATTTTCTATTCATATGACCGGGGCACTTGATCGGTCACGTGACTAGTGACGTAATTTTCGAAGTAGAATATGACACTGAATTTCAGCAATATAAGTTTGGATTATTGGGGGTTTACGCCGTTTTCAACTACTATCTCGTAATGAAGTGATCGTACTAGAGTAAACGGAGGACAAGCACGAAATGATTGAAATAATATCATATTTTTTTTGGGGAAAAATGAAGGAACGAATGGGTTTTTTGTGCAACCTAGAAAATATTGAAAAGAAAATCGCAAAATTTAACATGCTCACCATCGCATCACCATTTTGATACGATTTCCTTACTAATTAGCAAAAAACATGATATCCGATCACTCGATTGTCGATAAATGACGCAAATTCATACACGTATCATTGTGGGACGGACGGCTTTTTTTTAAATTCTTTCAACTTTCGCCGTCCAGTGATGGGTTTATAAGATGACACGATGTCGTCGAAAATCAAGTTCGATGGCTCAGCGCGAAACGGTTGTAACTGCATATATGTTTATAGGCAGTTACAACCGTTTCGCGCTGAGCCATCGAGTTGATCGTATGACATTGACCAATTTTACATCAGTCAATTACTTTAGACATCATCAAATTTTATTCCATAATCAAGGAAATCAATTCCATTGTTCGTTACTAAGTGTGAAAAACAGATTAGTCAAACGGTCTTAAAAAAGAATTTGATGACTTCTTAAAAATTAGTATTTGATTTTCGGCGACGTTTTCATTTGAATTGACAATTAATCAGGATTTCATTCAACGATATCGCTTTTACCCATTCAATCACAATGACTCCCCCCTCAAAAAAAAAGGTTGTGGAAAACGTGAGAAATGAAGAAATTGCTTGTCTTGCATTTCCCACAATGTTTTCTGCCTCCACCACACACAAAATAAAATAGAAATAATAACAATAATTCTCTTGAAATTGTTGTCTGCAACACCTTTGATTTCAGACGAGACCAGAGTATTTTTGCCGTTTGGATATGGGTTAATCCTTTCCACAACTACAATGTTTTAGAGGTTTCCAATTTCGAAGCTACAGAAAATCAATTTGATATTGATAAAGAGAGAATTTATTTGCAACATAGCGAGGGGATTCGGATTGTTAAATTAAAAAGGAAAGCTATGATCGTTTTATAATTGGTTTTCACCGGATCATATGTTTTAGAAAAGGGCAATATAATTTTGAAAACTACTTCCAATAATTGCTGTACTGAGTAAAGGGAGCGAATATACATGTGTTTTATGACATCTTTGACACCCGCGTGTTTATTGACCAGTATCTTACACCCGTTTTTGTAATTAATCAGCTCATTATGAAATAAGGTGTTTATTTCCAATTAATGTATGTAAAGAAATCTATTAATGCTATTTTCGATTTTAATCATTTTTCAAAAATGATCCTTTTATTTTCGATGACGCAAGGAAACAAAAAACATATAAATAAACGAATAAAAATAAGAGAGAAAAAGATTAGATGCTGAGGTCACCATTTTCTCCTAACCTTTTAGTAATTTAATCGCCTGCAACCCATATTGATACAATATTAAATATATCAAAACTGTTCGATAAATCCCAAATAGCACAAATTTAGAGTTTAATTTTAACAGCCGCTGCAAATAACAAAGAGATGATAATAAAATGGGGGTTCTCTATATGTCGCGGAAAATATTGGGACAAAAGGTGATCACGTCGATTATCAGCATTTTCATCTTTGTTTCAATGTTTTTACCAAGCCTTTTTGAGCGTCAATACTAGGTTTTGTTAAATGAAAAATTTAGGGGAAAACCAACACACATAGATTGTATTTCTCTTCCACTTCGTTTTTTTCACTCACGAGATAATGGCTTCGGCAAACATCATGGTAAAAGAAGAAATTGGTTTAGACAGGCAATTTCTTCCTTTATACAATGTTTTCTACACAAAGAGACAAAAAGTAAATACCATTCACTTGCAATTTTCGTCTGCAACATCTTTGAATTTAGACCAGCCAATTTTTAGCCTTTGCCTTGGTAGTGGGTTAGATGAAACCCTGTGAATTGAAACAATGCCTGTTTCGAACGACAAAGAATATCGCATTTTTATTTAGGAGCAGCACTCATGAACACGCAATCTTGATAACTATGTTTTAGCACCGCATTTGGATAAAAATGTGTTTGTCATCAAAATTTGCATAATCTTTGAATGACCTGACGGTACAAATTAAGTAGAAGTTGTACGGTCCTGGTTCAATCTCAGAATCCACTTTCGTTTTCAATTTGATTTCCTCGGAAAATCAACTATATACTACATGTATAATGTTTTATGGGTTACTAAGTTAACATTGCAAATGTAAGTTACACACAACAGGATTTTGAAGCGATATTCCCATAAACCTTTATATCAGACCACTCGATTATCGATAAATGACGCAGTTGTCAATGTAGACAGGTTCGACTATTTCGTATCCAAGGATACAGAATCCAAGGGAAGTAATTGATGCAGCATATTTTGTGTATTGGTAAAATCGATAATTTGGCTGCTGGTTTGCAATGCGTTAATGCTTTCCCTCACGCAATGACTTTTTTGTATTGTTTTTTAAACCATTTCCGAGCTATTTATAAGGATGAACTGCGAACTCGTAATTTTTTTGAGGTTATCCTTTAACGCTTTCATAAAGAAGTCACGGTTTTGCTGCCCTAAATTAGCCAAGGCTTGCAATGTTAGAGCATTGAGGCAAAAGAAGAAAATGCTGGTTACCGGCATTTTCTTCCTTTCTCAAAATGTTTTCTATGTTATGTTATTATATAGGCTATAGATTTACAAAATAATCATCTGTGCCTTAATTTGTGTAGGCCTAGAATAGCCTATTGAAAGAAAAGCGGTAAAAATGAATTTCAATAATTCTTTTCACGAAGTGATTCTCATTACTTTCTCAATAACAGTATTCAGGAAAGGACTAATTTATAGACTAAATATCATCTTTCAATGCATTACTACTAATTAGAACACCGGGTTGGTGATTCTAAATCCGTTACTATGGCAACCATTTTGTAATGGACACTATGGTCAAAAGTCATATCAAATATCAACCAGACAACAATTTTCAAAGAAATTCCATATCAGAAATGGCGAATCTCCAGTCTCCACTCTGGTTTACCCATTCCCAAACAATACCTGGTTTTGACGTGCCTAGATCTAATTAATAGATATAGCTGGGGAAAACATTGAAACAAAAGAAGAAACTGCTGATAACCAGCAGTTTCTCCTTTTGTCTCAATATTTTCTGTGCTGCTCAAATTCTGTCTTTACCAACATCTTTTATGTCGTCAGAAGCATCTTCCAAATGGGATCACCCAAAAATTTTGTCGTTTGGAAAAGGGTTAAAAAATGACCAATTTCATAACAAATTCCGTCCGCAGCTTTTGCGCTTTTTCAAACGACGAAATTTTAGATTGGTGCACATTGAAATGTTTTGAAATGATAACAAAGGGGTTTCGGACATAAAGAAGGGAATATTGACACTGAACTCAACATTACATTTTTTCCCCACAGTGTTTTCCAGGATTCCTGTGGTGGACACGACAAAACGAGGACTTATTTGTGAAAGGGTATACCAGGCACGTAGGAAGCAACTTCATATTGGGCGGGCTAAAGCTGTGCCTGATTTTTTTTTTTTTTTTTTTTTTTTTTTTTTTTGGGGGGGGGGGGGGGCTAATTTGGATTTTCCCAAAATATTTCAGTGTAAAATAAGGAAAATTCGGCATTTTTGACCACATCTGAGGGGACAAGGCATCGATCCTAGCCCCCCCCCCCCCACCTACGGGACTGTTTACTTGTGTTCTTCTTCGAAATAGTCTGTATCAAAAAGAAGTGTTTCAAACGGCTATGTAAAGTTGAGTGAATGTTATATATAATAGAATGTTCTTCTGGCGACGTTTTCCAATTAAATCTATTATCATTCTCACATTCGCACAGTCTGATCATTTCCTTAACTGGCTGAGCATTTTACTTCAACCTGGCAAGGATTGGTCCGTTCCCAAGTTGACACCGCTTTATATTTTAAAGGCTCTAGAAAACATTGTAGAGAATGAAGAAATAAAACACATTTTGACAAGCAATTTCTCCATTTTCTACAATTTTCCTTCCATTGGGAGACAAAGAAATGTAAGATTCCATTTACTTGAAATCATCGTTTGCGATGCCTTTGAATTTGAACCAGTCTAAAAATTTTACTCTCCGCTAATCGGATTGGGGCATAACTGTTCTATCGAAATACACACATTGTCACATACAACAATTATGCGTCGACATTAGACGAAGCATTTGAGAAAGTACAGTTTCACCAGTTGCTATTTCCAATAGTGGTCATTTGCGACTAAATTGTCGCAATTACCAGTTGTCATAATTGTAGTTACGACATTTTTGTTCCAAACTATGACAAGAATTCCAATATTGAAGTTGATATGGACAATGCATCATTAATAAGTAAGAATATTCGTATGTTTAGTGTATGTATGTAATTAGAAAACTGTGCGCGCTTATGAATTCGGATTTAAGGTATACCACCCCTAATGAAATTTACGTGACGTCGGAATTATTCGTGCGACGTCGTTTAACATTCGTTACGCGTCCGAACATATTCGGGCGACGTCGAAAACGTTCGGCGGTGGAACGTTCCACCGCCGAATGTTTTCGACGTCGCCCGAATAATTCCGACGTCGAGTGAATTCCATTAGGGGTGAACTACCTTAAGATTTATATGAGTACTTAGGCCTAAATATATTTTTGTTGTGATTTTTAAACACAATTTGGAAATATACTTTTATTTGACCATAACTGTTAGAAAGACATCTGGCAAGGTATGCATTTAAGTACTTTTCCAAATAGTCGAAATATATACACCTCTCATTTGAAAGGAATAGCAGACTCAAAAACCCTATGTCAAGAATGGAAAGTATGTATATTAAAAGAGAGTGAAGGCTTTTTGAAATGTATTATTTCATTTAGGGTTCACCAAACCCTATGTTTTGGGTACTCACATGAATCGTACGTCTCGTCGAGACGATTCAAATGAGTACCCACAACAAAGGGTTTAGATTTCAAATAACAATTTTAGAATGTCTTCACCCCCTGTAATCTATTGCCCTGTATATGACATGTGAACTATTGAGACAAAAGAAGAAGTGCTGGTTTACAGCATTTTCTTCGTTTGTATCAATATTATTCCGAGCTTTTTATTCCTACTGGGAACGTCAAAACCAGCTTCCTTTTTAAGAATGGTATCTATGTTACATTTTAGACCTTCATATTTGTAATAGAATGTTACTGATATTAAGTTGAATTTTTTATTTGAGTGATATCAGTTTGTTTTACTGGAAACACATCCAGTAATATTTCAAACTCTATTAAGATCTTACTGAATAAAGTAATTTCCGGGACTGATATTTTTAAGTAAAGGAATAATGTGGTAATGTTTGGACTCTAGTCCATGGGCCCATAACCGAAACCCTCCCCCCCCCCCTTGTGGGATTTTTGAAGACCTATATTTTCTTGAAGCTTATGATGTATAGTAATGAATTCAGGTTGTTGTTCAATTTAAAAGTGCTGGATAAGCAAATGGCGGGCTCGTTACCATGGCAACCGTCCATTTTTCTACAATCCAGCGCTTGGATCAATTAATTGCAAAAAAATTACTTATTTTTGTCATAAATCTTTCAAAATAGTTTTAAATTATTACCAAGATATTTCTCTCACAAAATAGATATTTTTTAGAAAATTTGCTAATTTGCATATTCATGAATATTTATGAGAAAGTAAGAAAATGTGTTTAATTTGCTAAAAACAAGACTTTACTAGTGAATTTAAACCTCCCTACCAGGTAGGATTTTTGAAGATCTATATTTTCTTGAAGCTTATGATGTATTTCAATACATTCACTTTGTTATTTGATTTAAAAATGCTGGATAAGCAAGTAGTTGGCTTGTTACCATGGTAACCACCCATTTTCATTCGTTCCGGCGCTTGGATCAATTAATTGCAATAAAATTACTTATTTTGGTCAGAAAACATTGAGGCTAGTTTTAAAATGTTGTCATTACATTTCGCTCACAACCAAAAGATTTTTCAGATATTTTGCTTATTTGCATATTCATGAATATTAATGAGATTGTGGAAAATATGTGTTTAATTTGCAAAAAGACGACTTAACTAGTTTACTAGTGAATAGAAACCCTTCCCACCATGTGGGATTTTTTAAGACTTATATTTTCTTGAAGCGCAGGAAACATATTACTGAATTCAGGTTCTTGTTTGATTTAAAAGTGCTGGATAAGAAAATGGTAGGCCTGTTATTATGGCAACTGCTCATTTTCCTACGTTTCAGTACTTGGATCAATTAATTGTAATAAAATATTTTAAAATACTTATTTAAGATATATACTTATTTTGGTAATAAAACATGAGACTAGTTTTAAAATTTTAAATAGACATTTTTCTTGAAATCATTTTTATTGAGCTAATTTGCATATTCATGAATATTAATGAGAAAGTAGAACTATGTGTTTAATTAGCTAAAACAAGGCTTTTCTATGGAATAAATATGCTGAGGCGATGCGTTTTTATAATGCTTAATGTTTCAAATGAATAAGAACACTAATAGAGCAATAATAAGTTCATAAACCATTCATCAGCGACACAGAACAAGCAAATACGGGCTTATTCGCATTCACAATTATTTGCATACTTTTCTCTAAATGGCAAATAAATTCTCAAATATTCTCTAATAATGTTAATGACTTTCATTTTTGCATCTTTTTCCCTAAATTGTTTACTTGTTGTGTTTGAAAACTAAAATTTCATGATTTATCCATTAAAAGGGAGAATCTTAAACAATATATGCTCTGAAAAATTACCGTATAAATGACAATAAAATTCCATTTAGCGCAAATGACATGTTGAAAACTTTAACCTGCTTTCTTTGATTTTTTTTCTATGTGAAATACAGTTTTCTTTTACACAAGAAACTTTATTTTGTAAAAGTTAAGTACTAAAAGCGTTTTAATAATGAATTCCCATTGGAGTACATGTATGGTCACCTTTGATTTATACCATTTCTGCCTTGTAATACATGCTTTTTTTACATTTTGCTCCAAGTTTAAACTTAACAATACTATTGAAGACATGCTGTGCAGTAGAGAAATCTTCCCAACCACTTCTATTGATTGGAATGCTATGTTACAGGAACACAGTTTACCAAATATATTCTAATAAGCGATAGTTGAAACTGGTCAATTTCATATTTGCACTGTCATGTGCATCAATTGATGATTTAAAATTTGCCTATAATAGCAACTGAATTATTCATTTCTTTATCAAATTGCATTCGAGTGACATCGTTTTACACCTTTATAATTCAGAATACTTATATGTGATAATATAAACAGTTATAAATTGTACATATGTACCTTATTGGTTGGATACCAGTACTTCGAAGACACTTGATTTGTGAGGAATCCTCGTATTCGTGTAACAAAATGTTGTTTTGAAAGATTTAGATTAAATAGCAAACACAATCTCTGTTGATTATGATGAGAGGGAAACACATCATATTCCAACTTCTAGTGTTGTAATATGTCGCTTGCCAAAGATTTGAAATCCTCTGTTTTGTTATCAGTTTTTTGACATGCTCGTTCATTTCTTAATTCATTTCAAACATCTCCACCACAAATTAGTTTTGGGAATTCGGAATTTTGTGGAAGACAACAAGCTAACCTCAGGATGAGGTAAAATCCATAAAACATAAGGGCTAGCTATGAATAAAACATATAAGCAATTTCCAATCAACCAAGGAATCCGCGATTTATATATGTCATTATATGTGCACAAACTTGTCTAAATATACGGTTATTAGAAAGCCTTTTCACAAAAAAAGGGAGAGCCTGCTATTGTTCGACACTTGTATTGAAAAGGGACTGAGGGTAAAACATGCATGATGAGTTTACTGGTCTTCTGTACCATCTTATTCTCAAGTAAAATATCGTGGTGGTGGTGGGGGGGGGGAGCGGGGGTTATAACGCGACAGAAAAACTTAAGAAGATGATGCTCGGTCTGAAGGCAAAGTTGCAACCACTGTCGATGGTATGTGTCATAAATTCACAGATCAGATATACATGCTGAGCGAATTAAAGTAAGAAATTGTCCATGCATTATCGTTTTCAAGATATTGCTTGGTCGCAAAAGGATGCACAAACTTACAGACTGTTGGGTCTAAAATTCCAAAGAGTACATCCTCATGAACGAAAAAAAAAGTCAAGGGGCCTGTTTCATCAAAACATTTAAGTCGCATTTTTGACTTACCGACGACTTACGACAAGTTTAGGGTAAGAAAAGTGTATCGTCATTCTATCAAAAGCTGGGTTATGCGATTGTTGTTTAAGCGAGTTTTAAGACATTGGTAAGTCAAAAATACGACTTAAATGTTTTGATGAAACAGGCCCCAGAGTCCTAGGTACCTTGGTATGGAATCCCAAGGGCCAAGAAAATTATTCAATGTTTTACAGACAAGGTTCAGTATTCAATGTTTTGGGACAATTGGGGGTTGCAATAAAATATTTTGTTGGACATATTACCCAAGAAAGGTACAATTAACGAAGCATACTATGCCAAGTTGCTAGACAATCTGAAGCAGACCATACGTGAGAAACGTAGCAGCAAACGCTCAAAATGTGACCGCTGCTTGCAACTGAAAATTACATTAGTACACAATTGCCAAAGTACAATGGATGCTGTCGAGAAAAATGGGTATCAATTTAGATCACACCCTTCCCGTCCACATGACCTTGCTGCTATCGACTTCTTTCCTAAAAAGGACACGAATGGTTGCAATTTTAAGGCTCATGAAAGAAGTTATTGATGCAATTTAGGTGTGGTTCTTTGGAAAGTTCTCGGACTTCTTTACTTCTGGACTGATGTCACTTGACCACCTTTAACGTTGATTAATTTGAGTTTAACTTCTTTTTCAACCGCTATGGTCACATCGTTTGGTCAAAGCACATAGGCCTTGATGGAAAGTATTTCAAGAGAAAAGATGTCGATCTAAACAGGTCAGTTATTCATTGATCCATGCTCGTATTTGAGCATTTAGGCAGATTACATAAAATACATATTATTGTATTGTATTATATGTCATGTAAATTAACAGTGAAGAAGCCATTTTTAGCGTGGCAAAAGTGTTGATATTGGTGTTTTTGTATTAAACATATCCACCCCACAAAAAAGAGCTTAAACGCTTTATGACCAAAATAAGCCTTAATGTCTTTATACCCTCTATAACACCTATTATCCAAAGCGTCCCTTGTCCAAGTTAGACTTACTTCACGCAAAAAGATACCAATGATGTACTCCAATGTGGACTCATTATCAAAGAATCGGGTACATGGTTTCTGTCAAAGAGGGAAAATGCTTATCTCTCCTAGAAAATAATCAATTTGGATTTTCTTCAGCACTTAATTTATGGGATTGGGGATTTATTCCCATTTATACGGTAATTAGGACAGTTTTGGAAATATATATTTTCAAGGTTATGTCATTTATTTACTCGTTGAATCATGTAGTTTTAATAAGAAGTTGAAATACATTTGAAAATACAATATTGAGTGCAGAAGATTTGCAGAAATGAAAAACATTTACATCATTTTTGCATATTTGAGATTTTGGCGGCCATTTTGAACATTAAAAAAGAATGACAAAAAAGGCTATTATAAGCATAGCAACACTTTTAGATTTAATATACTCAATTTTCCTAAGAAATGATCTCATTTACATACAGAACATGATTACAAATTATAGGGCAGTGATATTTCGCTATTTAGTCAAGTGGTCATTTTGCGGCGGCCATCTTGCAAAATCATTTGAAATGTCGAATATATCCTAAAATGTCGATAGTCAACACTTTGACTTTTATTACAAGGCATCTAATAAACACTTTAAAACAAATTCTAGCAATTATTCGCTGTGGAAATGATTTCCAAATGCAAAGTAAATATAAACAAAGGCAATATCTATACTATTTTTCTCTTGTTTTACATATTCAAGGGGCATAATTCGTGCTAATTTTGGTGTGAAATTATCTTTTACTATTTAACGATATGCATTGATAAAATCTATAAGCATTATGGTCATTTGCGCTTAAATTTGGGTTATTTTGGATCCCATGAATGTGTATAAGGTGAGTTATAAACAAGTATTTTTTGTAATTCAAGGGGAGATAATCAATTGTTCCGCATATGCTTATCCAGCACTTATATATCAAACAACAAGTTGCATTTGAAAGGGCATTCATCAAGCTTTACAATGATATAGGTGTCATAAAATCCCGGTAGGGGGGGGGGACCTAGGGTGTAGCCAGCCCACGGACTACTCAATGAAATGTAAATTTGCTGTGTCCAGGATGTAAGTAGGCTATACATGTATGTAATACATATAATAGATGACTATAATACCATCTCTGTCAAACCATTTAGGGACGAACGATCGTAGTGCTTTCAGCACTTTGGCTAGAATATTGATCGTATTAGAAATTTAAAAAAAAATAAATCATTAAGTGCAAAGAAAAGGCTTATTTTCTAAAGAAATGCATTTTCTGGTACAGCGAGGACTCAAATTTTATGTGTTTTCTTCGATTGAAGAAATCTAGGCCTACTAGTACCAATGGAATAGACCTGGACGAGTCCAAGTATCATATTAAATGATAGAAGTATCATTGCATCGACTAAGTATAGTAGGTCTACCACGATTTTAAAACCAATCTGAATCACACCTGTTTGGACGTCCAAGCCAGGTCTTGAATGGGAAATCGTTAAATTAAGGTTTTATGTCAACTAATCATTTATATTACTTAGTGTCTAGTGAAAAGTTTTAGTATCATTATGAACGTTCTGTCAATTCATTTCTATCAATTACATTGCAGACATGTGTGCTCTAAAATGGATGAAATTGTCCACAGGGTTGTCAAAATGCAAATGAGCGCAGATCTGAAAAGGAGACCATTGAACTTTTCCCAAAGAAAACCTGGCCCCGGTTTCTCGAAAAAAACTTAAGTACGTTCTCATGCTCAAATCTGAGCACCGTGCTCAAATCGCACGAAATCCACGTGAACTTCAATCGAATACCCTTCAACGTTGGAGAGTATCCCTTTGAAATTGATCATGTTCTCATGAGAATATATTTAAGTTTTTTCGAGAAACCGGGGCCTGGTTTTGACGTCTCTGGGAGAAATTGTTTGAGATATTTTGAGACAATAGAAGAAATTGCTAATAATTTTTTTTCTTAAATAAAATAGTCTGGGTTATACACGATGGATAATCACGTGATACAAATTTTCAGAAAATCTTCAATAATTTTGTAAATACTGGACCGATTCGAATTCGCTTTGAATCAGAGAATTAAATGTGGACAGGCGTCACGCATTAGATGGACGTGGTTGTTTTTTGAAAAATCAACTGATAAAAATGTTATTGAAGATAAACCAAAATTGTGGTTTATCTTCAATAACCTTTTTATCAGTTGACTTTTCAAAAATCCAACACGTCCAGCTTATTCCTGGCATTTTCGCACATTCTCTGCTTCAAACCGAATTCAAATTGGTCAAGTATTAAAAAGATATTGAAGATTGTCGGAAATGCTGAGTCACGTGATTGTACACCGTGTTATAATATGCATATTTTCTTCCTTTACAATGTTCAATCATTTTGTTGTCTGAAGCAGCTGACATATGGGGCAGCCAAATATGGCCATATAGAAAAGATTTTCAGCATTTCGCTATTTTTTCTGCAAAAACCTCGTATCTGCAGCTTAAAACAAGCTGCAGATACGAGGTTTTTGCAGAAAAGCGACGATATGTGACTACCATTTTGCAAGATCCGGGATGGTATTCACTAACCAGACTTAATCACAGAATACGTTTAAAATCATAAGACAATTAATCCGATTGGCTGAGACATACGTCTCGCCCAATTAGATGGACTGTTATTTGATTTTGCTTCAAACAATAGATTTCGATTGGTTGTTGAATAGGGCGCCATGTTCTAGCTATGTGCGTACTGGTTCATGGCGTATACTTCTCCACGACAGTTATTACATGTAACGAAGAATCTATAATAAAACAGCATGGATCAGACTCTTCTGGATCTATACTGGTCGCATATGCTTTAAGAAACCTTTTTCAGACACCGACTCAAATATGGTTACAAGTAGGCCTATAGTCCGACTAAGATATCACGGCACATGTTGTCAATTTTACCTATGTTAACAATGGGAAAATAATTCTTATCTTCAATACAATTTTCCACGTGGTCGCGTTTCAACGAAAATTCGTATCTTTATTATTTTTTACTTAACAACTTTATTGCTTAGAATATAACATATTCATAGCACATAAACAATACTAATTTTAGAACAATACAAATCCTTTAAACAAGCTGTACATACGAGATCTTTGTTGAAAAGCAGCCATATGTTGGTCTTAATCTTGCAGATGAGATGTGACACTTGCAAATTTTGAACCATTACAGTAATTTAAATATACAAAAGTTCTGAATTTGATATTATGGTGTTTACATATATGTAAATTTTGCAAACAAGTGCCATAATATTTTGTCCGAGTCACCGAACTGTACACGGGTTCACATTGCAATATAAAGTTCGTCTATTTTCTATTATTTGATATCTATTTGAGGCCTTTATTTACAAGAATAAAGTTCAGTTTAGTTCAGATCCAAAGCCCAAACGATTTTCAAATTGTAATGAAAATTAAATTAGAAAACGGATTTCTCTAATATTGGGATGATTACTGTTATCAAATATAGTAATTGTAATATGTGTTAAGACTTAGAGTACGAGTTTCAAATTCTGTCGTTGCCATGGCAATGGTTGGCCAGGGTTTTAGTATTTTCTTACAAGATCCGTTGTCGTTTACAACTGGATTTATTAACACTTTATAGCGATTATGATTATGATCAGTCATTTGAGCGATTATCTAGAAACTGGCGTATAATATAGAATATTTGAGACCAACATGTGCCCAGATCAATGCGATCAGGACCCATGTTCTCCAATGCCGTCGGCATGGCCATTTTTATCGTCGTAGTTCAACACACATCTCGTAACTGTAGCTTTTCTCAAAGCTGCAATTTCGAGGTTTTTTTTTTTTTGTTTTGTTTTGTTTTTGTTTTTTGGGTTTTTTTTTCATCCAGTGGATGCCCATTTTCATAACTGCGGACCCGACTTTGTTTTACGAGAATGACTCAATGAGTTCCTTTGTAATATTCTCATTCATATATGAGGGTTGTTAATAAAGTATCCAAAATAGTATCATAACTTTTTAACTTGGGCACTAAGATGAAATTTGCGACACAAATATGATTGATAAGTTACAATTTTACCGATTATCCAAAGTTGTCCTGCTCAACGTGGCCCTACGTTGTCATAACGATTCCAAGATTGGACAAAATATACCGGTATATACTGTATTTTTTTTTTTTTTTTTTTTTTTTTTTTTTTTTTTTTTACATCGAATCCAATCTTTTTGTTTTCATGTGTGCAAATTTCAATTCTATTAACATCTATTTTGTCGTCTGCTGTAGGCCTATGATTCAAAATAGATTAGTCCAATTTTTTCAGTTTTTGAAAGGGTTGCATTAAAATGCCTGTTGATTTATTTTCAGGTCGTTAATCGTGCCAGCAAAGGGACTATAAACTGCCATCTGGCAATAAAGACTGAAGGAGACACTATGAGACGCGAAAGTGTACAATAACTAGAACACGGTCAATTTGTGGCAACATGACCTAACATTGCGCAATTATGACCGTGTGTGAAATTGGTGTGATTTGCCCAATATAAATTTATAGGATGTGAAAATACTTATATAAATGGTGCAACGTAACAGAATTGAGTTATGTTGTTGACTCAATAGACTCAGTCTTGATACATTCTATTTCCAATACATTCTATGTATCATCGAATGAAGACTCGTTTCCTTTTATAGTAGTAGTATACTTATGATTTAGATGATTTTGATAGGGAACTATTCGATTGTAGTGCATGAAAAAAAATCGCTCTGACCGTAAGATTGCAGCAGTTATGTGAAAGAACCCAACTTTTGATTCACATTGTTACGTAATGTGAAAGTTTTTGATAACGTGTTATTTAGTGTTAAATGTGTGAATGAAGACTTTGTGACATGGCTTGTATCGGTGCAGACTGTTTAAAGTCTCAGTTACAGTATTTCGAAACTCCTGAGGATGAGAAGGAAGCACAGCTGAGAAATAAGCAGATAAACAAACTACTAAAGGAACACCATCGAGCGGAGCTGAAACGTCTGAAGATTCTGATGCTGGGTACGCATCCTTTTTAGTTAACCATTTTCAATTATGTCCTGGTTTCGACCTCCTTAACCCTTTCCAAACCGACAAAATTTTAGGATGGACCACTTCAAAAACTACCATAAATGCCAAAAATGGATGTTAGTAAAGATAAGATTTTTGTAAAATGTGACACAGAAAATATTGAAACAAAAGGAGAAACTGCTGGTTATCAGCAGTTTCTTCTTTTGTTTCAATATTTTCCCAAGCCTTTTTCTATTAGGGACGTCAAAACCAGGGGCCCGTTTTACTAACAAACTTACGAACATTTTTAAAACAACAACAATTCTGATTGGCCGAATAATTACTGTTATCATTTCTCTTTCAATCAGATGTGTTGTAACAAGGTTTTTGCAAAAATCTATGTTAGTAAAACGCGGCCCAGGTCTTGTTTGGGAAAGAGTTAACAGAGAAAAGATAGGGAAACAGTGAGGCAATGGAGATAATCACCATTTTCTCATTTTGTCTCACAATGTTATTTGATTTGTTTTACACAACTGCACAAGTCCTATCTTCTTTGATCTTTATATAATAATTGTGTCATTTGAGACGACCATGGTATCTTAGAAATCATTGTTCTTACACATTCCTACACATTGGATTTATTGAAGTTTTTCTGCAATCCTTGTTGCCGTCGTCGTTGTTGTTGTTTAGAAAGAATATGATGTCGATGGAACATATCTAATTAATGATTGGAACTTACATTTATACAATATTGCTTTTACAGTCACACAATTTGACACAACATGAAATCAAAAGCAGAAATCAAATGAGTAAAAGTCCCATCAAAAGACTCTTTCAGTCAAGCTTCTTGGACACGTTGCATAACTACAGATTGCCTGAAGCTGCAGTTACAATCTTTTTCATGACAAATTAAATCAGCGATGAATACTAGTATTTTATATCGTAGGTACTGGAGAATCAGGAAAGAGTACAATCACTAAGCAGATGAAGATCATCCACATCAACGGCTTTGATGAACAGTAAGTCATGATACCCTGATCTTAACCAGGCCAGTAGGAACATGGGGACTAGATGGGCAGGCTATGCCGAATTTTCCTTAGTTTACACTGAAATTTTAGAGAAAATCCAAATTAGCACCCCCCAATATTCAGACGCAGGAACTTCAGTCCCTCCAATATAAAATTGCTTCCTTTGGGCCTGTTACCACACCCCACCACTACCACCCAACCCCTAAAAAGACATGCTTTTGACGTCCTTATCAGAAAAGTTAGACTAGAAAATATAGCTGCTAGCAGTGAAAAATAATTATGTAGTAAAAAGTGTTTCCATTTATCTTGATAAAAGCAATTGGCCGAAATATTGATAGTCTAGGGGCCCGTCCCGCAAAAATTAATTTTTATTGGACCAATCGCCCAGAAAAAATCTGTTGGTACCAGGTGATATTAAGTTCAATGGGACGTTAGAATAGGGAGGATGCCATAATCAAAAGTGGTGCAAATTTATTTTACAAGCACTTTTCTTACCCCACCCACTTGAAATTAAGGTTAAGTGGTAGTCGTCAGAAATTGTTTCTATACTACCATTTTTATCTAATTAATAAATTATTTTTATGGAAAGAAATCACATTTGAATAGTCATCGTGATTGTACTATTCTTATACCAAAAATCATCTTGAGTTCTAAGAAATCTACAATTGTCCATACCCCACCCACCAATTTAAGCTATGTCTACCCCCTTCTACTTCAAGATGTCTTTAAAAAGCCAAAAACTCATAGACCTGCTTAAAACTGTGGGAATGCATTTCCAAGTACCCGGAAATATTTTTAAACTTCTAACATGACATGCCATTTGATAAAAACACGTTTAATCCATGTCCGCAAGTTGATATATTTTTTGAAAATTTGAAATTTTCTGTCGGAAATGGATTATAGCTTATTTATTGGCAGATTATTCAGATAAGTCACACAATTTTGCACCCAAATCATCGAAAAAGACTGATAGAAGTAATGTAGAAGGAAGACAATTTAGAAAATTGTTAACGAATTCTACTGTCCATTTTATCCGTCCGACCGTCTGTACGTCTTTCATCACCCAAACTTTGTGTGCTTAAAACGTAATCAATATTTACTGTAACTTAACGAATTTCGCGTTTCAAATGAGACTTAACGCAAATCCTTGGTAAAGAGTTTTGGTTGTCAGACATTCTTGATAATTAACATGAGGACCATGATGGTCCTAAATCGCTCACCTGAACCAAGATAATATGAGCCCAAGTTTTATTCAAATCAATTAATATTTGTGACTGCAACACTGAACACTCGTAAACAGCAGTTTTGTCAAGTTCAAGGGAAAGCAATTAAAATTGTTGGATCATCACCAGGCTGAAAACTGAACCATATCTTGTGGCCACTAACATTTTGTCCACGTTTTGTATCGACCGATCAACATGTGTGTCTTTTGCAATGAAAACAAAGTCAAAAATGGTCATTTTGTCAAAATTAAAGGCTTATAACTCAGGATGTCAGATTCACATTAACACTATAAAATATAATTATCTCACAGTCACAGACTGAGATTTGTCTAGCTTGGGCAATATTTGTGATTGTTAGGGTGACAACAGGGTCGAAAAAGTCAATTTTACAGAATTCAAGAGCAAATAACTCTAGACTTTCTATGCTGACTAAATACCTGAATGCCAAACTAATCCAAAATCTCGTAGTCGTTATCTTGGTGTCCGAGTTTTGTCTTGATTGGTCACTATGTGTGGTTTTTAGAGTAAAGACAACGTCGGAAACATTCTACCCATCAAAGATCGTATGGTCATCAACATTCTGCCCAAGTTTTGTCTTGATTTGTCAATCTACCGGGGTATCTGGTTATTTGACTCAAAATAAAGTCAAAATGGAAATTTTGTCCAATTCAGTGGAAGATAACTTAACAACTTCTGGTCCAATTATGTAGAAACTTTTACTCATCTTATAAGAATGGTCACCAACATTGTATTTTAGTTTTGTCTCGACTGGCCAATATTTGTGGTTGTTAGAGTAAAACAAAAGTCAAAAAACATCAGTTTTTATCAAATTCAAGGGCACAAGAAAACACGGCTTTCTAATCCTCCCTGACTGAAATTAAAATCACTCTATATCTTATGGTCACCAAGATTGTGTCCAAGTTTCATTTGGATTGGTCATTAAATGTAGATGCTAGAGTGTAAACCAAGTCGAAAATAGTCTAAAACAGCAATTTTGTAAAATTCAAGGGCATATTTCATGACGTCCAGTCCCGATCATTCTGAAAATTATACTCGTCCTAGATCTTATAGTCACCAACATTGTATAAAAGTTTCATTTGGATTGGTCAATAATTGTAAATGCTAGAGTGTAAACCAAGTCAAAATATTCGAAAACGGCAATTTTTTAAAATTCAATGGCATATAACCCATGACTTTATTTCCCGATCATTCTGAAAACTGTACTCAATCTAGATATTATAGTCCCAATCCTTATGTATAAGTTTTTTGGGATTGGTCTTTAATTTATACATGCTAGAGTGTAAAGTTAAACGGGATCGAAAATAGTCGAAAATTGCAATTTTGTAAAATTCAAGGGCATACGAGGGTTGTCCTGAAAGTTCGTGGACACACAATTTATTTTGCTTCATAATACTTTGTTTGTGAAAAAATCTTTATCGCATGAAAGCTAAACATCTTTCAAGTACTTTTCCAGCAAAAAGAAATAAATTTAATACGCAATTATTTTGCAATAGGACCTAACACGACCCTACATAGGGGTACCCGGAGCACGTCAAATTTTGAGCTTTTTGGCTACCCATGTCTGTTTTTTTGGTTTAATTTAACGTATGAAATTGGCGGGAAACAAAGAAATAAATGTATAAAAATGTGACCTAACATTCCGACTCCATATTGTTTTGATTTCCATGTTGTCGCGTAAAAAATGACATTTGAGGATGATTCAAAGAAGTTTGATATGGAAGGAATTCTGTAAAAAATGACGACGTCGGACGTTTGGGCGGAGCAGCGCGTTCTTGTGAAATTTTGCGTGGAACTAAAAAAACACATGCAGAGACTAGGGAATTCGTTAATTCTTTTACGAAGAGACAACGCGTGTCGTATTTTCTCGTTTGCAAATGCCACAAACGTTTCCGGGGAATCAATAGCTGATTCGAGGTCTCAAAGATCGAGTGTTATAAAGGATAGAAATGATTAATTTGGTGAGTGACGGCTTGAGTGACGATAGACAAAATACGGCAAGATTTATCGGGAGGGGGGGACTGTCAAAAACAAATGTTAACGATATCCTCACAAAACATTTGAAAAATGAGAACAGCGTGTGCACGAGGGTGCGTAGAATGCTTTCTGAAGAAAATAAAGCAGCACAATTCTTTGTGGCAAGGTGACTTCTTCGTCGCTGGAACGTCGTTACGTCATGACGTGCTCCGGGGTGCATCAACCTTCTTCACAAAAATTCATGTAATTCTGTTAAATATGGAGGGATTTTGATCAAATTTTGAGATGTTGTTTCTAAGATATTGTTTAATGACATCATGTGTGTGTTATAAAATCTTCTTACCTCGTCTTTATATATTGAACAGTGTCCACGAACTTTCCGGACAACCCTCGTATAACTCATGACTTTATGTCCCGATCATTCTGAAAATTGTACTCCACCGAGATATTATAGTCCCAATCCTTATGTATAAGGTTTTTTATTGGTCAATAATTATACTTGCTAGAGTGTAAACGGAGTCGAAAATAGTCGAAAATGGCAATTTTGTTAAATTCAAGGGCATATAACTCATGACTTTATGTCCCTATCATTCTGAAAATTGTACTCAGCCGCGATCTCATGGTCAACAATATTATGACGAAGTTTCAAATTGATTGGTCTCTAGTTGTAGATACTAAAGTGTAAACCAAGTCGTAAATAGTCGAAAATGGCAATTTTGTAAAATTCAAGGGCACGTAAATAATGACTTTATGTCTCGATCATTCTGAAAATTGAACTCATTTGAGATCTTTTGGTTCCAATCGTTATGCATAAGTTTTAGTTGGATTGACCAATACTTGAAGATTCTAGAGTGTAAACCAAGTCGAAAATAGTCGAAAATGGCAAATCTGTTAAATTCAAGGGCATATAACTCGCGACGTTAAATTCTGATCATTCTGAGAATTAAACGCCTCCGAGATCTTAAAGTCAGCAACATAATGTTTAGGTCTCAACTTGATTGGTCAATATTTATAAACGCTAGAGTGTAAACAAAGTCGAAAACAGTAAAAAAAACGGCAATTTTGTCAAATTCAAGGGCAAATAACTCATAATTTTCTCGTCCGATCATGCCGAAAATCACACTCATTTGAGATCTTATGGTCCTTATAATTATGTAGAAGTTTCATTTTCACTGGCCAATATTTGTGGATGCTAGATGGTAAACAAAGTCTAAAATAGCTATTTTTGATGTTCAAGGGCAGATAACTCAGGACTTTCTGGTCCGACCTGGCCAATAATCAAATTCATTGAAGAACCTATTATCATACTTGTACTAATTTAGTTTAATGAATATTGGTTTACTTTTGCGAGAACTAGATTGTAAACATGTTTTGTCATAAAGCCTTTCTTTGAACATGCCCTTATTGGTGTAAGAGTTGTCTGCCCCCCCCCCCCCCCCCCCCAGAAAAAAATCACACCGAAATTTGTTGCAAAAGTCATCCTGGAACGAAACCTAATTGACTTCAAAATATCCGTATGATATCTAAACTTTTCTATCATCAACGTTTAAAAAAATAATAAAGTTTGAAAAAACTTTTCTTAATTATTTTACAGCGATTTTTCTATTTTGGTGAATGAACATTTATTAGGGCAATTACGGTAAATGTGTTTTAAAAACCGACTATTCTATTACTAATCATTTTTTGGCATACATAATATTTCAATTAAAACATAAAGTTATTAAGGAAAAAAGTCATAGAAAAAAATTTTGACGGCAATTTCGATTCATGGTCAACTAAAAAACTGTTTATTTCATTTTTGGGTGGGTAGAGTTATCTGCCCCTAGAAAAAATCTGCACCACTTTCAGATCTGGCATCTACCATAAAATAAAGCCCCAATGGTTACCCTAATTCACTGTATCATCGGAATCTTTCTTCACAATTGGTCCAAAGAAAACCACTTTCTATGCCTCTTTTTGGAGTTGGCCCCTAGACTATGATTCGCGAGTGATTTTATTACATTCCCCTGCAGAATAACTTTGTGAAATTGTATCAGAAAAGGCTTGGGGAATCATTGAGACAAAAAGAAGGAAATGCTGATGATCAGCATTTCCTCCTTTTGCCTCAATGTTTTCTGTACTATAATATACACATTGTCTTTTTGACATAATTTATTTTGTCGTCTGCAGAAGCTTTCAAATTAGAACAGTCCATAATTTTGTTATTTAGCAAATGGTGAAATAACAAACGGTACGCTCTAGCCCAATTTCAAATACATGTATTGCCGTTTCGGAAAAAAATTAAAATACAAAAGATGAGGATTTCGACAAAGCTGTAACCCGATGTTTTATTACCTTTGTTCATTATTTCCTCAAAATGATAAAATAAAGAAAAGGTAGCTGATAGTTATCCGACATTAAACAAATAGAGTTCTAAATGTTATGAAACTGTTGGGAGAAAAGGGAAATTGTCACTAACCAGCATTTGCTACTATTTTCTATTTTCTTTCAATATTTTCGACGTATTTTTGCACCGTTTGATACATTTGATACCAATGATTTTGCGGTTTTCAACACTTTCAAATAAGTTTGACGAGTCTATAATTTTGTTGTGTTTGAAAGGTTTGAAGCCAGACAATACTATCGATCCCCTGTACTGTACGACTTGTTAATAGATAATGAGTAATATAATACCACGGCCAAATAAGGCTTATTTCTCATGTTTGGTGGGAAAAGGATCAAATCTCTGACGAACTCGCTAGTTTAATTCCTGAAGGAAACCAGTATGTAACCATGGCATGACATAGCCTTTTTACACAAACATTTTTTTCTTTGTTAAATATGCCAAATTTGATATGTTTTTATAAGCATGCCCTGAAAAATATTCCATTTGTTTTTCGATGAAATATAATAACACCATTATAAGGGCCCGTTATAGTTTGTCGAACATTCAATCCATGGTTATCCCTTTCCCAAACAGCAAAATTTTAGGGTGATCCACTTTAGAAACTGCCACAAATAACAAAATGGAAGCTGTTCAATATAAAATTTGTGTTAAATATGGCATGGAAAATATTGAGACAAAAGGAGAAACTGCTGGTTATCAGCAGTTTCTTCTTTTGTCTCAATATTTTCAAAAGCCATTTCTATTAGGGACGTCAAAAGCAGGTCTTGTTTGGGAAAGGGTTATATTACCACAGTATGGAAACTCAAGAGACAGAGCCAGTGGCTCCGCATAGAAAATCCTCTGGGGGCGTCTCTGGATGCACGTTTTAGTACATTTTTCACTTTGTTGTCCAACTTATTTATTTTGCTGATTAAATTCGAAACAAAGGAGAATTTCATGCTCTGCTTCAACTATTTATTTGTTTGTTTGTGTTCTTTTGCCTTCAAAATCGGCAGAGTTTTCACAGGATCACTGTTATCGTGACTTGACCTAACCCGAGTCTTCTCTGATGTAAATACGCTCTTTGATATTTTGATTTTTCGCTATTTACATCAGAGAGCGTTGCTCTTTGAAAAAAATCAAGAAGTTCGCAACAAATTGTTGCGCATCGTTCACCGTCCGATCTTAAACGCTATCGTTAAAACCCCTGATAATATCGATAAATGAACCATTTATTGTTATGGCTGCTGAAAAAATTACGACCAAAAAGTATTTCTAAAAGGTTAATAGGCAATGTTTTGCAACAACCCTCACCTGAGCAGCCTTTGTTTACCTTGACCTTCCATTCAAAACCAAAGGTTATACTCATCCAGCAGGCCGATTTGAAATGAAATTTTTGGTCAGGTATGACAAAAAATGATTTATTGATCTATACCCTACAGTGTTTTACCGAGTGATTCGATATGATACACAAAAACAAAGCTTCAAGTTACTTGTAACGTTACCGAACTTTCCGCTGTTTTCAAAGAGCAACGCTCTCTGATGTAAATAGCGAAAAATCAAAATATCAAAGAGCGTATTTACATCAGAGAAGACTCGGATTAGACTTGACCCTGTGTCCACATAATTTATTTCTTAGGTATCCGATATTTCTTAGGCATGGTTTTCTGGAAAAGGATTCTCTGATCAATGCAATCTTTGGATTATCATATAATATGCTTATGTGCCAGTTGTTAGTATTGAAATGCTCATAATACGTGATGTAGGCTTAAACACGAAAATCGCACCGGCTCTACTCACGACAACAATGATCCTGCGAAAATGCATTCGATTTTGAAGTCGAAAAAATAGAAAAGACAAATAATGGTTGTAGCGGAGCATGACATTCTCTCTAATATCATGCTCATTACGTCGTTTGCAACAGCTTATAGTAGATTCTACGCGAAATAAACATTCAAATTCGCGCATTACCAATTGAAAAATAAAATGAAAATGGATGGTCATCGATCTTGTTTGAATTTTATAGGCATTCGTATCAAACACCCCTACGGCGAAAAAATGCACAATTTCTTGCACTTTTCCAAGGTCACTAAAATGCTTTTAAAATGCCGTATTATCATCGTTTAGTCCCGAAAATGGATTTAAAGTAACGTCTTACATTTAATAAGAACAGAAAATCCAAAATAATCAGTGTTATTATAAACGCGAACATGTATAAAACAGCATGCTCACTTGTTCAGTTAGATCAACGAAGCTGAAGTGTTTTATGAAAAAATGCATATTTTTGGAAATGTTTTTAAGTTCTACATAATAGAATTTGATAGAACTCCCTTATTGTATTAAGCAACATGTCCTGGTGGTAATGCAAAAAGAAAAGATCATCGCACTTATTAGTGAATTACAGCAATTTTGATCAGGTACACATGCATAAAACGACGCAAAACAGTTGTACCTGCAAACACACTTACAACTGTCTTGCTCTAATAAATATATTTCCATCTTGAGGAAATCAGTTTCGCATAATAAATACGCTTTAACCTTCGAAAATGATAAATTGTAATGACGTGTTATAGACCCTATTATTGGAAATATGGTAGCGAAACATATATGGTACGAAATATTTAATTTTATACAGCAATGACCGAGTGTTCCGAAAAACTGGAGCATTGCCCCTTAAAAAGTTAATCATAAAGACTGTTTCCGGAAATGATGCAGACACCACCAAGTTTCATCATTTTGACTACTTAGAGTTACCCAAAGTCTAGTTTTTTAGGACAATGTCGCCGAGGTATGAATAAAGGCTATCAAACGTCAGACGCAGAAGAAAATAAATGATACAATAAAGTAAAAAAAAGAAAAAGAAAAAAAAAAACGATGATAATAACAACAACAGCAACAACAACAAACAAAAGCCGTTAATAGTGTGTGGTGTAAATAATCTGAAGAATTACTCAAATATAAAATGTCATTTAACTCTATCTAGATTAAAAGAAAAATGAGAAAACACTTCTACAATAAAGCCCATTTTCCCATGACACGTACAGCATCAAACTGAGAAACCGAGAGAAAATGTTTTTGACAGAATTTCATGAAGTTCAAATTTAAGTTTCGTCCAATTTGGTGCAAGAATTGAGAAGATTTTGCTTCGGGCAGACTCTAGACGCAATGTTATACATTTAGTCCCCTTTTCACATGACAGGATATTTGTACATGAATTGTTAATAGAATAAGCTACAGAACATCGCATTGATCACTGAAGAACAAAATTTCACTGAATTCTGGTCATCGAATGAAGAGAAATTAGAGAAACACTAATTTCTACATTAAGGCCCCTTTTTATGAGACGCAGCCTCAAACTGAAACAACAACAACAACAACAACAATAAAAGAAAAAAAACACACGAGAAAACAGACTCAAAAAGTATTTCAGGGATAACAGGGTCAGTATTCTATATAGAATAGTGACCGGGGGGTCAGTTTACTATGGGGGTCACTTTACTACGTTACACCGGCAGCCCGTTTATGCGAATTAGAGCGGTGAAATTTTAAAATTTAGAGCGATGAAATTTTAAAATATACTGCAATTTCATTGGTACAAAAAGTAGGTCGAACACTAAATTTAATTCATTTTCAGAGAAAGAATGGAGAAAATTAACGACATAAAGAAGAATATTCGAGAATCCATTGTAGTGATACTGTGTGCCATGAATCAACTAAACATCCCTCTAGAACTACCAGAAAACAACATGCGAAGGGATACAATATTACAGAATGCTGGGGACCTTGATACTGAAATAAGTGATGTAAGTCCGCTCATAATATAGATCCGGTTATAAAGATGCTAACCCGTTGCGCTAAAGGTGACCTTCTTGGAAGTGTGAAAGTATCGATCCTAGACAGTCTGCGCGGACTGCGCAGACTGACTTGTATCGAAACTTGTCACTCTCAGATAATATTCTTGATCTAGATTTTTTGTACCTTTATATATTTCCTCATTACGACATCTGATTGCATCTGCTTAGCCTGATCTGTTTCGTTTTATGGACTCCCCAGAAGATCTCTTTGGCGTGATGGGTCGCAATAAATAAACATACTTATAAATAGTGACCAAATTTGGTGGATATTGATAAAAACTTTCGTTGCATTTTAGGCGTACAATTCTAAATCAAATGTCTAAATCTGAACGCACGTGCAACGTACGATTTTGGTGAACACAACCACGACGCAGACACGTAGCTAAGAATTGACCGGAAAATTCTTTAAGCCTCTCTTACAACCCGTCGTGCGTCTTTAAACTTTTTATAATTCTTGCGATTTTGCAGAGTTTTAAAACGTACGATTTAAAAAGACGCACGACGGGTTGTAAGAGAGGCTTTTTACGTGATGCAAGTACAAACCATCTGATTGGACGAGACGCATATCTTGGTCAAGGGATGGATTTTAGGTAATTCTAAAGGTTTGATAAATGGATTTTGATACTGTCGTAACTTTATTTCTATTTGTAGAGTTTTCTTGAGGAAACAGAAATATTGTGGAAAGACAAGGGCGTACAGGAGTGCTTCTTAAAATCTTACGAATACCAGTTGATAGACTCGGCTAAATAGTGAGTATGCCTATAAAAAATATAGAACTGCTGGCCCCTCTTATTAACCCATATATGAACTGACCAATTACAGCTTTTATAAGAAGGATGTACTTTTCCCACAAAAATATTCATTTAATGAGTAAAATTAAATCGCCCAAAACTATTGTATATCGTCGGTATTGTTGCAAAACCTCATACCTGCATCTGTAATCAAGCAGTATTTACGAGGTTTTGCAATAACACCGACGACATAACGGTTAAAGCGTTGCTAGGTAATCTGATGCTTATAATAGAATAATGTCTAAAATAGATAATATCTTCCTGATTTACAAACCCCTGAACTTCTGAACTCAACGATAGATAAACTTTTCTGAGGCATTTTATTTCCTATAAGGTAGTCCATCTCCTAATGAGGTTAATGCGACCTCGGAATTATCCGGGCGATGCCGTATACCCCTCCATCGCCGCATGTTTACGACGAGTAGGTTCGGATACGATCAACAAATGAGCCAGGATCTGGAAAAATGTCCCTTATAGCATTTGAGAACATCATGGTTCCAGGTCAGTCTGCGTATACACGCAGTCTGACCAGGAACCATGTTGTTCTCCAATAGCCTCCTCATGGTCTGTAGCAACCATTTGAGAGTAACATACATACTGGTTCGACTTCATCTAGGCACAGCCTGATCTTGAAACATGGCCGTCTCAAATGCTATAAGGGACGTTTTTCCAGATCCTGGCTCAAATGCTAACGACGTCACACAAAGTTCCGACGTCATGTGAATCTCATTAGGGGTTGACTACCTTAATCTGATCATCGCGATTGTTTATGTAAACTGTTCAGAATTCCATTACGCACCCGTCTATCTGAAAAGTATCAACCAACCACTTTGGTTCATAAGATAAATCAGGTTTAAACGAAAATGACAAATGGCATTGCGATAGGCCTACGTACATTAATCTATATGTAATAATTATAACTATGTTGTCGACGATCGCTAATTTTGAATTACATTATAATAATTACTGCATGCATATGGTTAATGATTCCAACTAATGCATGCAAAAATTGTAGGCTATTAGTAAGAAGGTCGGCCACGCAGCTCCTGTATATATATAGAGTTGCACGATCTTTTGATTAAAAACCAGGAAATCAGAATTTGTAATTCATGTATTATAATATTGTAACCGGCTTAAATTCTCATTTTATAAATAAATAACCTAACCTCTTCTCGAAAACAAATATCATAACGATTGTAAATCATATTATTTCCTCTTCTGGATTCAGTTAATTAACAGTTCTTGTCGTAGAGAATGAACAACGACATATCATAGATTCATAATAATGACTTGGCATTTCTATTTGTCTAAAGTTCTGAACAACAAACTAATCTTGTACTCCTACGCCATCTACACCGTATCTCGCATACATAATCACGGTGGATAATCACGTGGATAATCACGTGATACAACAATTAAAGAAAATCATCAATAATTTTGTAAATAAAGGACCGACATGAATTCGGTTTAAAACAGAGAAGGTGGGAAGATGCCAAGAATTGACTGGACGTGGTGGATTTTTTAAAAGTCAGCTGATAAAAATGTTCTTGAAGATCAACCAAAATTTTGGCTGATATCCAAGAACTTTTTTATCAGCTGATTTTAAAAAAAGTAGGAATTACCACGCCCATCTAATGTACGACGTCTGTCTACTTTCTCTGCTTTAAACCGAATTCAAATCGATATTGTATTTATTAACACAATTAATTAAGATTTTCTGAAATTGTTGTATCAGGTGATTATCCACTGTGGTTATGTTCTAATCTAATCACGTCATATTTTCCCATTTTATAGTTTTCTTGACAAGATACACGAGATCCGCCAGCCTACCTATATCCCGTCTGATCAGGACATTTTACGGTGCCGGGTGTTAACTACCAGTATACAACATATAGAGTTTGAAGTACAGGACAATGGGAATCAAGTCTCATTCAGGTAAGTCATCTAGATTTGAATTAAGGTAGTCCACCCCTAATGAGTTTCACGCGACGTCGATTATTTTTGTATGACGTTAACATTCGTTACGGTGCCGGGTGTTAACCACTAGTATACAACATATCGAGTTTGAGGTACAGGATAATGGGAACCAAGTCTCATTCAGGTAAGTCATCTAGATTTGAATTAAGGTAGTCCACCCCTAATGAGATTCACGCGACGTCGATTATTTTCGTATGACGTTAACATTCGTTACGGTGCCGGGTGTTAACCACCAGCATACAACATATCGAGTTTGAGGTACAGGATAATGGGAACCAAGTCTCATTCAGGTAAGTCATCTAGATTTGAATTAAGGTAGTCCACCCCTAATGAGATTCACGCGACGTCGATTATTTTCGTATGACGTTAACATTAGTTACGGTGCCGGGTGTTAACCACCAGCATACAACATATCGAGTTTGAGGTACAGGACAATGGAAACCAAGTCTCATTCAGGTAAGTCATCTAGATTTGAATTAAGGTAGTCCACCCCTAATGAGATTCACGCGACGTCGATTATTTTCGTATGACGTTAACATTCGTTACGGTGCCGGGTGTTAACCACCAGCATACAACATATCGAGTTTGAGGTACAGGATAATGGGAACCAAGTCTCATTCAGGTAAGTCATCTAGATTTGAATTAAGGTAGTCCACCCCTAATGAGATTCACGCGACGTCGATTATTTTCGTATGACGTTAACATTCGTTACGGTGCCGGGTGTTAACCACCAGCATACAACATATCGAGTTTGAGGTACAGGACAATGGAAACCAAGTCTCATTCAGGTAAGTCATCTAGATTTGAATTAAGGTAGTCCACCCCTAATGAGATTCACGCGACGTCGATTATTTTCGTATGACGTTAACATTCGTTACGGTGCCGGGTGTTAACCACCAGCATACAACATATCGAGTTTGAGGTACAGGACAATGGAAACCAAGTCTCATTCAGGTTAGTCATCTAGATTGGGATTAAGGTAGTCCATCCCTAATGAGATTCAATGCCTCAATGTTTTCCCAAGCCTACTCAATAGGGAAGTCAAAACCAAGTCTTGTTTGGGAAGGGTTAACCCATTACAAACAGCAAAATTTCAGACTTTTCCAAATTAAAAGATGTTGTAGACCACCATTAAAACAATGAAATTTGACATTTTTTGGTTATTTTGGTGCAGAAAATATCGTGGGAAATGAAGAAATTGCTTGTCACAAGCAATTTCTTCATTTCCCACAATGTTTTCCGAATTCATTATCTTTTTGTGGAGTAAACAAGAGTCACTGTGTGGTAATGGGTTAAGGTAGTCCACTCCTAATGAGTTTCAGGCGACGTCGATTTTTTTCGTGTGATGCTAACATTCGTTACGTGTCCGACCTCTTCAGGGGAAAGAATTCGACGTTGCGAATCTCATTAGGGGTGGAGTATCTTATTACATTTTCCAAAATAAACCATAGTTTTGACGTGCCTATAAGATGATTGGGAAAACACTAAAGCAAAAGCAGAAGATGCTGATAATCAGCATTTCGTCGGTTTTCAACAAAAACCTCGTAACTTCAGTTTATAAATTCTAAACTGCAGTTACAATATTTTTGTTGAAAAACCTCGATTTTCTCCTTTTGCCATACTTTTTACTGTGTTAGATAATCATAACTATCTTTATTAAGCCTATTTTGTTATCTTCATTAGATCTCCTATTGTGCCAGACAAAGAAACATTGTCTAGATCAAGAAAATAACCCCAACACTGGTGGTGAACTCGGCCAAAGCGTGGGATGTTTTTTCGCGATCATTGTATTCCGTCGGTGTTGTTATAAAATATCCTAACTACGGCTTCCATAAAGCCGTAGTTACGAGATTTTATAACAACACCGACGGTTTGTCAATACATATCGGCAAGCCCGATCTATTTTTAGAACAAATCAATTGTTATTAGAAAAACTAATCAGATCTCACATTTAAACGCAAAATATCTGTACCTTGTTGTAATGAAAAACGTCCATCGCTTTGGCTGAGTTCACCACCAGTGCCCAAGGTGAATGATTTCGATCCTAGCAATAGTTAGTTTGCGCATTCCGCGCAGTCTGACTTAGATCGAAACTTTGCACACTTCTCATAAGGTCCCTTTTAGAGTAACGGGTCATAAACATAAAGCTAATACCTGTGCTTGTTCACATATGACTTTCATCTAGCCCTAGCCTACATTAATTCTGTAGGTCATCACGTGGTCCACAAGTTGATAATTTACCATTCTTTTATTCGAAACCAAAAGCTCTTGTTGTGCAACACATAGTCGGCATGCCAGGCATATCGTGGATATTTTCAAATATTTAATTTAGCTTCTTTACACATGCCTGTACTTCCAAATCCACATTTGTTTGTTCTCAGCAAGTTTTTAGCACAATAGTTTATGATTATTCCAAATTCGGCACATTTTTGGAAAATGTGTGTATTATAGGCCCTATGTCATCTTATATGACGAATAACTGGCACATCAACAACGAAATATTGGGGCTCCTCACATGTTACAGTGACGTAGGCCTATCGTATGAGAACGTCCGCATTCGAAACACCTTTTACAATATTTTATACATTCATACCTCGGATGCGTGTCGTGGAACTACTTTCAGACTAAGAAAAAAAACAACAACACAAAAGTTTTGGAAAATGCTGATAATCAACATCTTTTCCTTTTGTCTCAATATTTTCCATGATTTATTACACACAAATCCAATGTTTAGCAAAATCCATTTTGTCGTCTGCAGCAGCTTTTGAATTAGACCATCCTAAAATGTTGCCGTTTGTAAAAGGATTAAGCTATGAAAAGCAATTTGACATTAAACAGGTGACATTTCGGTTGACATTGACCATTGCCAAAATAATTTTCATGCTTGTTGCCATTTACAAATGTAGGGTTTAACCCTTTCCCAAGCAAGACCCGGATTTCATGTCACGCCAACAAGGACAATAGCCTAGGAAAATAAGTCAACATCAGAATTTTTGAAAGACAAAATTAAAGATCTAATCTTTTAACAAATGTTTTCAAGTTGTTGTGTAGCCCAGGTTCGATTTAAGATGTTAAAATTAGAAAGAAGCTACGAGTTCTTAATAGCAAGCTAAATGATTCCAATGTGTCGGATAGGGCTTATCAGCCTCTATTACCGTATATGTAAATTTAAAAATAGTATCCATCAAAGTGTCCATGTAATTAGGCTTGACGAGTGATAGGCCTAAGTGTTGATCTGAAAATAACCAAAACAATCACGATTCTGACCAGCACCGCGTCAATGTTTTAATATAAAAAGCTATAATTGTAAGTTACTACATGCACATGTGCATGAAGATTTTAATCTTTTCTCACACAATATGCCTACATTGTGAAAGAAAAAGCATGGAAAAGTGCTGATAACCAACATTCGGTTGTCTGCAGCAGCTTTCAAATTGGAATAGCCTGTATTTCTTACGTTTGGGAAACAATTAAAAAGTCTTAAATCAGATTTTCGGTCATTTTGTGTTACCAATTAAGATATTCCATCCATCATTAGATACCAAACAATTCTTGCAGCTTCGGTATCTAAATTGGTATCTAAATTTGGATGGGAATCATGGAACACTTTAACCCTTTCCCAAACGGCAAACTTTAAGGGCGATCCACTTTAAAAACTGCTGCAAATGACATAATGGAAGTTATTTAAGATAGAATTTGTGTAACATATGGGATAGAAAATATTGAGACAAAAGGAGAAACTGCTGGTTAGCAGCAGTTTCTTCTTTTGTTTCAATATTTTCCCAAGCCTTTTCTATTAGGGACGTCAAAACCAGGTCTTGTTTGGGAAAGGGTTAAAGATTTGTACCTCCGTAATTTGATGTGTCATGTGCTAATGTGTTTTCAGTGTTTTTGATGTCGGTGGACAACGCGGAGAGAGACGAAAGTGGATTCAGGTGTTCGACAGCGTCGTCGCCATCTTGTTTTTGGCGGACTGTAGTAGTTACGATCAGACGCTTCGAGAGGACCGATCTAAAAATAGATTCTTGGAGGCGCTAGAAATATTTGAACAAGTGTGGCGAAATCGGTAAGAATCGACATCGTCAGTGCTTTTCATGAAATAGAATCTTGCCATTACTGTGCATTTATCTTAAACTGGACATGGCCCCAGAAATAAACATTGTTTAGTGCTAACCAAATGCTTTGTTATGCTTAGAAATTAAAAAAAATAAAAAATCTGTTCCATATGGTCTGCAAAATGTACCGAAATATTTTGGCGGCAGAATGACAAGCATTTAACCCTTTCCCAAACAAGACCTGGTTTTGACGTCCCTAATAGAACATGCTTGGGAAAACATTGAAACAAAAGAAGAAACTGTTGATAACCAGCAGACCAGCAGTTTCTCCTTTTGTCTCAATATTTTCTATGCCATATTTTACACTAATCCTATCGTTAATAACTTCCATTTTGTCATTTTTGGCAGCTTTGAAATTGAAACACCCTAAAATGTTGTCGTTTTGGTAAATGGTTAAATTCGTTTTCAATAAAAAAAATTCTTCGTCCATTTCAGATTTTTGAAGAACGTTTCTATATTGTTGTTTATGAACAAGATGGACATATTGGCCGAGAAGGTTCACCGGGGTCGATATATAAATGACCTAACAGACAAATATCCACATATATTCCCCAACTATGAACAGTTTAACCCGTCTAGTAAGTGCTCATTGTTTTAACCCCTTTCAAACAAAACCTGATTTTGACGTCCGTGTAAGATAGGGTTTGTAAAACATTCATACAAAGAAGAAAAGGTTGATGACCGACAGCTGATCATGTCTTGTTGGATAAGATGGATCTTTTAAAGGTGCGTATGCCAGGTTGTCAAACCTACACTTACGTAAAAAAGGGTTTCAATAAATACCGTATGATTTGGTCAACCTTTATTAACAGTTCATCCCTGTCAAAGGAAGAATTCGAGTTAAATTCATTTAGTCCTCCTTATTAATAACGTCTATTTCTTACTTAACCATTCTTTTATCTAACGTTTATGGAAAGAGGACCTTCATATATGACCAGCACTAAGATTCCTAGATCATGCAATGCACCACATAACGATGAAAATTGTGACTGTCCCTTGTTGTTTTGATCCCTGAAATATCCAACATTAACCCTTTTAAATAACACACGATAACAAACATTATTAACGACGAAACACAATGATTGTGTTTGGTCGTCAATATCTTTTATCACGTGCTGTTTTAAAATTCACAAAATCGAGCAAATTTTCTGTTGATTCTCGTCTTATCTGCTCCGAATAATGTTCAAATCGGTCACGTATTAATATAATCATAATCATATTAGCGATTTTTTTAAATTGTTGTTGTGCCATGTGATTCCCCGCCGTGTTCATGGCAAAATTAAAGTCTTGTGCCGAAAGAACACCTTACTATTAACCAAATATCAAAGTTTCTACAATTTTCCAACATTAGAAGTGTTTTTATTTCGTCTTTTAAATTTGATATTTTGGTCTTTTCCGATCTTTGCCGAAGAAAATACGCTAAAATTCCGACATGAAATTATGACGTCATACTGGCCACTGAATGACGTCATGGCGGGAAAAACGGGCAGTCATGGGTCATTTCCCGGAAAGTCTGAAAGTTCTGAAAAAGTTAAATGTCCGACTTTTCTGTCATAAAGCGACTTCCCCAATTGATACTCAAAACACGGAATTCGCCCTCAGTAAATGTTAGAAAAAAATTGTTAAAGCAGTCAAAGAATAAGTCGTAAGTGAATTAAGGAATGTGCCAAAGAACGGTTTAAGTTTGTCTGTATTACTCTTACGATCGAGAAATGGATAAAAACTGAGACTTCGCTATATGACAGAAAAGTCGAACACATGATCTTTGTCAGACAACTCATGCTCTAGATTGGGGGCGGAGTCAAGCCATTGATGACGTCAATCCGTGGCAATTTTACGGAAATTGCCGATCTTTATTTTCTCGAAAATCCGTTTTTCAACGATGTAAAGAAAAGCAAATAAAACTTTTAAAACAACCGAGTTTGGCGGATCTTTTGCTTGGTAGCCTTTAAAAGCCATTAGTGCTCCTTATTCAAATCTCGGCATATTTGTTTTTCAGATGCGGAGAAAATAGAGTTTATCGACGCCTACAATAAACCGTCAGAAGGGGATCCTAAAAAACGCCGAGGATCAAGGTCGAGTTCAAAATCGGCTGATGTGAACCCAGATTTGGTGAAAACAGCGGTCTATATTAAACGAATATTTATGGTGAGTTCATCAAATCAAGTAACTCACTAAGGATTTATAACCTGTCAAATTACAGAACACTTTGTGCATCTTCGGGTGCCATCCGTAGCAACGGAAATTGACGACGGATTCCCTCGTCAATTTCCGTTGTAACGGATTGTAAATTGCTAGGCAGTAGCCACTACCTCCGTAGAAATCACGCGATGGTGGTAGAATTGCCACTCGGTCAATTCTTTGGATAATGTTCACTTAATTTGGATGCATGTGAATGAAGAAATGTGAACACCGCTTCTTTGTCAATAGTAGTTTTAGCTACTCTGCAACAAGTAGGCATAGCTTTCAAATCGTCTAAAATGGAAAAGTTACTGCAGGGCTACAGATAAGTGGGGGTGAAGACATTCTAACTTTCTTATTTCAATTCCAAACACTATATTGTGGGTACTCTCATTTGAATCGTCTCAACGAGACGATGCAAATGAGTACCCACAATATAGGGTTTGATTAACAATAACAGAATTATTGCAGTTTTAAAAGTCATCAGCCCTCTTATCTAGAGCTCTGGTCACTGGTTACATCTCTATGATGATTATAGCAAGAAAAACAGTAAACAGTGAAAAAGAAACTTTATTCTCTCGCCATTTTAAGGACTTTAGGTTCGATTGTTTACATTAATTTACTACTATTTAAAATCTAAGAATCCCGAATCAAGGTTAGACTTATTGTTATCAAAATTTCAGAAAATTGTGAATGGCGAGATAGAGCTGGTTCCCACCGTTGAGGAAAAGCCAAAAGAGTGGCACCAGAACCACAGCTGCGAATATTTCTACACATGCGCAGTAGACACAAACAATATCCAGCGCGTGCTCAATGGCTGCCGAACGCTTATCATTCGGAAGCATCTGGAACGTTTTGGAATTATATAAATAATTATCAAATTGTAGACTATGGATGTGCTTTATCATACTACTGGTTAGTTAGCCTACTAGATACTTTTGTGCCTTACTAACATTTTTGTAAGACATAGGCCTAAACATGGCGGTATCTATAGTAGATCTATAGATGTGGACAGTGATGATAGCAATATGACATCTATTTTAGTGTTAGTGCTTGTTTCAATTGCTTGAATAAGGGTACTATGTAGCAGGGGAATTTTTATGTGCATGTTGATCTTATTCTATGCTGCAATCGGGATGATAATCAGCATGAAAAAACAATGACGAAGTTGCTAAGAATATAATACGTTAGTGATAAAAGAGAATTATTTCTCGGACACTTCTGTGGACAATTCGTCGGTGGCTGTGTAAATGACAAAAAATTTTACATGTGACATGTGCCTTTTTGTGCTAAAAACGTATATTGTTTAAGTAAAAAATGTCCACTTTACATTGATGGCCTTATTTCTGCTAAGTGTTCTTTTCTTAACGGTTTCACAAAATATTTGGAGACATATTCGTTTTTATCCAATGCTTAACTCTAAATAATTTGTATCTTTCCAAATCCATTCCCACATGAACTTGGTTTGGCTAGGAAAACATTATGACAAAAGAAAAAAATGCTGACTATCAATATTTTCTCCTTTTGTCTCAATGTTTTCTGTTTTATGTGCTATATTATACACAAATCTTATCTTCATCGACATTCTTTTAGTCTTCTGCGGTTAAATTTTTTGTAATTCCTCTAAAATTTTGCCGCATGGTAGAGGGTAAATATTCACTTTGGACGTTGTTTGATTTCATTTGGTATTATTTTGTGATCAATATGGCTTTAATATGTTTCAACAATTAATGAGATATTGTTTATTAACCCTTTTTCAAACGTCAGAAATAAGTGTGGTCCAATTTGATAGCTGCTACAGACGACAAAATGGATGATAATACACTGAACAGATCTTCTAAACCGCCACGGCATATAACTGTATATTACTCCATTACTACTTAAGATAGGAGCTTGAAAATTTCAAATAATCAAGTTAAACCATTTTCAAAAAAGATGGTAGAATTTCATGGAGCTTCTTGAAGAGTAACACGACCAAATTACAAATTGAAAAGGGTCACCGTCACGTTAAATTTTCACACCAGAAAAATAAACTGTAAGTACGGGATGTGCCATCCCTCTGCGTCAATAACTCTGCTTGACAACGAGCCCTAATTGAGTTGTAGCTACTTAGGAAGTTCTGGGGTGTCATTCCAGGCGTCACAGCCACTTGGGTATTTCTTCCACACTTCCGGTCGCCTGGAACTTTTGCCAAAACTTGCTGTAATGCATTGTGGTTACATTTGACCATTTCTCCGATTTGAATTGATCAATGCATTAAATTTAAGTTATTTTTGATGACCGTCAACAACAATGTCCACAGATTTTCACATTTGAATGCTTTGATGGTTTTCTACGGAATACAAAGCAGGCTATAAAAAAGGATACGAAAATACAGTTTGTAAACATTATTTTGTATCCACTGCAGTGGCAAGCATGCGGCTAAAACACTTTTATCGTGTGAACAACTGATTCACAATTCGTGTCTTTCGTAAGGAAATGTACATGTGGATCAAAAATAATTTGTATGGTGGATGGTAAGGACCATGCTCTGTGGTGCACTTTGACATGGTTTTGGCGCCACAGAACTCGTTCTAAAGACAACAACAGGGAAACAACCGATACATTTAACACCAATTTTGGCATATCATTACATATTGATGCATTTTGGTCTTCTACGGAATATATTATGTGCTAAAAGAACCCGAAAAAGAAATTTGTAAACGAATCTGTAAATCCTCTCTGGCAGCACACACACGACAAACATTCATTACTAACAGGCTTAATTGGTGCCCGAGACGTGTCCTCTGTCGAAGAAGGTACATGTGGAATAATAATGTTTTGTATGGTGGACACTATGGACCATGCTCTGTGGCGCACTTTGAAATGATTTGGGGCCCATAAAACTCGCAATAAAGAAATCAATCAGGAAACGATCGTTGCATTTAGCAGTGTCATGAGTAACCTTTTGAAACATGCACACATCACTAAAAAGGGGACATACCTTATCCATGCTGACATCGCTTTGAATAGGTCCCACAGTCCGACCCATATCACCTAAGGACATCCTGCACATTGTTTTGTCTTTTCTTTTCAAAATCAGCATGTCGGATCAATATCAACTAAAACTTGAATAAATGTTTTGCAGTTCAACTCTTCCCATCGTGCGTCACGTGCAAAACGGGTTTTATATCAAAGACTCTACACACATAAAGTTGTTGTTTTAATTTTTACTTTATCGCATAAAATCGATAGAGTGTGATCACAAAATATAATATGCAAAATTTTGTTTCAAACCAGCCTTACGTTTTTTATTTATACCAATAAATCTGTTTCAAAAAGTGGCGGTTTAGAAGATCTGTTCAGTGTACAGGTAAGATTTGCGATAAAGCTAAAAGAAACATTGACGCAAAAGAAGAAAATGCTGATGATCAGCATTTTCTTCTTTTGCCGCAATGTTTTGTTAAACCTCTTCTATTAGGGACGTCAAAACCAGGTCTTGCTTGGAAAGTGTTAAAAAGCATCAATCCTATCTTACATGTTGCTCTGATCTCATGCATGGAAATACAATTTGTAAAATACAAGTTGGAAATGGCAAACTTGTGTGACCATTGATTTGAATGGGGTTCAATAGATATTGACCGTAAGACACGCAAAATATCAAGGCAAGTTTTCCAACCACATGGTACTCCTTTCACTTTTAGAAATAACATAGAATGATATAAATTCGCTACGGTTACATGCGCGTTGTCTGACATTCAACGGATAAAACGGCCCTGTTAGCATTTCAGACTAGTAAGATTTTAGATCGTTCTGTGCCTACTTGCCAGCTGAGCAGGGCAATGGTGCTCTCTTACAGTTGCTACAGGCAACAAAGAAGCCATTAGAGAACAACGTGGATCTTGATCAGACTGTGCGTATGTACAGACTGATCTGGATCCATATTGGTCTCAAAAGCTAAAGAGGACTCCTTAAAAAAATCCAGATACCAACTCAAACATAGTTTTTGGGTATCCGGTTTTGTGAAGTGTCTGTATTTTCTACGCAGAACTACAGTTAAGAGGGGGCGATAGCTTTTCAAAATGCAATATTTCATTTATTTTTCAACTAACTCTATTATGTTGGTACTCAATGGAATAGTCTTGTCGAGAAAATGCAAATGAGTACTCACAACTTAGGGTTTGGACTTGAAATATGAAATTTTAAATGCCTTTACCCTCCCCTCCTATCTGTTGCTCTTCTGCGGTATCGCAAAATAACGAAAAGTGCATGTACACTTCTGAAAAGAATAATTAAGGTATTCCATCTGTCATTATCTACATCAAAAACTTCGTGCAGCTATGGGCGTCATCCCTGCCAACGGAAATTGACGATGGTATACCCTCGTCACTTTCCGAGCGTCATACATGGTAACGGATATTGACGAGGTATTTAATAATAGATGGAATACCTTAAATGATAAACTCAAAGTGCTGTCAGTGCCGTAAATTTGGTGTCACTGGATAACTTAACAAAACGAAAAAATGCGGATGTTTTCTGCTTAATTTGACATTCAAGATTAATTTACACCATCTTTTATTTCTTTTGTACTCTGAAAATATATAATGTGCCTTGTTGAGTAATATTCGTTTTGTTTTGATCTGGTTGTTTTAACAGTGTGCTAGATCCTAATTATTTTTTTCTATGGAACATTAAAAACGTGAAATTAATAAGTGTTATCCCATTTCGTTAATACATGTATACGTATAACATTCTTTGCAAACTATTAGTACTAGTAGGCATAGCATATTTTTTGTAATATTTAGAAGACAATAATTTGTAATCCGAACGCGAAACGTTTTCAAGAAAGAGAAACATGTTAATCACGTGACTCAGAATTTCCGATAATCTTCAATATCTTTTTAATACTTGACCAATTTGAATTCGGTTTGAAGCAGAGAAGGTGGGAAAATGCAAGCAATAAGCTGGACGAGGTTGACTTTCGAAAAATCAACTGATAAAAAAGTTATTGAGGATAAGCCAAAATTTTGATTTATCTTCAATAAACTTTTTATCAGTTGATTTTTCAAAAATCAACTACGTCCATCTAATACGTGACGTATGTTCACATTCTCTACTTCAAACCGAATTCAAATCGGTCCAGTATTTACAAAATTATTGAAGATTTTCTGAAAATATTGTATCACGTGACTATCCACCGTGTTTTAGGTAGGAAAGGAAAAGGATCCTCACTGGTATCCGAGACGAAATCTATCTTGAACATACGTGACCCATCACGCCAAAAGGGACCTTATCCGAACTCCAAAAATCCCATTTTTTGGCAAACTTGTCAGACTCAGCACAGGTCAACCAGATACCATATGTGAAAAATGAACATATAACAAGATAGAGAAAACATTACAGATTCAGGCAATTACATAAAAGTGAAAAATAAGGCCCCTTTTAGCGTGACGGGTCACATATCATTCCTTGGTCCAGAATATTTGCTACATATTTTTGCCAATAAGCAAAGCAGGTCCATTCTTGGATCTATAAGGTCTGAACAGGTATCAAAGCTCATCGACTGCAAACATTCTTAAATGGCATTGAATGATGTGCTAAAAATAGACTGGGTTTACCGTTATGTTTGGATAAACCGTCGGAATCAAGCCGTAGTTACGAGATTTTATAACAACACCCGCGATTTACTATTGTTTGTCTGAAATTACATCACTGTTTGTTAGATAAGAACATTCCCTATCTCATTTTGTCGATTCCAAGACTACCAGACGAGTTATAAATAGACAATATTTATGTTTCCCAATTATCAAATATGTTGGGGAAATTTCTGGTTCCTGTCTGCAGATTTTCAGTTAGTTTGTACAAAATTTTCTGAGCTAAACTAGCTCTTAACCGACTTACTTACATAAGTATGAACACACCAAAGGTTTGTCTATCCAACAATGTGTAAAAAGGCTAAAGGCAGAAACATACCCCGTCGGTGCAAAGCTTAAGCTCACAGCTCACACCGAGAGGTGTTTACTTTTCCTTATATATTACAACAAACCATCATTCAACAATTCGATGGTCAACATCAATTGCATAAATCATCAAACCACAACGTTCCACGAACGTTACAAATGCATCGCAACAAAAGAAGCGGTGTAAAATAGTATCTTTAATAAATTGTATAAGTAACATATATGTACTAAAAGAGTGTTATTGAAATGCATGTAAATGTAGATCCAATAAGTAATGATCATTCTTCAATTGTGAAAATAATCTCAAAAAGAGTAAAGTCTACAGAAATAAATGTTCATAAATTAATCACCATTCTGTTAATATCATTTTTAAACAAAAATGTGTCCAGATAATGGTCCGAGCAGTAAAAGTTGACGTCCGAGAAATGTCGGTTACTTTGAGCCCATAATTGATTGCAACTTGGTCTGACTTTCAATTAGCAACCTTTTGTATTCCTCTGCATCTTCAAGTAATCCCTTTTTCTGACACAAGTCGGCAGCAAACTCATTTCTTGTCACTGCGACCATGGTACCAAACATTTCCCTAGCTCTGCCATCTTGGTCATCCAGAAATGATGTAGATATGTGATCTCTGTTAGCATTCAACATGACCGCTTCAAGAACATCACATGACTGGTCGTCAAAGAAGTTTTCCTCTTGGTAAATATCGAGCACGAGGAGGAATGGTCCGCGGAGTAATATTTCGTTCTCTTTCGGAATACTCGACACTTTCCGTATATCGACAGCACAGATTGTTGTAAGGACAGTAGACGGAAACGAGGCTGTGTAATGGCGGACGTACTCGTCTTTCAGTCCGATCACGTGAATTTTGTATAACAGTGGTATCGTAGCCGAACCTTCTTTCTTAGTGTTTCTGATGAAATCCTTAGCAACCTCTATATTACTAGTAGATGACAACAGACCTGAAAAAAGAAAATATGCTTTGAACAGTTGCTTTTATGAACAGATTGAATTTAATGTTTTTAAATTATTTGATAATTCGTTATGAAAGACAATAAATTAATGCACATTCTTGAGTAATATGATACGAAAGTAAGTCTGTTTACGAAGTAAAATGAAATGACATTTCTCTTGATAGGCCTACATTATTTTGAAAATTCATTGATGCGTACGCTCTTTCAGGTCAATTTTCGAAGGGATAAGTGGTGTGTGATTTTGAAAAATACAATGTTGATATATTACCAAGTGGCACAGCAATGTTCCGTTTGTTTATGGGGGCATTTCGCAGCGCTCTAAATGCCGCAATATCTTCCTCAGAAACAGTCAATCCCCTGTATACAATACCCTCAAAGTTCTTGTGGTCGGGGTTGACCAGGCAGTAATTATACAGGTCTATATTGATCAACTCTACCAGAAACACGACGCTTCTAATCAGTTCAGGAGATGTAATCGAGTCTTCTTGTCTGAATATCTTGTTACACAAACTATAGATCGCCTTGTAGCCCTCTGTCGATGTGTAAACCTTCAACGCCTCGTATGTGACCTCTTTCACGCCTACTTCCTCAGATTTCAGCCAATCTCGATTTTTCGAAATGAGATTCTCAACGTTAGTTCTATTCCGTTTCTTTTTCATCTTAATCCCAGTCTGTTCAAGGAGTAAAGTATTTAAACCGGACATGAATGTGTCAAACTCTTCCCAGTGGAGGCGAATATGGTAGATTGACTTCCGGATTTCCGCCATGCGCGCATCTAGCGTATTTCCGTTGTAGAATGGTTTCAGCTCGTTCAGTGACTTGCTGGTAAACATATCGGATGATTCTCCGACAAATCTCTGACTCCTGTCTCCATCATCGTTCTCGGCTTCCCCGTCCTCATCGGAGTCTCTCCTCTCGCCCAGTGTTTGTGTATATGTTTTATACATCTTTAGACTGTGTTGCCTACAATGTAGATCTATGTAGAATCACGAATGATCTCAAACCAACAGATAAGATGGGGTAAAGATATTTAAAATTCGTTATTTCAAATACAATCCTATATTGTGGTTACTCACTTGAATTGTCAAGACGATTCCAATGAGTACCCACAACATAGGATTTGGTGAACAAATTCCATAGGCGTAGGAATATGGGGGCCAGGGGGGGCAGACCCCAATAATTTAGAAAAGGGACCTGGCCCCCTATAGCCCCCCCCCCCCCATAATAGGCCTACATCCATATTTTCATTTACTTTAATATTTGCCCCCACCCCCAATATTTTAACCTTCCTATGCCTATGAGTCAATAAAAGTTTGTTTTTTTTTTTTTTTTTCTTTTTTCATTTTGAAAAGCTATCTTTTGATAAGCCGTCTTACATGTAGCTCTGCATTCTGTCACTTAATCCTGACCTACATATAAGAAGGGGTATTGACCTACACTTTCTTTTATTTAAGCGTTCAATGACGTTCATTAAACCCTTTATTGGGGTTACCCGTTTCATTCGTCTCTTTGAAACTATTCTGGTGAGTGGGGATTTGAAATAACAAATAAAGATTTTTACCACTCTTATCTGTTGCTTTTTAAACCTTTCCCAAACGGCAAAAGTGGTCTATTCCAAGTTGAAAGCTGTTATAGATGACACAATGGATGGTGATCAATAAATAAGGGAAATGTATACAAAATAAATGAGAAAGTATGAGGCTAATTGAGAAAATGTTGGTATAATATAATCGGCATTTCTTCTGTCGTCTGAACTGTTTTCTTTCTCCGAAGCATAGGACCTTCTCTGTCATGATCTTGACGCTAAAATCGTGTCTTTTGAGGGGGTGTAGGTCATATGCAAACAAAAATAGCATATTTAATATTTATTTCCTGTCCAAAATACCGGTATATTGTCCAGCAAGATTTACCCGGGACATCTGCATATGTATTATACATTCAAAGTTAAACGAGAATCGATACGGTTGTTTTGGTTTATTTTTAGGTAGAACTACTACCTTTACCTACGTAAAATTAAAGCAAGACAACCGTATCGATTCTCGTTTAATTGTGAACCTATTATAATGACCCCACTTCGGCTTTGTTTTGTTAAGACGCTCAACTAACGGACTTTGCCCACGAAAATTAAGTTGTCCCGGGTTAACCTTGCTGGACAATACTAAATAGGTTAAATGCTATGAAACAATTTACTACGGATATCCAGAGCAAATAAAACATAGGCTTTTCATAATAAATAATTCACAAGGGTCAATGACTCGATAATACTTGATCTTTTGTAATTACATGTATGTACCATTACTAAAATATGAATACAAAAAATATAGGGCGATGTGTCCATCGATGTTTCTCTTGCACATGGTGCAAGTATTAAGAGTTATTCTCATACTTCTTCAAGTTTAATGAACCCTTTCCCTATCGTCGAAATAAGACTTTTCCAATTTGAAAGGAGATTCGAGACAAAATAATTGACCATGGTGTCAAAATTACTCCAAACTTGTACCATGTTCAAGGGCGGATCTAGGGTGGGGTCAGGGGGTCATGGCCCCCTGGAATAGGCCGAAAATTGAATTTTGACTATATAACTTTACATATTTAACACATATATTTAAGCCATCATTTGGGCTTTGACTCCCCTGGAAAAAAATCATGGATCCGCCCTTGCTGTTACACATCCGACCCTGGCATATTTACAACTTATGCTAGCCTAATTATGAAATGTATGCCTAATGCGTTTCGGATGTAGGCCTACTGCTTACCTACATGTACATAAATAAGCCAATAACAATCCACCAAACCATTCTTAGACCTGTGTCCTTTTGTAGAAAGACCTATGAAAACACAATTTGAAGACACAAAACGAAAGGAAAGGATGTCAACATTTCTACCTCCTCATTCGAAATGCTTTCTGTGCCGTAGCATAGATCTATCTCTACAGCGAAGGTAGGCCTATATATAGGCCTACGTCTGATACCATGAATTTGTCGTCCGCGAAGACTCAGATCGGCACATTTTATAGGCCTGAATTTTAATTGTCTAGTGGGTAAATATAAGCTAATAAATAGACTTACCTTAAAATCTTGTACTGTCAATGAATTACGTTTCGGACAGTTATGCCTACCTGTACACGTAGGCTGGGCTATGTATTTTAAACATCACCTTGACAATGACAATATACACAAACGGGTTTTTGATGGGGTTTTTCCAATTTCGATTTCAATGAAAGGGAGATCACTCAAACTATTTTGAAACGTTCATGTGCGTAAACAGTGGCGCATTTTGACGCCTGACAAGATAAAGGCTATATAGAAAGCATTGTAGGAAATTGCTTGTGACAAGCAATTTCTTCATTAACCACTTTTTTCTACATAGAAAGACAAAATATGTAAGTTATTTACATGGACGCGCATGCCATTGCAAGCGCGGATCCAGGAATTTTTCCGAGGGGGGGTCATCAGATCTTTAACCCCTTTTTCGCCAAATTCCAGGGGGGGTCAGGACCCCTGACTCCCCCCTCTGGGTCCATGCATGCAGATATAGAGGTCATACCATGAAGGACTATATATAACAACGGTTTATCGTGGCACACAGGAACCAATGACGCAGCTTATTTGGAACATAACCAGTAATCTTTTTGATAACCCCTTTTTTCGCCAAATTCCAGGGGGGTCATGACCCCCTGACCCCCCCTCTGGATCCGCGCATGCATTGTCGAAGCCTAAATAAGAGGGAAATATTTAAAAAAAAAAATCCTAACGTTATTTATGCACGATTTAGCCTTCAAAACGTAGCAGCCTATAGTCCTATGCCTATTTCTATGTACTAGATCTACATGTAGACTCTAGATCTGCACTGCGATGAAACATTTGAAAAAGGGGAAATGCAGCATTCTCTACTGTTTCCACGATGTTTGAACCCGTCATCAGACGGTAAAATTTTGGACTGTTCAAATTTGTGGGGCAAAACGCCCCTCGGGGTAAAACGCCCCCCATCGATTTCTCGAAAATGCCAATATATATGACAAACTTCTGACATTGATATGATAGTAAAAAATGTGCTGATTATGTGACAGAAAAGTTGCAGACAACAATTTCAACCCCACAGTCGATGAAAATTTAAATATTTCCATTCTAGATCTAGTAATAATACATTGTGGAACCCCTTTTCTCTGAAGCCTTTTCTTGTGGGGAGGTCAAAATACGTCGCTATCATGTATGAGAATGGTAATCTCTTTTTATCAAAATTTCGAACAAAATCCTATTAAAGAAAATGCCTTCGACAAAGTTTATTCTAGCTTAGGCCTACTTAACCCATGCGGATTCGTGGAATTACCATGTCATCAATGAGTTGTTATAGATCTATACAGTTTTAATCCATTACTGCACAGTGACGCCTTCTCACTGTGTCACAAGGAAAGGCTTGGGGAAACACTGTGGAAAATGTGACAAGCAATTTCTTCATTTTGCAAAATGTTTTCTACCCCAAAATGGATTTTTTTGGCGGAATTTCGTCAACTTGAACTTGTCGTCTGCATAACGTTTCAAATTGGAACACTCAAAAATTTTGCCGACTGGTAATGGGTTAAATGAGATGCATTCTGATTCATAAGGCTATTCTGATAGTGTCTTTCCTAAGACCAGAGCTGCAGATGCATGCAATTACTTTTCAAAATCTGATATTTTCTTTATTTCTAATCAACCCATGTGTTGTGGGTACTCATTCGAATAGTCTCATCGAGACGATTCCAATGAGTACCCACAACATAGGATTTGTAATTAGTCTAAAGTCAAAAATGCTAGATTGTCTTTAACCCGTCTTATCTGTTCAAGGGCTGATCTAGAGGGGGTCAGGGGTTCGGACCCCCCCCCCCCCCCCTTGAATTGGCCGGAAATTGAATTTTGACTTATATAAAGTAACTTTAGTGTCGCAGGGGTTTACCAGGCAGTAATTATACAGGTCTGTATTGATCAACTCTACCAGAAACACGACGCTTCTAATCAGTTCAGGAGATGTAATCGAGTCATCTAGGCCATATAACGCGCTGGCCAAAACATCCTGGCCAAAACGTCCTTGTCAAGACGTCCTGGCCAAAACGTCCTTGTCAAAACGTCCTAGCCAAAACGGCCTTGCCAAAACATCCTGGCCAAAACGGCATTGCCAAAACATCCTGGCCAAAACGGCCTGGCCAAAACGGCCTTGCCAAAACGGCCTTGCCAGAACATCCTGGCCAAGACGGCCTTGCCAAAACATCCTGTCCAAAACGGCCTTGCCAAAACATCCTGGCCAAAACGGCCTTGCCAAAACATCCTGGCCAAAACGGCCTTGCCAAAACATCCTGGCCAAAACGGCCTTGCCAAAACGGCCTTGTCAGAACATCCTGGCCAAAACGGCCTTGCCAAAACATCCTGTCCAAAACGGCCTTGCCAAAACATCCTGGCCAAAACGGCCTTGCCAAAACATCCTGGCCAAAACGGCCTTGCCAAAACATCTTGGCCAAAACGGCCTTGCCAAAACATCCTGGCCAAAACGGCCTTGCCAAAACATCTTGGCCAAAACGGCCTTGCCAAAACATCCTGGCCAAAACGGCCTTGCCAAAACATCCTGGCCAAAACGGCCTTGCCAAAACATCTTGGCCAAAACGGCCTTGCCAAAACATCCTGGCCAAAACGGCTTTGCCAAAACATCCTGGCCAAAACCGCCTTGCCAAAACATCCTGGCCAAAACGGCCTAGCCAAAACGTCCTTGCCAAAACATCCTGGCCAAAACGTCCTTGCCAAAACATCCTTGCCAAAACGTCCTTGCCAAAACGTCCTAGCCAAAACGTCCTAGCCAAAACGTCCTTGACAAAACGTCCTGACCAAAAAGTCCTGGTGAAAAAGTCCTATCCTCCATCGCACAGACCCGCGCCACAGGCACTTGGTGATTTTTTTCTATAATTGGTAGCCGATCTTGAGATCGGCTACCTTTGTAATAATTTTAAAATATTAACATGGGGAGTTGGGGAGGTGACTATTTTACAAAATGTTCGACATATTGGTTGAAACTGGTTAAATTGCACGTTGATGATAATTGTTACATTATCAACATGATTGTTTTTACATGCTAACACCATTTACGAGGAAATACAATGCATAAACATGCATTTGTATATTATTTTATTTTCCTCCAGATGCGAATTACTAACCGCTCAATCACGTGACCAGATCGGTCCATAGAAATACCGATATACACGAAGAACTGAAACGCATCATATTAACTATTGTTGTCTATGCTCAATCATAGCAAGAAGAAAATTTTGTATGAAATATTGAATGAATAACGGTAATATATATACGCTATGAACTGATCCGTTTTAAAATCGATTCTGTGAATGTGTTTTGGTATTTACTAACGCGTTTCGGTGTTTCTACAGACCCACATTTCAGGGGCGGTAACTAGTCTAATCTGATGATGAATACTACTTTATATATAATATTACTAACACACCTTATTTGTAGAAAGCTCTGTGGCCTAATGGATAGAACGGAACACCCAGACACCTTTTTGTTTATTGTTACGTGGGTTCGATACCCATCCACGCTTGATTTTTTTCTTCTTTTTTCCCCTTTTTGTACTTTTTTTTACATCAATAAGAAAGTTATCATACATATTCTCTCTGTACGCTTTACTTTTTTTACTAATGCGTTTGGGTAATTCTTAGGAACAACTGACTGATTTCAGGGACGTTTACCAATCTAATCTGATAAATACTTCTATATTTATTTTCATCTAATTTACACCAATTTTTTGGATGTGTCACAGTGGCCTAATGGGTAGAGCTGAATGCTGATACCCTTTTGTGTTTTTGTTATGTGGGTTCGAAACCCATCCACGCATGATTTTTTTTCTTTTTTCCTCTTTTTGTACATTTTTAAATCAATAAGTCAGAACTTTATCATATATTCTCTCTGCACGCTTTACTCTTTTATTGAACTATTCTATGAAAAATACTTTAAATTGTTTTCAACCGGATTGACCAATAGTTTAAATTGTTTTCAACCCGATTGACCAATTAAGTGTAACCACGCGACGTTTTAATCTGGTACCCATCATATCAAAATAGAACTACCACGTATTGGTATCGGAGATGAAAACCAGCCTTGACCCGCTTCTTACCAATTGACCAATCAGGTGACACTTGGGCTGCGTTCTGTAAGACAAAACGTTAGCCGTTTCATTCGGAATACTCGGTCAATTTTCTTAATTTTGTGTCAAAGAAGTTGCGACTGTTGCTAACATTAGGGAACGTTTTGTCTTACTGAACGAAGGGCTGGATTGACCAATCACATCACACATATAAACGCGCGCACCCTCGCCATTTCGACATTTGACGACGAGACAGCAACGGAGTAACATGGTAAGAAGTGTTCTGGGGAATTTCCATCTGGGATGCAATATTTTTGCTCCATATTATGGTTTACAATGCACAGCCATGTCATCGGTGGCTTTATTGGCATTTTTCCATTTTAATAATAATGAGCCGGTTAATGAGCAGCTGAGATTATTCACTGCACAAGAATTTGACGATGTTTTGTTTCAGAGAAATGCGTCTATGCACGCGTTGTATAGCAAATTCGTATTCCAAGATATTTGTCGCATAACGAACTGCCGAATTCGTACAGTTTTCGCGGCCGTTCTTACGAGATAGAATATTTAACCGATCACTTTCTTGGGTCCGTAAATTTTTTGACGAATCAAGATTTCCAACCAACGGCATTTCTTGACGCAATCTCGCAAGCTGTTTTATTGTCACCACTGAATATTTTAACGTTAAATGACCTTACAATAGCGCTATACATACAGCAAGAAACTAACCAATTTTTCATTTTTTTCATCACCAAAGAAATAGTCTTGGGCAATATAGTCAATATGGTACATTTGTATGTCTGTGTTGTTGGTTTTTGACAATTTAGACGAGTTGGTCGACTTGTACAGTCAATACTCGGGTAATTTGTATGAATTAACCACTGTCTCATTTAAATTAAATTCAAATAAAGTGGCTGATAGTGTGCTAAATTATGTAAGACCTGGTAGCACAAGTTTTGCCTCCACATTTCACCAGACAATTGATTCTGAAAGTATTGACACTGAACGACCCAAAACTACCATGCATGCATATGCAGCAAATGGTTCCATGTTGGAACAGTCAACCCATTCAGTTAATTAAAACCAAATGTCAGAATATCAGACTGACCAGATTGTTCCATTTGTATCTAAGGATCATATGTATAGTAGAAAAAAAATATCAAGAAGTGTAGAAGGTCAAGAAGGCGAAAAACTTCAATTATAAGCGTGACAAATGACACTGATACTGTCTCCACTGTAAACTCTTTATATGACATGTTGGATGTGGGATATGTATGCAATGTATCGTCAACTGTCGATTTGACGTTCATTGATTATGAATTGAGCAGCGAGCATTTTTCAATTTGTGAGAAGAATATAAGAATGAAGCCAGAGCATAAATGTGAATGTTGTTTTCGAATATTATATACAGACCAAGTACGTTCTATAACGAAAGAAAATACAGTTACACAGCTGTTAAAAATTAAAATTTCAGATGACTGCTGTTCTACATGTTTTTGCGCTATCTCGAGGAATCAAATACCAAGCATATCCTTCACATACAATAATATTGATCCAGGATTGATTTATGAAGAACTTTTAGGTCTTTCAAATGTTGAGAAGCGTCTGATTTGTCTTATAAATGTTTTTATGTCAGTAATATTGTTGCCCGGTGGCCAATATGCTGAAAAGGGCTTGATTTTAAATTTGCCTGCACAAACTAGAGATATTATTCATAAATTACCCTTCAATGATGACGTTTCGAATATAACAGTTGCATTTGAAAACACAGCATTGCACCCTACAGCTGTGAATAGTCATACAGTTTCAGTGTTTCAACTTAAACGTGCTTTGCAATGGCTATTAGAAAACAATCCTCTGTATTGCAACGTAAGCCTAAATTTAGATGACAACAGTTATGTATGTTCAAATTTACACAATGAACAGGATATTTTGAATCACGAAATAGAAGAATGTATTATGGTGCCTGTGAATCCATCTAGAAACTGTGTACTGAATGATGTTTTGAGTAATCAACATATCAATATTCCCCCCAATACCAATTTTCCTTTAAATGTTTTGGAAACACGCAGCGGTGAAGAAATGGCTTTTCCTTGGCTTTTCCCTTCATGATGTAATGGTTTTAAGGTGAATCCTGAAAGGCCTCTTAAATTAAATCCTTATATGTACTTCAGGACAAGACTGTACAATTATGACCCAATACTTCGAAAAAATATCGCATATCTTTTACAAACAGTTGTTGCACATGATTTATTCTGCTTAAAGTCAGCTATTAATATTCGTATGAAAATAACTCATTCACACAATAACTGTTCTCAACCAGTTTCTCTTGGGGATTTAAGGAATTTAAATGAGAATCCAGAACTTCTTGAGAATTCATATATGTTTTTAAAAAAAATTAAAGGGACTGTTGCATATCTCAGAAATATACTGTATGACTTACTGTCCATGTTTCGGTGTTTAGGTCCTCCTACTCTGTTTTTGACTTTATCTGCTGAAGACTTGCATTGGCCAGAATTAGGCATGACTTTGGAAGGTTTGACCTTTGATGATGCTTTCGGAAAAACATTTTTAGGTCTATGCGAAATGACCCAGTTCTCACTGCCACACATTTTGAGAGGAGATTTCGATTTTTGATGAAAAATGTTATTCTCTCAGACTCCAAACCTCTTGGTGAAATAGTGGACTACTTTGCTCGCGTTGAGTTTCAGAATAGGGACAGTCCGCACATCCACATGTTTTTATGGGTGGCCAATGTTCCGCTTGTTGCTCATGTCACCATGTTGACACGCAGATACACTTTCAATTGATGCTAACCAAAATATTGTCGGCTACTTTGATGCTATGCATCACAAATTTGTCTTGTCTAAATAGTAATTCAAATGCAATAATTTATGCTACTATTATAACAGATTATACAAATAAATGGACAAAGCGTCCTTGTAGAGAACCACGGACCATCGCAGCCGGGACCCTTGAACAGTTCAACGCAGGCCTGACAACAACACACCGCTTTTCATCTCAATTGACCATCCTCGCAACTGCATCTTGTTTTAAGGGGGAATGCTCCAGTTTCCTAATTTTTTTCCCAATAATAGAATTTATTTATATTGTGTATGTTGAAATTACATGTTATTACCAATTGAAAAATGAAATAAAAATGGAGGGTCAGCGATCTTGTTTGAATTTTATAGGCATTCGTATCACATACCCCTGCATCGAAAAAATGCACAATTCCTTGCACCTGTCCAATGTCACTAAAATGCTAAAAAAAATGCTGTATATTCATCGTTTTGTCTCAAACACGGATTTAAAGTAATGCTTACATCTAATAAGAACAGAAAACCCAAAATATGTGCTATTATAAACGCGTAAATGTATAAAACAGTATGCTCACGTGTTCGGTTTGATCAACGAAGCTGGAGTGTTTTATGTCAAAATTTGCACATTTTTGGAAATATTTCAAGTTCTACATACATACATGCATAATAGAATTTGATGAAACTCCCTCATTGTATTAAGCAACATGTCCTGCTAATATTTCAAAAATAAAATGTATAGGTCAGCGCACTTATTAGTGAATTACAGCAATTTTTATCAGCTACACATTGATAAATTGACGCAAAACAGTGGTAACTGGATACACACTTACAACTGTCTTGCTCTAAATAATCGATTTCCATCTTAAAGAAATCAGTTTCGCATAATAAATACACTTTTATCGAAAATGGTAAATTGTAATGATGTGTTATATCATTGAAATTATAGTAGCGAAACATATTGGTACAAAACATTTAATTTACTACAGTAATGACCGAGTGTTCCGAAAAACTGGAGCATTCCCCCTTAAGCTGCAGTTTCGAGGTTTTTGTTGAAAAGCGGCGATATAATAGTGGCCTACATTATGTCGTTTTTATCCGTTTTATCTGTCCTTTTCCCCACGCCGACCTTGTACAGTTCACAGTACGTTGCAGAGGGCATTTTTTTTCTTTTACCCCAATGTTTACCCAAGCTTTTTCTGAAAGGGGCGTTAAATACGGCGGAGAATCACGTTACAGAGAATTTTCGACATGTTTTAATAGCCTAATGCATTCGTTCCCGATTTGAAAGAAGTCTTTAATCAGGTAGCTAAGCCTAGATCTCAGGGTGTACAACGTTCGAACTGCATTATGGGTAATTTCGGCTCCGCCGTGTAGAATTTTGTTGAAAATTCCCTCGACTCAGGTAAGTGTTTATCAAATATTTCCGCCAATTCACGACCGATTTTGAAAAACTAACGTGGAGTGCCCCCGCCTGAACGAAAGCAATCATCGGATGTTAATTTCTCGTCTCTTCACACAGTAATAAAAAAGTTATTGAAGAACGAAATTTGGAAAACGCGTTTTCTGATGGAACCGCCGTGGAGAAATTTACAATGTTTTTGAAGAAAAGGAGCTAAAATACCATTGTCCGAGTACGAAAGCATGCTGTGTGTTATCAGAATGAGCCTAACTGCGGTCCGCCTGACCATAACCCTCATAAATCTGATTGAAAACGTGAAATTTAAGCAGTTTGTAAAATTGCTCCGCCGTGGAGAGTGCAATAAAAAGCTCCGCCGTGGAGTAAAAATATGCTAAAAGACATGCATTGTGCTTTGCCGCCGATATGAAACGGATCAAACCATACAAATGCATCTTTGTTTATCACATATTTATTATCTTACTTAGATCATGCCTATGTACGTAGTAAGACCGTAAAATATACACTTGACGTGACACAGCTAACGTCCAATTGTTTTAATGCTTTACTCGGAAGGTATTCCTAAAACCTTAGTTTTATGTTTTTTCAAGATCTGTGAATTGAATTTGCTCCGAGACACATAAGGCATTACATTCATACCAGAAAATTATCTGAGGAAATTATTGTGAATGTTTTTTTTATTGAATTAATCATTAAAATTATTCAATTGTGCAATTTTTTTTTTTCAGTAAAATTTGCGAAAAGAGTAAAATTGAATTCGAAAGTTAAGTATGTTGGAGTTTTTGTCAAGATACCATATTATCACAAAACATGCCACATGTTTCCTCTTATTTGAGCTAAATTACACAGAAATCAAAAACCGATAACAATGTCATTCAATACATATTATTGAAGGTTATATTTTGGTCCAAAGCTTGTTTTCAGTAAAATTTGATTGTGCTCCGTAAAACAGTTGTTATTCAGTAAAATTAAAAGTAGCATGCAGTGCAAACCTAAAGCAATATTAATGTCCAAAAACTCATTGATGAAAAATATAGATTAAATATAAATATTACTTTTATTTACAAAATTACATATATGGAAGCCAAAATAGGTATACATGTACATATTGCCAGTTTTCTTTACTATTTGGTCACATTGCCTATGCACCGTCATTAGTGACACTATGGCATGCAATAAAGGTGAAGCCAAATATCATAAAATAGAAAAGACGTCTAGAACCCGTACAGTTAAGCACCCAAAGTTACCCTTCCAAGTTTTAACCAATGTAATATTTTTGCTCCAAGAGCCACTAATAAGTTTACATGATGTGGAAGGCCTCCAATGATTCAGTAAAAGATTGTTACAGTTTTATATTTTTTTTCAATTACACAGTTAGAAATGTACTTTTTTGTTTGAAAACGTTTCCCTATTGGGATAAAACAGAGTGCAATTATTTCTGCAAATTATTTCTCTAACCATAGCTTAAGATAAGTTTGGACTGGGGGGTTACTTTTTATCCTCCCAATGATTTTTTTTTATTTGTACATATGTTGTAAAGTAACATTTCCTGAGCTAATATAAAAAAAATCAGGGTAAGTTTCCTGACTCGTTTTCGTGTCAGAGTTATCTGCCCTTGAACAGTAATGACCATTTTCGCAAAATCATCCTTATGTTTTAAAGTCATATAACAAGTTATTCTGTGTGAATAATTTCAAATGTTATATCAATTTAGAGACTTACATTATTATGTACAAATGTGATGAAATGATTGAAAGAAATATTTCATTTTTTTTTTCAATTTGCCAAATAATTACCCAATGAATATTTTTTTTTGTTTTTGGATATTTTGAAGATAATACCAAGAGCTATTTTTACACAAAAAATTAGCACACCTTTCCACGCAAATAAAAAGATATTTGAAATTACCCCACCCACCCTGTTTTAGCCTAATTATGACAAAAATATCTATATTTTCAAAAAAAAAATACTTAAATTTTTCTAGCATATCTTTACATTTAGAACAATAAAATACTTCATTTGACATTCACCATCACAAAAAGGGGGAATGTTTCGATTTAAAAATTTGATGAAAATTGTAGCATGGGCATTTGGTGCCGCAGAATATACACAAAATTTGCTAGTCACATGGTCACTCTCCAAACTTACCTTAACCACTATTGGACATTTTATACATAGTTCCATGGTGTCATATGGTTAACATGTAGTTTAGCCATCAATAGCCCTTGATAGTTACATGGGAGCTGGATTGTCTATTTCTGAAGCTTTACAGCAATATATTTTAAAACTTTTATATGATAATCAAATCCCATCAAAGAAATCGATGCTTTTTCTAATTTGCTTTTTCATGTTTCAAAAGATCTATTTAAAAAAACTCGTGATGTTAGCTTTCATGAATCATGGCTGACTAGAATAATTCAAAGGGATTTTTATATAAAATTTCCTCTCATTTTTGTAAAAAAAGGTACATCTGGGACAAGACCTAATGTGACCCTGGATGAAAATATTGTAACCAACTTTAAAGTCATTGATCGAGACATTTTCAGGTATATGGCATCCGGAAGTCAGTCATATTTGACGAACTTTTGGCAGCAAGGGCGGGTCAAGGATGGCAACACAGATAGATAGAATGACCATTTCAAATTCAGCAAATTATTATAGGACTAAACGTTTCGGTTCTGGTCATCATGGGCAGTTCGTCCTACATGTTAAGGTGCCTTTACCATTTACCATCACAATCCTATTCCACAAGAAGTTTCATATATCTTGGGACCTTTTTATTACGTCTAGAGGAGAAAAATTAGTTAACTGTGTCTGAAGCACAAAAACCGTTGGAAATCATTGTAGGGAAAGAAGAATGTGCTTTTTATTAAGAGACCAAAGAAATTCACAATAGGCCTACTGTATATTGCAGTGTAACAACTTGCCCAAACAATATGTAACAATTTGCCACATTCGCATTTTTGAACTTTCAGATAATCACATGGGTAAACAGTGTGGCATTTGTAGAAAAAATCGATTTCAAAGAGACATATATTTTCTGTGAAAACACATATATAATGTAGGATGAGCTAACCGGGTGAACGGAGTCAAATGGAAATTTCAAAGAAAATTTACTTTCATAAGATTTTTTCAGATTTTCAATTATAATTTGCATTTTTATCTAAATCTCCAAGATTGACTTTTGAGAAGTTTGTATAAAAGAAAAATATAAGAAAAAAGATACCATATCATGAAAGTTAGAACATTGTGCGTGAGGTCATTGTCGTGCAGCTGTAGGTGTAACAACTTGCTCCGTGTAAAAGATAGACCCGGTCTCCCGTACTTACATATTCATACATGAAAACATGGAAATCGGTATAGGATTCATAGAGTTATTGCCCTAGAAGACTGGATTGCATTTTTTAGACACCATGTATAATTTTTACGGTCTTACTACGTACGTAGGCATCATCTAAGTAATAGAATACATACATGTAGGTGATATACAAAAATGCAGTTGTATGGTTCGATCCGTTTCATATCGGTGGCAAAGCACAATGCAGGTCTTTTAACATGTTTTTACTCCACGGCGGAGCTTTTTATTGCACTCTCCACGGCGGAGCAATTTTGCAAACTGCTTAAATTTCACATTTTCCATCAAATTTCTGAGGGTTATGGTCAGGCAGACCGCAGTTAGGCTCGTTCTGATAACACACAGCATGCTTTCGTACTCGGACAATGGTATTTTAGCTCCTTTTCTTCAAAAACAGTTTTAATTTCTCCACGGCGGTGCCATCAGAAAACGCGTTTTCCAAATTTCGTTCTTCAATAACTTTTTTATTACTGTGTGAAGGGACGTGAAATTAACATCCGATGATTTCTTTCGTTTAGGCGGGGGCACTCCACGTTAGTTTTTCAAAATCGGTCGAGAATTGGCGGAAATATTTGATAAACACTTACCTGAGTCGAGAAGATTTTCAACAAAATTCCCCACGGCGGAGCCGAAATTACCCATAATGCAGTTCGAACGTTGTACACCCTGGATCTACTTTAATTCGGAAATCACAGCGACTTGATGTACATGTGGTAGATCTACCGTAGAGGATTTCTTTTAGAACAGACGTTGATAAAAAAAAATGGCGAGCAGTGAATATTCTGTTGCCGATCTTTTAAACTGATAACCTACGTAGAAAAGAAACTTGGACAACAACGGGAAAAAAGAAGCGACCACGACGAGACTCGAACTCGCAATCTTCTGATTCGAAGTCAGACGCCTTATCCATTAGGCCACGCGGCCGACGCTGACGTATATGGGCTCTACAAAATATATAAACACAAAGTCTATTTTGCCTGTTTTAATCGTAACGCTTGCAGGTTCTAAGATTATTCTGTTCAATTAAATCGTGTTAAATTTACCTAGATAACAAATTGACCACGCTGCAGAAACAAAATATGCCTAATTAAGCATAATTTAGATGGTTCCGCCCCAGTTATTTTATGGGACATTTATTACGCTAGTGCTCGGCTTCGTGCAAATCGGTAATGAGAGCCGGGTACCACAAATGACCTTATTCGAGCACGTCGGATTTTATCCTTAAATTATCATTCTCCTACAGCGTGATCGGCACCGATAAACAAACAGATGTTCTAAAACTTGAATAAACGTCCATCGTTTCATAATGTGACTAAGTAAAGACAATCAGGACTCTATTTGTGTTGTAAGATGTGGTGATGTGGGTTTACGTTCGGTTGGGAATGGCGGAGAACTACCTCAGTGAAACGTTTTCTAGCGATGGAGAATTCACGGATGACAACGCGGTCGACCTGTCATACTCGGAACTGCAGTTTATTCCAGAGTCGCTGAGAGCGGATCCACTAACCTTGCTGTCAATCCAGCTAAACCACAATGAGTTTGTTAAATTCCCAACTCATCTAGGTGCCTTTAAAAATCTAGTCAACGTCGACCTGAGTAACAATGGCCTAGCAGTTATAGGCGACGAAATACTCAATTTGAGAAAATTGAAGACATTCACTGCAAGGAATAACTTTCTAAATGCATCCTGCTTGCCAAAAGATTTTGGAACTCTTACCTCATTGGAAACTCTAAATTTAAGTGGGAACAGATTTACAGACTTTCCTATGCAAATTACGGAGTTGAGAAAACTAAAGAACCTGTATTTTGGTGCCAACAGTATTGAACATCTTCCAAATGCAGTTAAAAACTTGAAATGGTAGGTTGAAGATTAACCATTTCCCAAAACCCAAAATATTAGGGCAGTCCCATTTGAAAGCTTCAGCAGTCGACAAAATAAATGTTAATAAAAGTCATTTCTTTATTACATGGCACAGAAAATATTGAGACAAAAAGAGAAAATGCAGATGTGCAGTGCTGGTTATCAGCAATTTCTTCTTTTGTCTCAATGTTTTCCCAAGCCATTTTTATTAGGGGTCTTGTTTGAGAAGGGGTTGAGTCGATAGGTGAGATTTCTGATTCAGAGGCTGACTTGTGGATACTTTACTTAAATAGTACAATCATCTGATTTAAACTAATGGAATGGATGTTACTTTCCACAAATGGGTCAAGCTGGACAGTTCATTTACACATTGCTTTACTGTCAAACTGGCACTCGGTCAAAACTAGCTGTGATATAGTAGCCACAAACTTGATGATAGGTAAGTAAGACCTCGTCTCCACTAGGACGCGGAAGGGTTGCCGAAGGGTTCCCGATCGAAAAAATGACAGGATCGGGATGCTTCGGCACACCTTCGGGATGATCGGGAACCCTTCTTCAACCCTTCTGGAAGCCATCTTAATGCTTCGGGAACACTTCGGCATCAAAATAGGTTCGGCATCCAAATTTCAAAAGTTTTAAAATTTGGACGCCGATCTTTTAGTTCGGGAAAGCTTCGGGATCGTCGGCATCCCTTCCTGAAACCTTCGGGAACCTTTCTGGACCATCTGCAACCCATCGGGCCCTATCTAACTGCATTAAATTCATCATATTACCCCGAACGGTCCAAGAAAGGTTGCCGAAGGTCGACGTATTACATATTGGTAATTACGCTCTCTGTCCGTCTGTCTGTCCGTCTCTACGTACGTGTGTCCACATCATATGGACGCAGCTTCCACCACATTTATGGATAAATTCGGATTTACAAAAGAAGTGTCAAGCCTCATCTTGTGATTAATTTCAGAGGTTTTTAAATCTGACAATGTCACAAAAGGGTGCTTAATTTAAGATATATATGTACCGGTTTTATTGTGATCTTGGACCTCAAGATTGGCACAGAAATGATTTATCTGAACCGTTCTGCGTGATACACGCCGTAGCAATAGCGCAGTTGGTAGCGCATCAGACTTCAAACATGGACTCCCAAATTCGATCCCCGACTGCTGCTAATATCCTTTCAGACAGTTGTCTCTCACCAAACGGGTGGATAACTGTAAAGATATGTGAGCGAGCAGCTGAAGGCTCGGGAGCAATACAAGCACTGCCATCTAGATCTAGAGAGCCGATAGTTGAGAACCTTTTGATTATGACTGAGGTTGTGTCGCATATATGGCTTCATTAGGTTGGTCCTCATCATAGTTGCATCATCTGCAACTATGAAGTAAGGCATGTCCCTGCCGTCATTGGTGATTGGCGAAAGTGGTAGGAGACAATCTGACATGTATCCCAAAACACCTAGATCACACCAGATGAACTTATAATTGGCATCAACCAACGCTAGAAGGATCAAACCGAAGAAGCCCTTGTTATTATGGTACAGACAACCGGAACCAAAAGGCTTCTTAATTGCCACATGTTTATCACCGAGGGCACCGAGCGTATGGAGCATATTCCACTTTCTCTCGAACTGAGTGACCACTTGTCGCCATTCCTCAGGAGTACTTGGAATAGCCATGTACTCGTCGTCATGATTTGCCATAATTTGCGTGAACTGAAACTGTCCTATATATAGCTAGGAATTAACACCGGTAACATATCGGTATTGATTCTTAGACTCTTCCGCATGTTCTGCATGTGATCGGCAGCCATTCCGTGTGATCGGGAAACATTCGGCTAATAATCCTGAACCGATCGGCAAACTTCCGCATTGGATCTGCATACTTCGGTAAGGTTTCGGCATGTCTTCGGCAACCATTCGCATACCGCTCCGCATATCGATGCCGAAGGGATCCCGAAGGTCAAGCTACGGCCATTTTCATCCCGAAGGCTTCCCGAAGTTAGCTATTTTTTCATTTGCAACCCTTCGGCAAGTGATCGGCGTCCTAGTGGAGACAGGCCCTAAGTAAATTTTATTTGAAGTGGGCAAGATAGAATTCAAGGAATTGTAACACTGTTTTTTAATTGTAAGAATTTACGGAAGCAGACTTGAGTCACTTTAAGACTTAATACAATACAATTATTTACCTGTAAAGACTAAACTTATTCACCTTGTGCATCATCCACGGCAACAGAAATTAATGTAAGATACCTTAATCAATTTTTGGGCGTCATCCATGGCAATTGAAAGGACCTCTACGGATAAGGCGAGAATTCTCCCTAAAAGGCTCAGCTCGATGGGCCAATTCTCAAAACTAACAAATTGAGAAACAAAATTAAGCTTTATGGTAAGGTAGACAAATAAAGGAAATAAATACCGATTTTTATATCATTTTAAAAGTTCTATAGGTGCAGATAACTCTTGATTTTAGTACCCACCTAAATGGTTTCGTTTTCTTACACTACCGGTATTCAAAGAGGTAAAATGAAGATTCTTTTTTTTATTTGCAATTTATTTTCTACAGATACAGGGATAAAAGGTGTTGACATCATATGGCAGCTTTGGTTTTGTCCGTATTGCGCATGCGCACCATTGAAACAACTTTAAACGCGCACATTCCCGCCGAAAACCGAGGCATACCTACCTTCCCAAGGCTGGCTAACATCGTTCCCCCCCTTGACCCAGCTTCCCATTGACATATGTTGTGTAACTGGATCATAGGCTTCCTTGGTAAAAAGGATTTGCTGGGTCACGGGGGGGAACATACTTTTATACTAAAAATAGTACTCATATACCATATGCCATAATTTTGGCGGGAAGATTTCGCCTTTAAACTCGTTTCAATGATGCTCATGCGCATTAAGGACAAATCGAAACATGACTAATGATTTCAACACCAATTGTCCTTACATTTACAGAAATGTTTTGCTTATAAAACTAAAGAAAGCTTAAATCTGGTTTAATGAATAACGGTGGGGTAAGAAAATGTAATTTTGGGGGTAGGTACAGAAACCAAGAGTTGTACCTGTCGAATCGTTTTGATCGTACAAAATCAGTTTTCTTATCATTTAGATACATATCTAACAATACAGTTCGAAATAATAATCAATTTGCATGTTTTGAAAAATGACTTTTCCATTTGAGCCTTTTAGGGAGATTTCTCGCCTTATCCGTAGAGGTCCTTGATAAGGGATACCCTCATCTATTTCCGTTGCTACAGATGACGCCACAAAGTGTTTTGTAGATGATGGTGAATTCAAGTTTTGTTGTCTGAGAAAGGGTAAATGATTGATCAATGGTGAAAATGTGTTTCTTAATTTTGAATTTTTCTATGTTCTCTTTCAGTCTAGAAGCCCTGTACCTTGGAGGCAACAAACTGACAGATATTCCAGCTGAGCTAGGATCTCTACATAAACTAACTTACTTAGTGCTCTGTGATAATCGACTACAAAGTCTACCGCCGACCCTGATCAACCTGCGCAAGCTGCGCTCCCTCAGCTTACACAACAATCTACTACAAACTCTACCTCAGGAACTTGTGGCTCTAAACCTTGTAGAGCTTAGTTTACGGAACAACCCTCTTGTTGTACGGTTTGTTCAGGATCTGAGCTTTAACCCTCCGTCCCTGATGGAACTGGCTGGGCGTGTGGTGAAGATTGAGAAAGTGAAATACACCGACAGAGACTTGCCCAGTCACCTTGTGAAATACCTCACTGCTGCCCAAAGATGTGTAAACCCCAAATGTAAAGGTAGGAAAGTCTGATGTCAAGGGTTTAACCTTTTCCTAATCAACTCAATTTTTGACTTTACCAAAATGAAAGCTGCTACAGAAAACCTTAATATTTATAGCAAATATTTATATCAAAGACACATGTTATATAGGATAGAAAATGTTTAGGGAAAAGGAAACAGTGTTAGTTCATCAGCATTTCCTTTTTTTTTCACACTTCTTTCCTACACCCTCTTTTCTGTGCAGTCTGATTTAAGGCTGTACTGTATGGTTACAATTAATCTTCGAAAAACTATGGTCTTTTTAAGTTTGTGTAATTTGATTAATAGTGTAATTTATAAATCTATTTTTAGGAAAAAATACAAATGAATACTAACATAGGTAAGAGCGAGTATGGTGGCTCTAAAGTTTAACCTTTTACCAGACGGTTAAATTCTCAACGGGACCATATTCAAAGATGTTGCAGTCAACAATTTTGAGTGAATGAAATTTTATAGTTTTTGGTCTTTATGGATAGATAAAGAAAACAATGTGAAAAAGAAAAAAAAATTCTTGTCACAAGCAATTTCTTCATTTTCCACAATGTTTTTCAAAGCCTTTATATTGTAGGGCGTCAAAAGGCCTCACTGTTCGGGAATGTCTTAAAACAGTAACCATTGGTAAATTTACAAAAAAAATTTACTTACCATAATAATTTTCTCTATTTCAGGCGTCTATTTCAGTTCAAAAGTTGAGAATGTGAAATTTGTTGACTTTTGTGGAAAGTATCGCCTACCTCTGTTGCAATATTTGTGTTCTCCCAAGTGCTCATACACGGAAGCGGTCGCGTGTAGTGACAGTGAAACGGACGATGAAGACAACGCTCGCTCCAAGATGAAAAAAGTTCTACTGGGATAGATTTATCAGTTTTGTTATTTTTGTGTGTGTGTAAATATTTAGCTCTTTCTCTATCAAGTGCTGTTTTTACATGTCTATTCTAAAAGAGATTGAATGGGAAAATGTTGAGCTAAAAGAAGGAAATTCTGACAATCAACATTTTCTTCTTTTCTGTCAAGAATTTGATCATTTCTATGCCATATTTTGAAGATTTTCTATAATTTTCAGTAACACTTATCTTATCACTGCAACTTCTTTCAATTTAGACCAGTCTAAAACTTTCTCATTTGAGAAATGGTCAAACATTTTTAGCTAAATACATAATGAAAAATATGGGCAGGCTATTCCAATGACCCATATCTGCTCTAGCAATTAAGGTTTTACAAATAACATACAAGTTTCTTTATCTCTACTCACTGATTCAATCCTTTTGAAACTTTGCAAATGTATGTGGAATCACAAAACATGCTTATAGATATTGCAAGTCTCTTAAGGTATATGACCCATCATTAAAATATCCACTTCTAGCTATGGGACATGCATCAAATTACACACTCTTGTAAATACACTTCAAATAAGTTGATTCACCGTGCCGGATTTCTAGATTATGCTTCAAGAAGAAAATAATTTACAAATATCTTTTTACTCTATATTCATATGCAAGGGAGGTAATTTATCACATTTTTGTCAAATATTTCCATAACTATGCATTAATTCAAAATTCTAAACGCTTTAAAATGCTTATTTTTGTATTTGGAATGGAAATATAACACAGTTTAGGATTTACTGGCCCTTTTCAAATTCCGCCTCTGGCTCTTTTGTTCTAATGATGGGTTGTATACGTTAAATCTAACATTTAAGAAGAATTGTGTCCCTTTTCCAACTTTTCTCTATTACTTGATAGTGTACTGTGCCTTTCCCAAGAATTAAAGGATCCAAATCTGAAATTCTTAGCATAGACATCCTTGAGGGAAAAGGAGAAAATGCTGGTTATCAGCATTTTTTCTTTCTCCTGAAGGGATTTTAATAGGACTGTCATTCTCTATGGTTTTCAGAATCAGTTCTTGTTTGAGAAAAGATGAATTAAAGTTGTAAATTTACATGTAATGCTGTTGACCAGCATGTTCTTCTATTCTTAAATTTAAAGAATTATCAATCCAAAGATATGTTAGAACCCCAGTATTATATGTTTGTGCGGGTTGAAATTTAAGTGCTATTTTGTACATTTAGTAGGTTTATTCTAGTTAAGAACATCTCAGTGTGTTTTATCACTTTTTTGTAACGCATTCCCAAATATGAGCGGCTTTTCATGTCCCTAATAGATGGGGCTTAGGAAAACATTGAGGCTAAAGAAAGAAATGCTGATAATCAGCATTTTCTGTCAATTTTTTCGTGGCTCTTATGTGCTTAAATCCTTCCTTTGAAAATATCCATTTTATCGTCTGCAACAGCATTCAAATCGAAACAGCCCATTTCTTGGCCGTTTCGGAACGGGTTTACATTAAAGTTTAATATGACTTTTTGTGGCATTCAATTATACATGTATTACCTATAATTGAAAATTTATTGTTCAAAATTTTATGCCTTTAACCCATAAATTGGTAGAAGTATAACTGAGCATTATTAAATATTCTTATTCCTATAAGTATTTAGTTAAACCGGCATTATGTTTTCATGTTAACTTTATCCAGTATGTATTAAAAAGGCTTTGAAAACGACACAAATAATGGATTGGATGCAAGTATTTACACTTTCCCCAACAAAAAATAAGAGGGAAGACTAGTCATAAATGTCAAGAACATCCTTTTACACTATTTTTGTGGAGAAAGTATTCGTCCTGGTCAGCCTGCACAGTTAAGAAAACCTAACCAAGTCTGAATGTAGAAACATTTTGCTTTTTGTACCTCAAATGGGCATTCTGCATTATTAGATTTCTGTTTAAAGCAAAGCTATTTGAAAGCTGTTGCAGACTGCAATTTCAAGTGAATGACCTTAAAAAATCTTTCTATTTTGGATGAGAAAACATTGTGGAAATTGAAGAAATTGCTCATAACAACTTTACAAGCAGTTTATTCATATTCCACAATGTTTTCTCAAGCATTTTTCTTGAGGGACATCAAAAGGACTCACTGTGTGGTATTTGATTACCCTTTCCCAAACAAGACCTGGTTTTGACGTCCCAGGACGATATGGTTTGAGAAAACATTGAGACAAAAGAAGAAACTGCTGATAACCAGCAGTTTCTCCTTTTGCCTCAGTATTTTCTTACCTATATTGTACACAAATCCAACCGTGATTAGCATTCATTTTGTTGTCTGCAGCAGCTTTTGAATTGGAGCACTCAAAAATTTTGTCGTTTGGGAAAGGGTTAAAATCAATGGATCTGTCTGTGTCAGGGGCATTATGCTTGTCTGAATTTTGACCGATTACCAAACAATAAAATTTTGGACTGTTCCAATTTGAAAGGTGTTGCAGACGACAATTTCAAGTGCTTGGAATTTTACATTTTTAGGTGTTTTTGTTTAGAAAACATAGTGGGAAATGAAGAAATTGCTTGTCACAAGCAATTTCTTCATTTTCCACAATGTTTTCCAAAGCATTTTTCTTAGGGGCGTCTAAAGGTGTCAATGTTTGGTAATGGGTTAATTAACAAAGATTCATTCAAATTTTTAAGCTGATGATGCAAATTTTAACTTTATAAATTGATGAATTGCATAATTGGTTTTGTGCTATAGATATGAATTGGTAATTCTACATACAAATTACAATATACACCAATAACAAAGGGTCGTTTTGTTATTTACTCGCCTGTCCCAGAGACGATGTATATTTAGTTAAGTATTAACCCTTTTCCAAAACACAAGATTTTAGACTAGTGTCCCATTTGCAAGGACTTGAGACAAAGGACTTGAGACGAAACACAAATCCAGAGGTGCGTTCTTTAGAGCGAGATCTTGAGATATCTTGAGATTTCTTAAGATGTTTTAGGATAAAGCGTTCCTCTGAGCAAAACTTTTAAGACGATCACTGGGAGCCGCCATTGCTCTATACTTCTTTCGGAACACCTCGGTAAATTCTGTAGAATCTATATGGGAGAGAATTGACAGAGTTGTTCCGAATGCTTCATGATTCAAAAACCCCAGAGTTCCGAATGCTCCATACTTCATACAAATGATGTCATGATGACGTCATTTGTATGAAGTATGGAACATTTGGAACACCTCGCTTATGATCTCGGTCTCAAAGACGCAGTATCAAAAACATCTTAAGAAATCTTAAAAAATCTGGCTCTAAAGAACGCACCTCTGTATTACTTTGTGCATTGAATGTAGTCCAACTAGAAAGCTTTTGCAGAACACAAAGCAATTGTTAATATTGAATGAAGCACCTGTGTAAGATAAAGCACACACAATATTGAGGAAAAAGGAGAAAAATCTGGTTATTAGCATTTTAGCATGACTATTCAGCTATTCCAGTCACCAGAATGTAAGCGTTTGCAGTAGCATAATGCCTTTCCCAAACGACAAAATTACGACTTGTCCAAATTTAAAGATGTTGCAGACGACATTTAAAAATGAATGAAAAAGTACATTTTTTAATCATTTTGTATGTAAAATATTGTTGGAAATGCAGAAATTGCTTGTCACAAGCAATTTCTTCATTTTCCACAATGTTTCTGCCACTTTCCATTGTCAGTTTCTTTTAGGGAGTCAAAAAGAGTCACTATGTGGTAATACCATAATGGGTTAAGGTTTTACATGCAAGTGTTTTAACTTTATTTCTGCTGATTCTATTATTCAACAAGAGTGCCATAGTCACAATTTACGCCGCAAGGCTACGATTTCAATAAGGGGGTATAACTCAGGCAAAAATCAATGAACCATAAAATCCTTACTTCGTGCACATCTACCAATTTAGATGACAAGAGGACCATGATGGTCCTTAATCGCTTACCTGCACCTAGATAGAATGAAAGTCCCAATGTTGTCAAGTTCAAGAGCACATACATGTAATTTTAGATGTGAGATTATGATCCAGCTGAAAACTGCTTTCATAATCTTGAATGATCAATATTTGTAGCTGTTACAGTAAAAACAAAGTGGAAGAAAACAACAATTTTGTCACAGTAAAAGGCACATAACTCTGTTCTGATAAAGATATTCTCATCAACATTATGTCCAAGTTTTTTTAATTGGTTAATATTTATTGCTGTTTGAGAGAAAACAAAGTCGAAAACGGCAATTTTGTAACCCTCAAGGGCACACAGCTCTGTTTTTTTAGTCCAATCAATCTGACAAATTAAAACATTTAAAATATTATGGTCACCAACATTGCAACCGAGTTGTGTCTTGATTGGTCCATATTTGTTTGTTAGAGAGAAAATAAAGTCGAAAACGGTAATTTTATGAAATTAAAGGGCCAATAATTCTGTTTTTTCCGGCCAAATCAAGCTGAAAATTTAACTGATTAAGGATCTTATGGTCACTAACATTGTGGCCAAGTTTTGTCTTGATTAGTCAATAAATGTAGATGCTACAGTGTAAACAAAATTTTGTCAAATTCAAGGGCACATAACTCCAGACTTGCTGCTCCTATCACACTGAAAATAGAACTCATTAATTTTAAGATCTTATAGTTACCAACATTGTGGCAAAATTTTGTCTTGATTGGTCAATATTTGTAGATGCTAGAGTGGTAACAAAGTCAAAACTAGCCATTTTTGATGTTCAAGGGCACATAACTCTGGACTTCCTAGTCCGATCTGACTTAAAATCGAACTCATACGAGAACTTATGGTCATACATATTTTGACTAAGTTTGCTTAAGATTGGTCAATATTTGTAGATACTAGAGTGGTAACAAAGTCAAAACTAGCCATTTTTGACATTCAAGGGCACATAACTCCGGACTTCCTAGTCCGATCTGACTCAAAATCGAACTCATACGAGAACTTAGTCATACATGTTTTGACTGACTAAGATTGGTTAAGATTGGTCAATATTTGTAGATACTAGAGTGGTAACAAAGTCAAAACTAGCCATTTTTGACGTTCAAGGGCACATAACTCTGGACTCCCTGGTCCGATCTGACTCAAAATCGAATTCATTCGAAAACTTATGGTCATACATGTTTTGACCAAGTTTGGTCAAGATTGGTCAATATTTGTGGATGCTAGAGTGGTAACAACAAATTGTGGACAGACGGACGGACAGACGGACGACGGACAAAAAGCGACCACAATAGTTCACCTTGAGCACTTCGTGCTCAGGTGAGCTAATAATACTGACCAAGTTTCAAAAAGATCCAGCTAGAAACTTAGGAGGAGTTGCGTTGACAGGAAAAGTGAACGTTCGTACAGATGGACAGGCGGAGATGACGCCAATATATGACCGCCTCCAGCGGCATATTAAAAACATACCTGTGTTTCTTGTGATCAAAATATCAACCTCTAGGCAAGGATTCTATTCTCTGATATTTAATTTAGTGGAATTTTAACTTTTTATTGATTTATAGGCTTTTTAGCTAACCTTGGCCAGGGTTTTTTCCCCTTAAGAAAGTGACACTGGTTTCCTGCGTCTTCCCCTCCAGAAATGACACACTTTTTTCCCCGAAAATAAATTTTCCCCTCAGGAAATATTTTACAAATCACACTAAAAACCCAAATAAAAAGAAAAGGAAACTTTTCCCACAACTTCTACAGCTTTACAAACTAGCCCTGGTGGTTCTCAAGTCTAGAGAACTGGGTATGAGAGGGTTTTTAGCCTATTAAGTAAGCATTTCTATATCATACAATTTTCCCCAAAACTAGGACGCGGCATGTGATTTTTCCCCTGTCTACCGGCGCCCTGTGTCTTCCCCAATTCCTGAAAAAAAAGCCCTGTTGGCACAAAAGCGCCAAGTATCAACATTATCTAATCATAATCTAGCATCAGTGTGTAAATATATGCCAATCTTGAACAGGTATGGTTATATATTCACAGAAGAGATTATGGGCCAGATCAGACCAGAAAGTCTGGATTTATCTACCCTTGAATGTCAAAAACAGTCTTGATATATGAGCACTTGAATTTAACAAAATTGTCATTAACATAATTTTGCGCTCATATGTTGGTTAAGGTGAGAGATATAGGATTGTGATGGTTGTCTTGTTTCACTATACAGCACTTGATAGTCGTGCCGTGCCGTCTGTCCACTGACAGCTCTTGGCTTCTTTTGTCTCAATGTTTTTCAAAGAGTTATATAAAATGTCAAAACTAGGTCTAGTTAAGCTTGGAAAAAGGTAAAACATTCACCAAGTTGTTGCTTTCTAAGCTATCAGAGATTTGTTTCATTGTCAAACTACCGCATGGTGTCAGTGTACTAGCATCTGTCTCCTGATTAACCCTTTCCCAAACGACAAAATTTTAACTTTTCTTATTAGAAATCCTTTGCAGACGTCAAAATGGACATTGATAAAGGCAGGATTTGTGTAATATATTGCACAGAAAATATTGAGACAAAAGGAGAAACTGCTGGTTATCAGCAGTTTCTTCTTTTGCCTCAATGTTTTCCCAAGCCTATTCAATAAGAGACGTCACAACCAGGTCTTGTTTGTTAAAGGGTTAAAAGTTTACCACATCACTGGAGTCTGATGACTAACTTTGTCCTGCTGACTTTAAATTTTAACAGTGAATTCAATCAGGTTAATCCAAGCTTTTGCTACAATAACTGAGTAGGAAGAAGGCATTGGTCTTATGGCATAGCTGGAGCACCTAACCATGGATCCTGTTGTTATTCATACCATTACTACCACAACATCATAACTGAGCCTCCAACTGCTCGCTCACATAGGTTAACGATATCAAACCATTGGTGGGAGACAATTTTGTTTGAAAGGATATTTTCCGTGACCGGGGATCGAACTCAGACCTCACAAGTGACAGTCCGATGCTTTACCAATTGGACCATCGCCCCAGCCCTTACTTGGTAAAAGTTGAGTAGACATCTTTAACGGGTCAGATTTGGTGCAGTGTTTATGTTCCTTATCCAAGAGTTACTGGTTTGATGCCATTACAGTGCCAGTAATTTCACAAGACAAACCAGACTGAAGTACTGGTATGAGTAACAACAGGGCTCCATGGTTAGGTGCTTCAGCTACGCTTTAAGACCATAGCAGTTGAAAACGGCAATAAAACTCGACCAACATTTACCTAGCAAAATTATATTTAGGTTTTAATGGAAAGAAGAAAATGCTGATAGCACAAATCCAATCTTCATTAACATCTTTCTTGCCTTCCTACGGCGGATAATCACAGGATACAATATTTTCAAAAAATCTTCAATAATATTGTAAATAATAAACCAATTTGAATTCAATTTGAAGCAGAGAATATGGACAGACATCGCACGCTAGATGGACGTGGTTGATTTGAGAAAAACCAAGGCAACTGATAAAAAAGTTATTGAAGATAAACCAAAAATTTGGTTTATCTTCAACAACTTTTTTATCAGTTGATTTTTCAAAAATCCAACACATCCAACTTATTCCTGGCATTTTTCCACCTTCTCTGCTTCAAAATGAATTAAAATTGGTCAAGTATTGAAAATGATATTAAAGATTATCGGAAATTCTGAGTCACATGATTATACACCGTGCTTCTGCAACAACACAATCTGAAACATGTAGAATCTATAAACTTTAACCCATTACCACACAATGACTCTTTTTGACTCCCCACAAAATAATGGCCATGGAAAACATCGTGGAAAATGAATTTTCTTGCGACAAGCAATTTATTCATTTCCCACAATATTTTCCATCCAAAAAGACCTAAAAATAAAAAAAATCCATTCACTTGAAATTGTCGTCTGAAGGATCTTTCAAATTGGATCACCCTAAAATTTTGTTGTTTGGGAATGGGTTGATAGAAAAGAATAGAATACATGTTGGAGGGGGTGGCTGTGGTTATTCAGCATGGAACGGTTAGACATCGAATCCAGTGCTACTTATTCCAAAAGTAAACATGGGATTCTATCAAAAATTTAATATGGTTTAGGGTAGTCCGCCTGTAATTAGATTTTACGCAGTCAGAATTTATCAGGCAACATCGTGAACATTGGGCGGTGGAAGGTGCCAATTTCTTCCTACTTGTAATATGTCCATATAGAACGCAATGTTTACGAAGTTGCATGAAAAGTTCTGAAATCCTGTTTACCTCACTAGAGGTGGACTACCTTAACGTCACATACAACAAGTACATTCCAGTCATATTGTGTAGCTGGTGTACCTTAGCATGTTTTCCCAATAATTGTCACAAAAGTACAACCACAATATCCAATCCAAGCCTTCAGATGCTTTCTCACCAGCTTATGTCCTTTGTAATACTTACTTACCTGGGAAAACTTTGAGGGGAAACATGGAGACAAAAGAAGAAAATGCTGTTAATCAGTATTGTCTCCTTTTGTCTAAATATTTTCAAAACAAAACATTTTTATTAACATTTTTACCAGTGATGCCACTTTCAAACTGGGTTTGTGTAAATCTGTGCAGTTTGGGAAAGGGTTAAGATGATTCACATCCTCAACACAAATCATGACTTGTCAAATGCCAGACAGGATAATGAACGAACTGGAGTTTGATACTATAATAGGATTTATCAAGAAGACTGATACAAACAGATATGATCAATATTTTAATGAAGTTGAATTTTGTGACAGAGAATAAAGCAATCATTCAACATTCACCCATGTCACGCTGATCCTAACTTTCGTGGTATACACAGAGAGTGCAGACAAAGATCAGCCTAGCCTGCACATAATAATGCAGCCTGATCTTTGAATACATTATCTGATGGGGAAATAATAATTAAATACTGAGTACACGAAACATGGACTAGCTTTTATATCCAGCAGAACAAGGGTTGAGAGATGGGTCTATTGTCAACAGTTCAAGAGAAATAAATCAATGTGAATGAAACATGTAAGCCCCTACTGTGCCAGCATTGTTACTTTTGTTAGACCCTTTCCAAAACAAGACCAGGTGTTGATGTTCTTACGGAAAAAGACTTTGGAAAACATTGAGGCAAAAGTAGAAAATGCTGATAACCAGCATTTTCTCTTTTTGCCTCAAATATTTTCTATGCTATATCATACACAAATACATATTTTTGTGATCACCCATTTTGTCATTTCCAGCAGCTCTCCTATTGAAACAGTCCAAATATTTTCTCATTTGGGAAAAAGTTAAGACATGCAACTTGACCTCTGCCCTTGTATGATAGTATTTTACATCAAAACTATCAGTCAATCCAAGTTTTTAGCTGACAGACATTCAGACAGGGCAAAAACCTGTACATGCCCCACATCGTTTGATGCAAGGGGCAAAAATATTTTCTTTGACGGTGCAGCAGTAAAATTTGAAAAATAAAAAGATTACTTGGAAAAAACAATATAGGATCATCTTTTCAATACTTCTTAGTTATCAACTTCTCAAAAACAACATTTAAAACAGAGCTACAGATAACATAGGGTGGACATAATTCAAATTATCATAGTTTATCTTATGCAGAGCTAACAGTAAAGAGGGAGTGAAGGCTTTTCAAAATGCAATATTTCTTTTACTGTTCACCAAACCCAATGTTTTAGGTACTCATTAGATTTATCTGATCAATTCAAATAGTACCCATATAGGGTTTGGATTTGAAATAATTTACCCCCTCTTAATTGTTGCTCTTAATTTTGCCTGCAAAAGCTATTGGTATAATAGCCAAATCAGCATTACAAAGAATTGATAAACATAACAAGAGGGCCAGAATGGCCCTATATCGCTCACCTGAAAGAAGTTTAAGACACGCCCATTTTTTGACGAATCAAATATTTGCAAACAAATTTTGAAAAGGGTCACTCAAGGAACATTGTTGCCAAGTTTGTTTCAAATTGACCCAATGCTTGATTTTTAAAGAATTTTCTTATGACTTCTCTAAGTCTGATAAGCCACGCCCTGCTACACCCACTTTTTTTGTCCAATACAAAATTTGCCAACATATTTTGAAAAGGGTCACTAAAGGAACGTTTCTGTAAAGTTTCAAATTGGGCTAATGGTTGATTTTTAAAGAATTTTCTTAGGATTTCTGTAAGTTCGATAAGCCACGCCCACTTTTTCTGACGAATAAAAAATTTGAGAGCAAATTTTGAAAAAAGTCACCCAAGGAACAATTCTGCCAAGTTTGGTTCAAATTGGCCCATTGGTTAATTTTTAAAGAATTTTCTAAGGATTTCCCTAAGGCCGAAAAGCCCCTTCCTCCCTGCCACGCCCTCATTTTTTGACAAATGTAAAAATTTGTGAATCAATTTTTAAAAGAGAGACTCAAAGAACATTCCTGCAAAGTCTGCTTCAAATTTGCCCAATGGTTAATTTTTAAAGAATTTTCTTATGATTTCTCCAAGTCTGATAAGCCCCTTTCTCCCTGCCACGGCCACAATTTTTTGTAAATGAAAATATTTGTGAACAAATTTTAAAAAGAATGGCTAAAGGCACATCCCTTCAAAGTCTGGTTCAAATTGGCCCAATGGTTGATTTTTAAAGAATTTTCTTATGATTTCTCCAAGTCTGATAAGCCCCTTTCTCCCTGCCACGGCCATGTATTTGACGAATCATAAATCTGCGAACAAGGTTTGAGAAGGGTCACTCAAGGAACAATTCTGCCAAGTTTGGTTTAAATTGGCCCAATGGTTGATTTTTAAAGAATTTTCTTAAGATTTCTCTAAGTCTGATAAGCCCCTTTCTCCCTGCCACGGCCACGTTTTTTGACAAATCATAAATCTGCGAACAAGATTTGAACAGGGTCACTCAAGGAACAATTCTGCCAAGTTTGGTTCAAATTGGCCCAATGGTTGATTTTTAAAGAATTTTCTTCGGATTTCTCTAAGTCCGATAAGCCCCGCCCTGCCACGCCCACATTTTTTGATGAATCAAAAATCCGCGAACAAGTTTTGAGAAGGGTCACTCAAGGAACATTCCTGCCAAGTTTGGTCAAAATTGGCCTGTTGGTTTTGGAGAAGAAGATGTTTGAAGAAATTGTGGACGGACAGACGGACAGACGGACAGACAGACAGACGGACAGACGGACAGACGGACGACGGACAGTGAGTGACCACAATAGCTCACCGAGCACTTCGTGCTCAGGTGAGCTAAAAATTCAATCACACCCTTCCTATCCATTGTCGTTTAAACCATAAATAGCTCATGTCAAATGACATGGCATGGCATCTGTAACTAATCGATAGACTACCTACAAAGACCTGGGTTAAAAATAAATCAGCTAACTCATCGCTTTCCCCAGGGAAAAGAAGAAAGTGCTAATAACCAGTATTTTCTCCTTGGCCCTTAACATACTGTACAAGTAAGACTGTAAGTTATAGATTTTCTGTTTTCTTTCACATTTTTCAAGAATTTCATCTTTCTTTGGGATGTCAAAATTCCCACATAGCAGTATTACAGGACATATAATGATATTGACCATAAAATTTCAATGCATGCATCTAATCAATTACAAAATACAGATATTAAATGAGTCTTTGATGAGAATACAAGATACAGGTACATTTCTCTCCTATTTCACAGCAGGGAATCATGTGAGGCCGACAACAACAACAATGGCAGAAAATCTACAATTAATATGGTAAAATATGACAGATTTGTATTTGTTTAAAAGCAGAGGAATAGAAATGTCAGAAATCGCTTGGATGTGATAAACATTTTAATCAGCACCTGTTAAAAAAGCTATTGATAAACAAACAAAATTTTGTTTCCTCATCAGTAACTTTTTTTATCAGGTGCTGCATAAAAGATTCACCACATCCAGATAATCCCTGACTTTTTTCCCTTTTCTTCAAGCCAATTTCAAATCAGTCACCTAATAACGAAAGTAATAAAGACATTCCGCAATTGTTGTTGTTGTGTGACATGATTTCCCACTGTGTATTTGTATCACGAAATAACTTAAAATGTCATAGATTAGTCAATCACATAAATAAAACATTAATGAGCTGTGTTCTGGAAATGGGGCATTTGAGACCAACATGGACCCAGATCAGCCTGTACAAAAACAGGGTATGCTCAAGATCCATCCCGGGGTGGTTTCCTGACCAGTCTATATCCCAGAATACCTTTAAAATTACAAAACAATCAATCTGATTAACCAAGACATGTGTCTCGTCCAATCAGATGGCTTGTAATGTAATTTTGATTTAGCCAATCAATTTAGATACAGCCCATTCTATATTTTGCTGCTTTTCGACAAAAACCTTGAAATTGCAGCATGTTTTAAGCTGCAGTTACGAGATTTTCGTTGAAAAGTAAAGTGCAATTAGCTAATTCAGTGCCTGTTATATCTGTTGGGAGAGCAGCATAGATCCTGATCAGGTGTCATTACAAAATACACACCGATCTATATTCATGATAGTGTAAAATGCCTTATCTCATTCCAGATCCAAGCCCATTTACTTACCAGTTACCAGAAAACCATATTAGAGACAAGTAAAAATTGATGGCCATTGCAGACAAACATAATGGCATAAGTTCATAACTAATCTTTCCAGTAAGGAAGGATTGAAAATATTTTGGGAAAAGATGAAAATGCTTGCCAATGTTCAGCATGTTTTCTATTCTGGGAATTTTTGAAAGCCTTTTCTTAGAAAGGTTCAACATTGTTACAAAAGGTTACTTGGTAATAGGTTAATTGAAACAGTAAAATTTATCACTGAAATGCTACCAAATTTACAGGCACTCAATCTGATACTCCTCTACTACTCCATGGCAACAGATACAAGGGGAAATGACTTTTTTTTAATTTCAAAATGCCAAATTATCTTTAAATGTTTATGAAACACTAACTTCTGTGGAACGCATGTGAATCGTCTTTTCGAGACGTTTCACATGAGTACCCACAACATAGGTTTTAGAGATGAAATAACAAATTCAGATTGCCTGCATGCCCTTTTATCTGTTGTTCCGCTACTCATTTTCACATACAGTGTCAACAAGAATACATGTACATCTTTACAATTACACAGGTTGACTTGGGCAAACAATTAACCATCTCCATTCAAACAACATGATAAACCCTTTTCCATACAATCCAAACTTTTGGCTTCTCTCAATGAAAAACCTTAGGATAAATACAGAGACAAAAGAAAGAAAATGCCGAGACATAGCATTTTCTGAATATTCCTTGGTGTTATCTCTTACTTACTCCTTACAAAAATTTCGTTATTTTTGTTCTCTGTATAACTATTGAATTTGAACAAGTCAAAAGTTTGCTGTATAGGAAATGGTTTAGAAAAGTAAGTTTTATAAAGCTTACCAAAACAATTCATGATTGTAACTAGGAAGAAACCCTTTGAAAGCATTTACATAAATACTAACAATAAATCATGGCTTTTCAACGAAAAACTTTTAACTGCAGCTTTTTTAAACTACAGTTACAGTATTTTCGTTGAAAACTAGCGAAATAGACTTTGAAATGCAAAATGCATTCTTCACACTGTTACATACCATTAAATTTGGTGCAATTTCCTCAATTTGTAGATTTTCAATTAGACCAGAGGAATAACTCTTAATACAAAAACATGAATGAGTATAAACAATATAGTTTTAGTCTGATCAGAGTTGAAAGTTATTGAAGAAGAAACATTGCAAACATGGTGTAAATAGAGAAAATGTTGCTTAACACAGCACTTCCTTCATTTTCATTTTCATCAACTACTGTTCTTAAGTTTCAGACTTGCCATTAAATGATTATGGGTTAAATGCATTATATTTCTTCTCTCATCAGCATTTATATAATCATCCTTATATCTACAGTAGTAGCAATGTTCGCAACAAAGCTTTAACCCTTTCCCAAACAAGACCTGGTTTTGATGTCCCTTATAGAAAAGACTTGGAAATATTGAGACAAAAGAAGAAACTGCTGATAACCAGCAGTTTCTCCTTTTGCCTCAATATTTTCTATGCTATATTGTACACAAATCTTTCATTAAATACATAAATTTTGTTGTCTACAGCAGATCTACAAGTGGAACTGTCTCAATTTTTGTCATTTGGGAAAGGGTTAAACCAAATTCAATCAAACATTAACCAAAACTACAGATAAGAGTTCATAAAGACATTTCATTGTTTTGAAGGAAAGGGCTAACAAAAGCAAAACATTCTACACTATTTCGTATGTCTCGCCCTATGATGTAGGCACTCAGTTCAATCTCATTCAGATGAGTCAAGAGTTCCCAAAATCAACCAATTTGTCGCATTTCAAGGAAAATCTCGTAACTGTAGCTCAAAACAAGCTGCAGTTACGAGGTTTTCCTTGAAAAGCATCGATTTATTAATTATCTGTTTGTTAAACATTTTCTTCTTCCCAAATTATTTTCAAACCCTTGTAACTCAAAACTGACACATATATAGCCATATTTTGTCACTTTTCAACGAGAATCTCATAACTGCAGCTTAAATCAAGCAGCAGTTATGAGGTTTTCGTTGAAAAGCATCAATCTATTGTGCCATGAACAACAATTTAAAGTTTCCACAATAAGATAATTGTCATTGGGCGATTGGTAAAAGAGGTATAACAGATTAAGAAAGTGATAACTCCCTCTTATCAAAAGCTCCATTTCAATGCAATGAATAGCTTGTTGAGCACTTAACCCTTTCCCAAACAAGACCTGATTTTGACGTCTAATAAAAATGGCTTGTGAAAACATTGAGACAAAAGAAGAAACTGCTGATAACCAGCAGTTTCTCCTTTTGCCTCAATATTTTCTTTACTATATCAAACACAATTCCAGTTTTTATTAACAACCATTTTGCCATCTGCAGCAGCTTTTGAATTGGTCAAACCTAAAATTTTGTCATTTGGGAAAGGGTATTTAAAAGGGAAACCAAGCTACAAATCTCTATGAAGGGAGGACCTCCTTTCTTCATTCCTTGAACCTCCAAATAAAAATACTTGAATCGTAAAAATTAACACAATGTTTTAAGTATTGCTAGCTTAACATTGTAAAAACACCATCAACACTGAAAACTCCATGCCTTTCTCAACACAGAATTTCCCCATTAAAAATTGTGTATTTCCGTTAAAAAAATTCACCAGGCATAACTAAGTATGTCACTGCACATTCACTTTATCACTTTTTTAAATCTAGATGCATGGCACCTGAGTTTAATTCACACCGTATGATTATGAACACGAGTTCTCTAGGTCATGCACCTATTTCTCTCTGAAAAGAGGTCATTTAATAAAAACATGGTATAAAACTCGTCCTTCAAAAGGCAGTAGTCATCGTACGTTTTGCTATATTTCAATTCAATAATCCTACTTCATACCTTTCCCGAACACGCCATGACTTTGATGTCCTTAATAAAGCTTTGGAAAACATTGAAGCAAAAGGATAAAATGCTGATGATCAGCATTTTATCCATTTGCATCAATTCTTATGAGACAGAGAAAATCTGTCTATCACAGTAAATATTTAGTTGTCAGCACTGGCTCCGAATTTAGACTAGTCTACATTTTGTGATCGGGGAAAGAGTTTAAAGGTTTGTTGACTAAGAATAACACATCCTCATGCATTTCCACCAGCGGCCGCTGCGCCCTGAGTCTGTGAGGCGTCACCGCCCGGGTTTCCTACACTGTTAGATCCCGCGGGCTGACCAGTTGTTCCACTAGATTGAGCGTCCGTACCACTAGACCGAGCATGAGGAGGTATTAATGTTGCATTTAGATCATGGTCAATCAACAATTCTGAAAACAAAACATAAAAGGAAAATTAACCAATTATAGCTCAAGATAAATGACCTCGTAGAGCAACTCTAGTGATTAGCTAAAGATGTTCTACCAGGCCATTTACCATGAGCTATACCAGACAGCGAAATTTTAGACTAGTTTAAGTTCTATGATAATGCACACAGAAATTTCATAAGAATGAATATTTATATCATTCTGTCTCTCTGGGAAGAAAATATTGTGGGAAAGAAGAAATTTCCTGTCACAAGCAATTTCCACAATGCTTTCCAAAGCCTTCATCTTGTCGGACATCGAAAATCGTTTTTGTGTGACAATGGGTTTTACTTAATCTGCTATTATTATTCCTCTCTTCTTCAACCATAAAAACTCAGGTCAGCCTTCAAGATGTAGGCATGAAAAAGTTGTTGAATCATTGAATTTTAAATGGAATTGTGTTTTTTTTCTGTATTTTTTTTTTTTTTTAAATCTGTTTCGAAGAAGCTGACAGGCAAATAAACGGAAACTACAACTTTCCAAAATTTAAAGAAGGCGCAAACAAAAACAAGAACAAATTGTAGAATGTTCATAGTACAGTGAAATGCCCTAAACCTTCCCAGAAATCCTTCACCATTACCAGACAGCAAAATTTAAGACTGGCCAAATTCAAGAGTTGCAGACAATAAATTAAAGTGACTGAAGTTTTACATTTTTGGTCTTTCTATGTAGAAAACATTGTGGGAAATGAAAAAAACTGCTTGTTTTCCAAAGCCTTTATCTTGTAGGGCGTCAAAAAGGCATCAATGCATGTTAATGGGTTAAAATCTAGACCTTACCTTGTGGAGTGAAATTAAAAAGAAGTGGTAATGCGTTGCCATTTGGTAAACGAGCATTGGGATCCCTAAGTTCGTCGAAGAACGTATGTGCACATGCTTGAAGGGGAGAGATACGAGCAGATGGGATGTACTCTAATAAACGACTAACAACCTGGATGGCTTCTGGTGGGGTGCGAGGTCGAAATACCTGAAATGTTTAGAGTTATAGATAAGCAGGAGTGATAGATTTTTATCAAAATGAAATATTTCCTTTATTGTTCATCAAACCCTATGTTGTGGGTACTCATTGGAATCGTCTCTTTGAGACAATTCAAATGAGTACCCACAACATAGGGTTTGGAGTTGAAATGACAAATTTAGAATGTCTTCACTCCCTCTTATCTCTAGCTAAGAATGTATATGTCACTGCCATAGGTAAGAGAAAGCGATGGCATTTTATACCTTTCCACGAAGGGCAAAATGCTTTTCTGTTCTGATTTAGAAGCTTCTGCTGTTGAAATTTTCTTATTTTGCCTCAATATTTCCCAGACTTTTTTTCAATTAAGAATGTCAAATGCAGGTCTAACAAGAGATGTTTGTAAAACATATATGCCCCCTCAAGGGCCTACATTTGATGTAGGTCAAAGTCCAAGGTCAAGTTAACAAGGTCCAAGGTCATGGTCAAATATGAAAGGTCTTGGTAGGATGTGTGTATGTGTGAAATATTAAAGCTGTATATGTAAAAGTAAAATGAAACATAGGCCAGGTTAAAGTTTTTAAAAGTAGGCCAAATGCCAAGGTCAAGGTCATGGTCAAATGTGAAAGGTCTTGGTTGGAGGTGTCCATATGTGAAATATCAAGGCTGTAGGTGTAAAAGGACATGATATGTATGCCTGGTTTCAGTCTTTTTAAAAGTAGGTCAAACTCCAAGGTCACGGTTGCAATATTCAAGGTCATGGTCAAATGTGAAAGGTCTTGGTAGGAGGTGTCTATGTGTGAAATATCAAGGCTGTAGGTGTAATAGGACATAAGATAAAGGCTAGGTTAGAAATTTCTAAAAGTAGGTCAAACTCCAAGGTCAAGGTCCAAGGTCATGGTCAAAGTGAAATATCTTGGTTGGAAGTGACCATGTGTGAAATATCAAGGCTGTATATGTAAAATGACATGAAATATAGGCCAGGTTAATGTATTATAAAAGTAGGTCAAACACCAAGGTCAAGGTCACAAGGTCCAAGGTCATGGTCAAATGTGAAAGGCCTTGGTCGTAGGTGTCCATGTGTCAAATATCAAGGCTGTATGTGTAAAAGGACATGATATATCGGCTAAGTTAAAGTTCTTTTTAAAGTAGGTCAAAGTCCAAGGTCAAGGTCACAAGGTCCAAGGTCATGGTCAAATGTGAAAGGTCTTGGTAAAATGTGTCCATGTGTGAAATACCAAGGCTGTATGTGTAGTAGCACATAAGATATAGGCCCAGTTTATTTTTTCTTTAAAAAGTAGGTCAAACTCCAAGGTCAAGGTCACAAGGTCCAAGGTCATAGTCCTATGTGATAGGTCTAAGTCGGAGGTTTCCATGTGTCAAATATCAAGGCTGTATGTGTAAATGGACATGATATATCGGCCAGGTTGAAGCTTTTTTAAAAGTAGGTCAAACTCCAAGGTCAAGGTCACAAAGTCCAAGGTCATGGTCAATTGTGAAAGGTCTTGGTAAGATGTGTCCATGTGTGAAATATCAAGGCTGTATTTGTAAAAGGTCATGAGATATATGTCAGGTTTAATTTTTTTTAAAGTAGGTCAAACTCCAAGGTCAAGGTCACAAGGTCCAAGGTCATGGTTAAATGTGAACGATGTTGATAGGAGGTATCTATGTGTGAGATATCAAGGCTGTATGTGTAAAAGGACACGAGATACATGTATAGGCAAGGTTAAGAATTAAGTGTAAAAATCAACAAAGGGCAATAACTCCAAGAATTTGATTGGCAGAGTTACGGTTCTTGTGCACTGCACCTCTCCATAATGAAATCTATTCACCTGTAAAGTTTCATGATTCTACCTTACATATTTTTTGAGTTGTGCTCCGGACAAGAATCAAGTTATAAAATCAACAAAGGGCAATAACTCACAAAAGTTGATCGGCAGAGTTACGGTTCTTGTGCACTGCACCTCTCCATAATGAGATCTATCCACCTGTAAAGTGTCATGATTCTACCTTACATACTTTTTGAGTTATGCACCGGACAATAATCAAGTTTGAAAATCAACAAAGGGCAATAACCCAAAAAATATGATCAGCAGAGTAACGGTTCTTGTGCACTGCACCTCTCCATAATGAGATCTATCCACCTGTAAAGTTTCATGATTCTACCTAACATAGTTTTTGAGTTATGCTCCGGACAAGAATCAAGTTATAAAATCAACAAAGGGCAATAACTCAAAAAATTTGATCAGCAGAGTTACGGTTCTTGTGCACTGCACCTCTCCATAATGAGATCTATCCACCTGTAAAGTTTCATGATTGTACCTTACATACTTTTTGAGTTATGCTCCGGACAAGAATCAAGTTATAAAATCAACAAAGGGCAATAACTCAAAAAATTTGATCGGCAGAGTTACGGTTCTTGTGCACTGCACCTCTCCATAATGAGATCTATCCACCTATGAAGTTTCATGACTCTACCTTTAATACTTTTTGAGTTATGCTCCGGACAAGGTTTGGTCTACGGACAGACCGACCGACCGACCTTCCGACCGACCGACCGACCGACCGACCGACCGACACTTGCAAAACAATATACCCCCATTTTCTTCGAAAGGGGGCATAATTATTTCAACCTGTGGGCCAAAATGGCCAACATATTTTTTTCAAGAAGAGAAATTTACACTTTGTCCTTTCCAAGTAAGTATACAATGAAACTCCTACTATCTTTTTCTATTGCAGTTTAATGTTATACAAAATTTCCAAATTTGTTAACTTTTTATAAATAGAACGTTCTCTGGATGATATATACAAAGAAAATACCCTGGGTCATATGCCAAGATACATGATGGCCCAGGTCTTTTCTACTGTCAAATTAAACCAAATTGCCAAATGGATCACTGTACATAACCCGCTCTTTTCTGTAGTTCTGATTATCTACATCTATATTTAGTTCCATTCTAAAACATTTGGTAACATTGAGGGACAGCACCTACCTTCGTCCATGGATGTGCTTTTATTTGAGGGAACTTAAATTCTGAATAATTTGGGTTCATTTCTCTGATTTGTTCTCTCGTGGGTGTGCCCAGAACTTTAATGATCTCCACGAGCTGATCGACACCGCTGTCTCCAGGAAATATTGGCTGGCCTAGTAATAACTCTGCTAGTACGCAGCCCGCTGACCAAACATCTGTAATTATGATGATATAACATTTTGTATGAACCATCATATCTCTTCTTTTTGTTCAGTTAAAAAGTATACAAATAACCAGAAATTATGAACCCTCAATCTTTTATATACAATCACTTAGATGACCTTGATTTTTTTCCATGTCTGACATAAAATTACATGAGCAAGAGAATTCTATTAGACAACTTTAAGTTTTTCTAAATTTTTCACTACATCCTATCACGCCAGTATTTCTCACCTATTTGACAGGTATAGTCTGTAGCACCAAATATCAACTCTGGAGCCCTATAATACCTTGAACAAATATATGATACATTGGGTTCACCGCGAACTAACACTTTGGCACTGAAAAAGAAAACAAAGATGCATTAATAAACTCATGTGTAGCAAATTAGACAGATATAAATTTTACTGCCATTTTAAAAATTTCCAACAGGAAAAATATTTAGCAAATCTCAAACAAAACATAATTCAGCAGTTCCTCAGATAACAGTTTTTAGTTAAACATGAAGTCAAAAAGAATGTCGACAAAAATATTCATAGCCACATGCGATTTAGGCCAGAAGTGGTCTTCCGGAAGAGGTAGACCTTAAATTCTGTTCGCTTTACCTCTTCTAAAATTAGAAGAGTCATGTGACAAGCACTTCCGACTAAATCGAACAGGCCACTTCTATTTCTGGAAGCTCTTCTATCTCTTCCAATTTTGAGCAGAAGACGGAAAACGGAAGAGGTCACGTGATCGACAACACAAGAGTGTCTTTAGTTACAAAGTGCAGATTTTCTCAATTACTGCAATTTACAGCTAGTTTGTATTAATTAGGGGATCAAAACGAGAACAAAACTTATGCTTTAAAAACCCTTTTGAAAAAGAAGTGCCTTTCTCAGCACAACGTAGTAGTATCAGGAACGGTACCAAGTCTACCAAATTGAAGCTGGACATTCTAATTTCCTCCAGATAAACCACTTCCGTTTTCAAGACAATGTGGATTTAATTTTGGTCTTCAGACTTCTACGCGTCTTCTATCACATGATCTAACCTCTTATATCATGTGATATTCTGGAAGGGGAAGAGCGTATATCGCACAGGCCTCTTGTATTCACTAAGTTTTTGGAAACTATTTTTTACTAAAATATCACTTCATTGAAGCCTCTTTCATCATCAACCACTGAACACATGTATCAAAGAGAATTGGTACACTCTTTCTCAAACGACAAAATTCTTGGGTGATTCACTTCAAAAACAGCAACAACAACAAAATGGAAGTTCTTAAAGATAGAATTTGTGTGAAAAATGACATAGAAAATATTGAGACAAGAGGAGAAACTGCTGGTTATCAACAGTTTCTTCTTTTGTTTCATTATTTTCCCAAACTATTTCTATTAGGGACATCAAAACCAGTACTTGTTTGGGAAAGGGTTAAGATTTTCTATTTTATGCACAAATGCAATCCTTACCTTCCAAAATCACACAGTTTGAGGACTCCAGTATCTGGGTCAAGAAGAAGATTTTGCGGTTTTATATCTCGGTGACAAACTCCTTGGGAGTGAATATAGGCAAGGCTGCGGAATAACTGATACATGTACAGCTGAAAAATAACACATAAACAATGTTAACCCATTACAAAACCACCAAATTCTCAACCAGTCCAATCTAACAGCTGCAGTAGATATCAACAAGAGCCGTCAAAGACGGACAATGCTCCCCGAATAAGGCATTGTCACAATAAATGTATGCCATGGAGAGCAGTTTATTGTCAAGGACATCTGATTTCCTACTCAAATATGAAATATCATCAAATTCTGACCATTAGACTATGAGAAATTAGAGAAAAAGTGTATTTGACCTTAAGTCCCCTTTTCCCATGACGAGGGTTCAATCCAAAAACCGCGAAAAGTACATCGGCATTATGTCATAGGTAATTCACATGGTAAGTTTCATTTGATTTGGCCCAAGGGTTATGGAGAAATCGCTTCGGATGGATGGATGGAATGACGGACGGACCAGACGGGCGGACAGACAAAGCAGCGACTATAAGCTCTCCCTTCGGGGAGCATTAAAAGAATCTTGATAAAGTAGGATTTTGCATACAATGTCAATTATAGCAAGGAAAATATTGAGGCAAAAAGAGACATTCAAAATGCTGATTATCAGCAATTTCTTCTTTTGCTTCAATATTTTCCAAAGCCTATTATACTTGAGACTTGAAAACAAGGTCGTGTTTAAGAAAGGATTATCATACCGGATACATAGCCACATTCTAACCTATCTCAAACAACTCAATTTTGGGCTATTCCAATTGGAAAAGCACCTGAAGAAACAAAGTTGATGTTGATAAAGAATTAAATAGGATCTGCACATAATATAGCAGAGAATTTTGTAAGCAATAGGAGACAATGCCTTTCTTTTGTTTTCCCTTTCCTGTTTCTTTTAACCTTTTCCCAAACAAGACCTGGTTTAGACGTCCCTAATAGAAAAGGCTTGGAAAAACATTGAAACATAAGAAGAAACTGCTGATAACCAACAATTTCTCCTTTTGTCTCTATATTTTCTATGCCATATTTCACACAAATTTTATCTTTAATAACTTAATAAGGATGTGAAACCAAATCTTGTTTGACAAAATGTTAACTTTTCCCCCCAAATGATTTTGCTTTTTTCACATTTTCAAGGAGTTGCAGACTACAAATATCAATAATAAGTACAAAATTTGAAAAGAGAAGGAAAAGTAAACATTGATGTTCAACACCAACTTCTTTTCTCTCAACATTTTTGTAACCTTTCTTCAAAAGGAACATCAAAATTAGGCATTGTTTGGGAAAAGGTTAACATCGACTGAAGCCTAAAATCATTTGTTTATGTAATTCTTATCATATATTAGAATTATTCACTAAGATTTCAGAATAATGTTACCAACTCTTTATCAATACTACATGTAATTGATGTATCTACATCACAGCAACTAATAAGAGAGGGCTTTGTCTCTCTAAAATTCTTAAATAACACCTAAATTATTCAAACCTTTACCTTCATATCTAATTTGGCTTGGCATGATCATTTTCATTTATCTATGCATCTACAACATTTTCTTTACTTGTGGGTTTCACTCTATTTAACCCATTACCAGACGACAACATTTTGGATTATTCCAATTTAAAAACTGTTGCAGAAGACATTTTCAAGTTGATGAAAATTTAAAAATCTGCACATTTTGGGTTAGAAAACATTGTGTAAAATGAAGATATTGCTTGTCACATGATGTTTTCCCAAGCATTTTCTTGTAAGGGAGTCAGAAGGTGTCAATGTGCATTAATGGTTAAAACATTGTTTGATAAATTTTCAAATTATCTTTCAAAATTTCAACACTTCATAAGGACTTCCTCCACTCCAGACAGACTACTTCCTGAAAACTTTATTTACTTTCACAGTTTCCTAACCTAAAATCAATGATTATTCTAGACTATAAAGAGCCTTTTTTCTCTCTTTCTTAACACTTTCCCAAACAGCAAAATTTTCAGCCATTCCAATTTGAGGGAAGTTCAGACGATAAAATAATTGATATCCAAAGCAGAAAGTGTGCATTTTATAGCATAGAAAATATTGAGGCAAATGGGAGAAATGCTGATTATCAGCATTTTCTTCTTTTGCCTCAAGATTTTCCCAAACCTTCTCCATCAGAGACATCAAATAAAGGTCTTGTTTCGGAAGGATTAATCCTATACTAAACAGCTGAGAACTAGGACTGTTCCACATTTGAAAGCTGCTGAAGACAACAAAATTAATGTTGATAAAGATAAGATTTATGTACAATATAGGCTCACACTGAAGATATTATGACAAAAAGTGAAAAAGTAGTTACTAGCATTTTCTTCTCTTGCTCCAATGTTTTCCCAGACTTTTCTATATATGGTACATCTAAAGAAGAATGCAGAATATCTCCTTTTCATTTGACCAAGCAAAATATTTTCTGTCTAGTAGTGCAAAGTTATTTACTACATCTACTTACTACACATTAACCCTCTCCCAAACTAGACCTGACTTTAAAATCCCAAAGATAGGAGTAGGCCTTTGCAAACATTGAGGAAAAAGAAGAAATTTCTGCAATTCCCCTATTATTTTCAATGCTTGAAAAAAACATTTCTTCTTTTGATATCAATTATTTTGTTGTCTAAATCTCTTTTCGAAATTTGAACAGACTAAAATTTTGTTGTTTGGGAAAGGCTAAACAATAACAAAGTTTAACCCTGGCCTATCCCAAACAATGTCTGGTTGTGATTAATATATGGGTTTTTAGTCCAGAAAGCTTTGAAGGAAATGAGAAGATGATGATATATCATAATATGTAATAAAATATTGAATGTCAAATACATTTGACACTAATTTATTCTATCAACTGGACTGCTGGTCTCTGAACTTGAAAGCTAAGAGAAATCTGAAGAAAATAAAGGAATCAGAAAATCTTTGAGCAAAAACAAAGAATGAATACATTAAACTGGATTGACACAGCTAATCATAGAATTTCAGTTTCTTTAAACTTTCACTGTTTAGATCTAAAGGCACCTAATTTTCAAGTGCTCATTTTAAAATGGAGTGAAATTATCATTAGAATGTTGATGTTTTATACAAAACTGACCACATCTATTAACTATATAAAATGCTTTCAGGTTATATTGCCAAAGTTTATACTGCAGACTGAAGTCTTGTTAAAAATAAAGTTGACACAAACTTAACGTTGTCATGAAAGTCCTGTTAAATGGAAAATAACAATTATTCAGCATTTGCTTTTTTTGTCACAATGTTGTTTTTTCCAAAGGTTTTTTTTATTATGTTCATCAAAAGTGTCATTGATTGGGAAGGGGATATACATGTACAAAAACATACAGTCGACACTCGTTGTGTCGAAGTCGGAGGGACTGTTAAAATACCTCGACATATCCGGAGTTCGACTCTTCCGATTTTATTCGGCTTCGAGATATTTGATATTTGACCGTTTTTGAAACTTATCAAGTACAAATATTATTGAAATATAGTAGGAAAAGGAAAGAAATTGCTTGTGTCAAGCAATTTCTATCCTTTTCCTACTATATTTCAATGGCTATATTCAGTGCGAAATTATTTTGTTTTGAAAAAAATTATGTCAATAGATGAGGACAGGACCAGATTTGAACTTCGACTTAAGCGAAAATTCGACTTATCCGATGTCGACATAACGAGAGTCGACTGTATGTACATGGTTAAAAATTTGAAAATTACATCATCACCCACGGTTGATTTTTGGGACAAATTAAATTTGCCCGTTTATTGTTAGTAAAACTGTTGGAATTAGTATCATTAACAATCTATAATCCTGAAATGCTTGGTCAAAAGCTCTATAAAACCACAGAAACTAACCCTTTGCCAAAGAAGACCTACTTTTGACAACCCTGCTAAAGATAGATTTGAAAAGCAGCACAATAAGAGAAGAAAATGCTGATTACCAGCAATTTCTCTGATTATTTCATGGCTTTTCATGCTGTGACTGAAGTAAAAATTTCTCACATTTAATATAATTAATTTTGATGCATTATATTGGAATTTCATTTTGGTCCATCCTGTAACTTTGTCATTTGGGAAAGAATTATGAGCAGATGCAAGCTTTTCACATACAGCTAGCAAATAATTCAAATACAGTTTTTCTACAAAGTGAAAGGAGCAAGGTCTTGTACCAACAGGAACTGAATATCATTTTAAATTTTTATTTAAGTAAGCCCTGGTTTTGGTGTCTGTAGAAAAGGTAGCTTTTGAAAACATTAAGAGAAAATATGATAACCCTTATCATCAACATTTTTTTCAATTTAATATTCTCATTTTTTTTCCAAGTTATCATTAAATGATTTTTGATCTACCTATAATTCAGTTAATTTGGTTTAACTGTGTGCATCTCATTTAAATTTGAACTACAAATTTCTCTTTTGGGGAAAAATTAATCATACATGCAAATCTGATATAAAAATAATCATCTATCCATTTTCTACAGTTCTAATATATAAATTTCAGAGTGCAAAATGATATTCAGTTTTTTACATACAAGAGCCCCAGATAAAAACCAACCACAAACAGAAAATGGAGAGAAGGTGAAGTGAGATAAGAGTGCTCATCAGATCGTCACGAGTGCGGCGGTAAGCACAGGGTTACATACCTTGATGTATAAAATGGGAATTGTTTGTTTGGATTTACTGTAATGACGAGCAACCCTATATAAATTCTCGGGTACGAATTCCAGAACAAGATTGAGGAACACTTCATCCTTCTGAAATTTTCATAAAATAAAATTGAAACGAAAAACTGATTACACAAATCGGTGGACAGGGTCTCGTAATTAGCAGCCTAAAATAAAGCTAGCTGAGGAAAATGGAAAACTTTATGCAGCAGCCAACAAAATTTCTGCCTTTGTTTCATTTTGAGCCAGGATCTGGAAAAGGGTCCTTATAGCACTTAAGATCAATATGAGTCGGGATCTGGAAAAACGTCCCTTATAGCATTTTAAAAAGATGAGTTTCAAGATAAGGCTGTTGTCAAATACATTCAAATATACATTTATGCTGCTCTCTTTCAGTAACTACAGGTCACGAAGAAGCTATTAGAGAACAACATGGATCCTGATCAGACTGTGCGTATGCACAGGCTGATCTGGATCTATGTTGGGCTCAAAAGCCTTAAGGGACGTTTTTCCAGATCCTGGCTCATATGTATCCAGATCAGACTGCATGTGTACAGTCTGATCAGGACCAATGTAGTTCTCTAGTAGTTTTTTCATGGTCCCTGACAACTATCAAACAGTAGCAAAGACCATGAGCAGGCTTAACTTTTGCTACAGCCAATATGGAGACTTAAAATTTCCCAAGGCTGTTGGAAAGGTTCTGTTTTCAAGATTCTGGCTCTTTTTTTAATCATGCTTAACATGCAGCATATAGGTCAAGATCAGCCAGATCTTCACTGTTGTGTGAACCATACAGACTTGATCGATTCCAAAAATAAAAGCAGCATGTTTTCCATTTTCCGGTTGATTTGAGACCCTGTCCATGTTAGTTCTATACAGGGCATACCTTGATGAAGACCATGGGTATGGTTTGTTTGGATTTACTATAGTGTCTGGCCACTCTGTACACTGTTTCAGGAACATACTCTAACACCAGATTCAGATAAACTTCATCTTTCTATAAAACAGTCAGCAATAGGCAACAATGATATTATTACATAACTGAAATGCAGCTAATACACACCAAAAGGTCATGTACCAGTACTTATTGCTTTGCACGGTCCTCTGCAGAATAATGTGAAGATGTAGAACACCAGTGTCATTAACCCTTTCCCAAACAGCAAAATTTAACCCTTTCCCAAACAAGACCTGGTTTTGACGTCCCTAGTAGAAATGGTTTGGGAAAATATTGAAACAAAAGAAGAAACTGCTGATAACCAGCAGTTTCTCCTTTTGTCTCAATATTTTCTATGCCATATTTTACACAAATTCTATCTTTAATAACATCCATTTTGTCATTTGTGGCAGTTTTTGAAATGGATCACCCTGAAATTTGGCCGTTTGGGAAAGGGTTAAATTGGCAAATTTTCCAATTTTTATATAGTTGTAGACTTTGTTGTAACATGGAGCGACGTCAATACATCAAACAGCGAAGACTCAGATTATTGATATTTGTGCCAGACAAGATTTTTTGCGCCAAACATTTTCGCCAAATACAATTTTCTTGCGCCAGAATTAAATTTTTGATGCATTTTACGACAATAGCAATCGACAACGTTAACCCTGTTACAGTCATTTCTCATACCAGTACTACCATTATAACATCCTTGCCAAGCCTAAAGCTGCCACATAGGTTAACTTTTATCAAACCATTGGTAGGTGACTATTTTGGCATAAATGATTTTTGACGCAGCCAGGGATCAAACCCGGGACTTCATAAGTTAAAGTTCTATAAGCTAGCATCTGTGCTATGGCAGCGGCACCTTAAGATGACGTGATTTTGAAGTCTACAATCACTAATAATTAAGATTCATGTGAATATAACTCACCTTTTCACCTGCTGAATAAAAGAAATACTTCAGTTTTACAATGTTCTGATGTTCCAACTTCCTCATTATCTGTAATTCTCGGTTCTGCAGAAAAAAATCAAACAGCATGCTTAACCAATTGACAGACGGCAAAATTGTACAAAGGTTAAATCTAAAAGATGTCGAAGACAGCAATTTCAAGTAAATGACATTTTTTTGTTTTTTTTTTTAAGTAGAAAACATTATGGAAAATGAAGACAATGTTTCCCCTATCCATAAAAAGAACCCCTGAAAGCATCGACTTAATGTTTGTTATTTCAATATGTATTAAAACATTGTTACAAATTTAGTCCTCACGGCTAACCACTTACAGATGCACATGCTTAAGGGAATCAATGCATATTCAATGTGCATCATTCTCTGCATTTTTCACTTGTCCACCAACAACCAAGCTTTCAAAATCTGCTTGTCTTGACAGGTAAATGTTAAACTTGGACAACTCAGGCAGCTTATTTCAGAATGACTGCTTACCTTAAATCTTTTGTCTTGTAAGACCTTTTTGATAGCGACCAGTTCCTGTGATTCAACAAGCTTGGCTTGATACACAACACCAAACGAACCATTCCCAATGACTTTAGCATCTGTGTATGATACTTCTTGTGGTCTGTCATTGCCCTGTCCAGCAGTAGCCAAGACAGTGGTGACTTTATTTCCGTCTTTATCTAGATAAAGAAAACAAATAATCAAATTAGACCAGTAATTCAAATCTACATCTACTAGGCTAATGCTATAACAGTGAACTTCCAATATCAATGATATTATAGTTTGAGGGCCCAGCGCAAAACTATTGTAACTACACATTTTTGAGAAATTCATTTTTTTGCATTTTCTGAATCTTTAGGAAGGAATACATCTTGTGTTAAAATATTGGGTTTCAACTCTGTGTAATTAAAAAGATATTTAGAATTTTGAAAATATTTATTTAGAATTTTAAAAATATTTAATCTCTTTAACTATAATAAAGTTAGTAAGTTTTTCTCTCTCTTGTAAAATTTTACAAAATGCAGTTGCAATAGTTTTGCACTAACCCCTCGAGTTCCTAGCGAAACTGTAATAGAAAATATCTTATTTCTGTAAACAAAAATGTGATGAGCAATACTCATGTTAGCATGCCAGAATTTGAGAAATATTCAAACAACATAAAGAGGCAGTAAAACCATTCTAAATTAGAATTTCAAATTCAAACCCTATGTTGTGGGTACTCATTTGAATAGCCTAGATGAGACAATTCTAATGAGTTCACACAACATAGGATTTGATGGACTATAGATGAAATATTTCATTTTGAATTTAGCCATCACCTGCCACTTATCTGTAGAGCTCTGATTATTATTACTTCATTCAGCCTGCTATAACTCTGGAGGCTGTCAGAAGTTTTACCAGTTCCCAAATCAGACCTGGTTTTGACATCCGCAAATGAAATGGTTGAGGCAAAAGAAGAATCTGCCGATTTAGAACAAGCTTCTCCATTTTCCAAATATGTTCTGTGCTTTATTTTTCACACATCCTTTAGCAACGCCAATTTTCGTTGTCACAGACTCAAAATGGACCATCCTAATTTGCTGTCATTTGGAAAAGCGGTTAATTTGTGGAAATAAGTGTGATTTACTGTAGAAACATGCCTGAAACACTACAAATAAATTATGATAATGAGGTGATCAATTTCAGGATCAAAACATAGTTGGGTTCAATTTTGGCTGATTTGAAATTTATCTCTTTATCTAGGAATAAAAGATTTCGTCATTAAAAACTAAATCTAAGTTTACAAGAACACTTCAGGTTACACACAAAAGTGGTCACTATGTTCATTGACCTACTTTTCATTTTCCTGCAGATTGATTTACTTACTGATCGTTCTCATGCCGCCAAAAGGTGCAGAACCTCCTGTCTTTCCTCCTTCTGCGAATGATGTAGTCCGCGGACGCCCGCTCATGTTTTGAAAACTAACGAGATGGGGCAAAAATGTTCATGAAGGACAGTTTTCTCCGTCATTTACTGCAAGTATGGCGGTTGTACAAAATTTACTTTGAAGTGTTTCCGTCAACAAGGCGTTTTTTACAAACGCTTGTTCTCGTCAGGTTTACACTATGTGGGTCAGTTATTCAGCGAAATCCTTCCATATAATCCGGTTATTTAAAATATGCTAAAACAGGACAAATCGTCCATACAATAATTGTAAAACGGCCTCCAGGTTACCGACTATCACCCTTTTATCGAAATCGTTTCCAATGGCTGTTCCATTTGGTACAATGATGTTATCGGAAATAAGCGGAATTTACCGATACCACTCGTTAGCCAATAGAATCATTGAAACGTTGACTTGTTTCTCCGAGAGTTTGTCCGTTAATGTTCGGATATTTCCGGATAACAAGTGCGCATCAATCGATGACGTTTACCACAGTAGTGAAGAGCTGAAAGATTCTGCCGAAAAAGAAAGTATACTCGCTTCATGTGTATTCGCGGTACATGGGATCTCGCGGTAAACGGTATTTTGCAAGAATACAAACGGCCACGCCTACTATCGGGTGTTTTCCCGGGATAACCTCTGACGTACAAGTCCACGCTTCACTGATCGCGACTATTTTCAAAATATTTTCCGTCTGAAAGTGAGTTATCGATGAAAAAAAGTGTCCATATGCAAATCAATAGAAGCCGCACATGCCTATTCAATAGTCTATTGTACCCTGGTCAATTAAAACACATTTTCCATGGCATAATCAATAAAAATCCATGAGATTTTGACAGATCTAGGCTCGTCTGGCATTGACAAACAAAGTATTCAATATTTTGATCACGTGACATGAGCTCGGGCTTCCCGCCACGAAAAAAATAAACAAATAACGCGAGATCCCATAAAACAAATCCAAGATGGCGGCGATGCGCCTTGCATGAATGAATCCGTGGCTGTCAAATCAGAAATAAACGGAGCATCTTGGTTGTTTTACAGGATGATGCGTGACATTTTGAGTTAAAAAAATATAAAAAGATTTTTTGTGATTGTGTTGATGGCTTTCCGGTTTACATATTTTTGCGATAAGTACCGCGAGTACGCATGTTCCCAGGCTATGAACACTCTTTTACTCTGATCTCGGTCGCCATGAATATGTTAATGAAACGCGTTATTTTGCTTCAATGGGTTGTTTTCACAAGATGTTTTCTCCACTAGATATTTGTTATTTCGAATGGCTTTATGGAGGCTCTTGATTATTCGCCACCCATTTCGTACGACCCCTTAGAAATGGCACAGGTCTCTGTTGGCTTAATCGGCCGGAGTATATCTATATTAAAGATAATAACCAGGGTTCCCACTGACTTTTAAATCTGGGGGGTGAAAACAGTCATTTTACAGCATACTTGCATATGAGACATAGAAGCACGTAAGGCGTAAGATAATCCGAGTCTTCTCTGATGTAAATACGCTCTTTGATATTTTGATTTTTCGCTATTTACATCAGAGAGCGTTGCTTTTTGAAAACAGCGGAAAGTTCGGTAATGTTACAAGTAACTTGAAGCTTTGTTTTTGTGTATCATATCGAATCACTCGGTAAAACACTGTAGGGTATAGATCAATAAATCATTTTTTGCCATACCTGACCAAAAGTTTCATTTCAAATCGGCCTGCTGGATGAGTTTAACCTTTTGTTTTGAATGGAAGGTCAAGGTAAACAAAGGCTGCTCAGGTGAGGGTTGTTGCAAAACATTGCCTATAAACCTTTTAGAAATACTTTTTGGTCGTAATTTTTTCAGCAGCCATAACAATAAATGGTTCATTTATCGATATCATCGGTGGTTTTAACGATAGCGTTTAAGATCGGAAGGTGAACGATGCGCAACAATTTGTTGCGAACTTCTTGATTTTTTCAAAGAGCAACGCTCTCTGATGTAAATAGCGAAAAATCAAAATATCAAAGAGCGTATTTACATCAGAGAAGACTCGGATTAGGCGTAAGACTGCCTGCAAAAAATTGGGGTACAAGATTCAATTTTGGGGATGCAATTTGGGGAACCCTGATGACAATATAATGGTAATAAAAAGGACAAAAGTTCATGACCCACCTGGCAACTGTGGACAAAGTGTCATTGATTGAAAATATATTATGATATTGCTAAGGACTAAGATGACAATTTCAAGTATGTGATCAGTTGTTTCACCCATACCTGTCAACTTTCACGAAAAAATCGTGACTAACACGATTTCAAGTGCAGGAGTTCATCACACGCACGAATGGTCTAAAATCGCTAAAAAACACGATTTTCTAGCAATCTCACGCTTGCAATTTCCGTCTGCCATTATTGTTTATCATTGTGAAATTGCACCCTTACTCGCTCAATTAGCGATTATCTTGTTTATTGTCGCCTTCCTTGATTGACAATCAAAACGCATCGATGCGTTAACTCGACGATCTCGGGGATCGATTTATCACAAATGAGGTAAGTGTTAGGCGTGGCTAATATCGACAAGTCAACCAATCAAAATGCGCGATATGTTATCGACGGGTCAGTTTTCCGATAATCTGTCGATGACAATTAGTGATTGCCCATTCAGTTGTAAACAAACTTTAATTATCGAGTTTATCTTCGCAATTCTACCATTTAACAAGATTTAATGGATGATGATCAACTAGTTTAACAGCCTACACTGAGAATATCAGATCGATCGTGGGTCACCGCTTCGATAAGATTCTGTACATTCCAGAAAATCGGTATTTTGCACTCGTAGGTTGTTTCGCCCCGTTATGTTTTGCGGTTTACCTTATATTCATCTATATTGCGCTTCTAATGGTTTTCTTATACGCAAAATAACCGCGATATGGTCGCACAGGCATTACTTTGCATCATTTACCAGACCAAAAGAAAATTTAAAAAAAGGGAAGGAACTTGGCAATTGCTACAGAAGAATTAAAAAAAAGAAAAAAAAAGGATAGATCTAACAGAAAGTTATAGAGAGATAAAGTTTGAACAAATTGGTTGGTGAGAATTGTTTGGAACAAAGGATGTCTTGTTTCCTACAACAATCATCCTTTATGAACTTTGCTATTTAACTATTCTGCTTTTGTAAAGAAATAAAATGATAAATATAAGGCCTAGAGAACTAGCTACTGTCATTGTTTAAAGACCCAAGTTGAAGAAACACTGCAAAAAAATCTCACTCCTAAAAGTTGAGGTTAAATCACTCCGCGCGAAAAATACCCGCGAAAACTCCTCATTTAAAGGTCGTCGCGCGCAATCTCACTCTTTGAATTTTCCAAAAGTTGACAGGTATGGTTTCACCATTGACATGCTAATTGCTATTGTTAAGGGTTCATAGTTATATACAGCATATCATACTTGTCACTCTTAATGTGTGGCACACTTTAACAGGTAACCATTAACACAGTGTGTCCACTGAAAATTTTGACTGGGGGTTTTTGTACCTCTTGGTGGTTAAGGTTGGGGGTACAAGAAATAATTTGGGGGTACAAGAAAAATTAAAACTAAATCTAAACAGTTCTTCCATTTCAATCATGGTCTTGTTTGGGAAAGGGTTGAGGCATTTTGTTCAGCATCTTTTCTTTTAATTACAAATCAATCAAATTTGAAAACTTGAGGATTGGAAGGTTTTCAGACGCCAACCATGAAGCAGTTTCCGTTTTCAGCTTAGTCTCTAATAAATATCTGCATAAAAGTGCATTGTTCCCTTTTCTCTGTCCGAACGAAGCCAGTTGAACTGGCAGAGCTATGAATTTTAATTTTAAATTCAACAGTGGACGATGGTCCAGACTGGGTGTTTTCTTCATCGTTTCCCCCTAATGTTGACTTTCTGATTATGTGTATTTGAAATTAAAGACCGATCAAATTAAAAAAAATCCAGTCTGTTCAGTAGATGCCATGATCATGCAGACGCTCGCAATGATACAGCGTTTTGGTTGAGTAAATCACAAAAACGCAGCGTCTTAGCCAGCTACAAATAGCGGAAAAATTAGAGGGATCAGAATGACCGAATTTGGCAGTTTCGGTTTTATTACTCAGCTATCAAACTTGTTTTTTCTTTCGTAAACAACGGGTAGAATTGTCATCTTATTTTTATACATGTCCATAGATGGGGGGAAGGGGGCATTTTGTGTACGTTCTTAGACGTTTTGGGTGAGAAAGTAGTATGTGCTTTTTGTTCAAATTACGTGATTCACGTACATATCTACGTGATCGGACACCCTGCATTAACATGTTAACTTATCTATGAAAGGTCTTTTCACAAACTTTGAATGATCAATACTTTTGATGAAGTTTGATCATTGATGCAAATAAATTATCATAGATATAACAAAACAAATATTTTTTGAATTATAACTCATATTTTGCAGATCACTCTCTCCTTTTTTATACTTATCTTTTTTTGAAAATGAAGAAAATGGACCTATTAGAAAAACGAATTTATTTCAAAATAATGACAAATGAAATATAAATACAATGTTATTGAACATTCACGTATATTTCTTTCTTCTATGATATTAGAATTTAGAAATATTAAAAAAAAGTTCGAAACAAATCTAGACATATACTTTTAAAATTACCAGTAGCAGCTCTGTGACAGCAGTTTGGAGCATGATGACACTGCTCTAAGACACAACATGATCTGGATCATTGATTCTATCATTTAATGAATTATTCCTTTGCTATAATCCAGTGGCAGATCCAGGGGTGGTTTGGGGTTTTCAAACGAACCCCCCCTTTGAAGCCTAATTATTTCATTTTCATGCATAAATTCAGTCAAAATTGTATAATAATAATTAGGAAAACGAACCCCCCTAATTGTAAATTTGAACCCCCTTTAAGAAATTCTGGATCCGCCACTGTAATACATTCCAATCTTTTTGATACCCCTGAAGAGAAACGCTTGGGAAAACATTAATTGCTGAAAATGAAGAAATTGCTTGTAACAAACAATTTCTTCATTTTTAGCTCGACTTTTCGAAGAAAATGAGAGCTTATACTGTCACCCAGGCGTTGCCGTTGCCCGGTTGGTGTTGGCGTTGGCGTCGGCGTTGCAACAAAGGTTAAAGTTTTTTTCAAACATCAATAACTTCCATACTATCAAAGGGATTCAACCCAAACTTGGAATACTTATTCACCATCACACCCTCTACCTTACTACCAGGGCCCATGACCCTGGCTTCACTATATTTGGAGTTATGCCCCCTTTATACTAAGCACTTAGAAAGTCGAGCGCGCTGTCTTCGGACAGCTCTTGTTCACAATGTTTCTAATGGAATGATTTTTAAGAATTCATTAATTTGAAATAGTTGTGTACCATACCTTTCCAATTGGAACATTTTGGAATTTTGTTGTCTGGTGATGGGATAAGGGCTCTTTTTGCAGACACCAGTTAATATAAATGTTCTCACTATCATCTATTTCCAGGACTTTGGAAGTGTACAAAATGGTGTACTTGTATGAAAAATGGTCTGCAAGGGAGAAGCGTAAATTGGCCAGACTCCTGACAGTGTAAGTTTACTTAAGTTAACTCTTTCCCAAATGTCAATGGCAAAAATTTAGACCTTTGAGACTTTCCCATTTGAAAGATGCTGCAGATGACAAAATGGATGCTGACAAAGATGAAATTAGTGTACAAAAGTCAATATAGGCTACTTCAGAAAACATTGAGACAAAAGGAGAAAATGGTGATTTCCAACATAGCTTAAGAATTTTCTATTGGTGATGTCAAAAGTCAAAACCAGAGTTGCATTCTTTAGAGCGGGATTTTATTTTAATTTTCTAGTATTAACTTTTTGTGAGTGTCTGTCTGAATATTTGCCAAATATTTCTAGTCCTTTTCCATGTCTGAAATGGCAGAGTTCCAGATAAAAGGGGGTGATGACTTTTCAAAAAGAAATATTTCACTAAAATTTTATCAAACCCTATGTTGTGGGTACTCATTTGAATCGTCTCATCAAGACAATTCAAATGAGTACACTGTACCCATAACATAGGGTTTATATTTGAAATAAAAAAGTTAGAAAGTCTTCACCCCCACTTATCTGGAGCTCTGCTATGGTATCTTTGAATTTGGTCTAGTGGGAAAAGTTGTTGTCTAGTGAAGGGTTAACCCATTACCACACACAGTGACCCCTTTTGACTCCCCACAAGATTATGGCTTTGGAAAACATTGTGGAAAATGAAGAAATTGCTTGTGACAAGCAATTTCTTCAATTTCCACAATTTTTTCTACATAAAAAGACCGAAAAAAGTAAAATTTCATTCACTTGACATTGTTGTCTGCAACATCTTTGAATTTGGTCTAGTGGGAAATTTGTTGTCTAGTGAAGGGTTAAGTACCATTTCTATTACAGGTATCCACTGGATGCATATGAAAGTATAGCTGCTAAATTACCGGGCAAATCAACTGAGGAGGTTAGTTCAGTTACATGTCTCTTGTGACTTACATGGGGTCTTGTTTGATCCCCTGCCATGGTGAATAGGGCTTGTTTGGGAAAGGGTGGCAGAGCTCCAGATAAGGTGCGTGATCGCGTTATTACGCATTCAAAATTGTAAAAAATGCATTTCAAAGTCAACTGTGTGCGTCGTCAGACGCATTCAGTTTTCAAGTAACGCATTCTAACAATCAAGAGCTAGTGAAAGTTTCTGGTTTCATGTTAACACATTCTAATTATTTCTAAGCGTCGAAGAGAAATTTCCAGTTATCTGTCACGGGATGTTTACAAAGCACAGTCGTTGTGATACCGGTGCCGTGTAGAATAATATAGAATAGAATCTAGCAGATCTTACGGATGCCGAATCTTACCAATTCTTTATTATACGACACCGTATCGTTTTGTTTACGCTTGCAAGGTCCGTTGCGTCGCAAAGTTAATCATGTACACACGGACAAGTGTCAGAATCAAGCCAAGTGGGGAGGATACGGCTGCATCTATAGCGAATAGTATTATCCGACTTTTGTTTTATTCTGTAATTAAAATGACCGCGCAAAAAACAAAAACATCACGTCTGTGGATCAGATAGGCCTAAGACCCTAAATTGGCTAAAATTATGACGGGCGGAGTTCTCTGGAGGATTTCAGAGTGATCTGTGTCCGATAATATGAAAATAGAATGCAAAATCTGTATTTAGAAAAAGATGCCAAGTACTGTATATATGGCAATAATCGCTGGAGGGATCAAATTTGAAAAGAAAAAAGGGGGCTCTTTCTGACTGTGATTAGTGAAATTACTGTTTTTATGGATAGTTTATTATGTTTCACTACCTTGTTTAGACTTCCAACATTTATTTGATAGTTCCATAGTAGGAAATAAAGCTCTGTATCAACAGTAAGAAACTGACTGTGAATAGCGAAATCACTCATTTTGAATACCTTTTTTGTGTGTTTTACTACATTGTTGAGCCATGTAAATCAGAGAAGTGCCAAAACAAGGAAAGTTATCCTATGATCAAGGGTTTAGTTTTCTCCGTGAACCCTTTTTTATTGGTTTTCTCCAAAAAGGGATTAGACCTACTGAGTTGAGAGTGAATCACTCTTTTGATGCTCAAAGTAGGGAGTGATCACTCTTTTACCCTAAAAATTATCTGGAGCTCTGGGGTGGTCTGAGGAGGTTAGTACACTTACAGGTGCAGGGGATCCAGGATTTCTGTGAAGGGGATCGAACATACAAATGGGGGGGGGGGGGGGGGGGGGAGAGGTGTTTGCTTTCTTGGTATTGTACAATTTTGACTAAATTTCGTTATGAAAATGAAATAATGAGGCTACAGGGAATCGAACATACAAATATGGGGGGGGGGGTCGCTTTCTTAGTATTGTACAATTTTGACTGAATTTCTTTATGAAAATTAAATAATGAGGCTACAGAGGAGGTTCATCTGAACGCTCCGAGCCCCATTTGGATCCACCATTGTACGGAGCAATTGATAGAGGAGTGAAGATAATCTAACTTTGTTATTTCAATTACAAATCACCAGGTTGTGGGTTCTCATTTGAATCGTCCTGAGACGATTCCAATGAGTACCCACAAAATAGGGTTTGATGAACAATAAATGAAATATTGTATTTTGAAAAGTCTTTACTCCCTCTTATCTGTAGCTCTGTGTTATTGTCACTTGTGACTTAACCCTTTCCCAAACGACAAAATTTTGGGGTGGTCCAATTTGAAAGCAGTTGCAGCGAACAAATTGTATGTAAAAAAATGTAGGATTTGTGTACAATTTAGCTGCTTATTAGCAGAGAAAATATTGAGACAAAAGGAGAAACTGCTGGTTATCAGCAGTTTCTTCTTTTGTCTCAATGTTTTCCCAAGCATTTTCTATTAGGGACGTCAAAAACAGGTCTTGTTTGGGAAAGGGTTAAATAGGGTCCTGCAATTGATCCCCTGCCATGACAAATATTGTTCCTGGCATTAGTTTTGTCTGCCTCAAATGGATGGATGATAATAAATCTAAGTCGGATGAGTAGCTAGAGGCTCCAAAAGAATGCATTCAGTGAAACCTCTGGAATCCATGGTTACATGCTGAGCTCCAGCAGCGGCGGATCCAGGATTTTTGTTGGGGGGGGGGGGGGGTTGTTTTTACAAAAAGGTGGGTTCATTTTACAAGTATTGCACAATTTTGACTGAATTTCTGCATGAAATGAAATAATCTGGCTGCAAAGGGGGGTTCGTTTGAACCCCCTCTGGATCCGCCACTGTCCAGCCGCTGTGATACGACAGTAGCAGTTGAAAACGGCGTAAAATCCCAATAGATTAAATTCATTGAGTCCTACGACTGTTTGATCCCCTGTCATGGCTAATGTTGTTCCTGACATTAATTTTTTTCTCCCACCAATGGATGGATAATCTTAAATTTAAGTGGGATGAGTAGCTGGAGGCTCTTAAAGGATCTTGTGGTGGCACTAGTGAGGGAAACAAAACAGCATTATTTCAGACTGTGTCAATAGAGAACAATTTCATCAAGTTAACCCTTTCCCAAACAAGACCTGGTTTTGACATCCCTAATAGAAAAGGCTTAGGAAAACATTGAAACAAAAGAAGAAACTGCTGATAACCAGCAGTTTCTCCTTTTGTCTCAATATTTTCTGTACCATATTTTACACAAATCTGATCTTCAATAATAGCCATTTTGTCATTTGTGGCAGTTTTTGAAGTAGATCACCCTAAAATTTTGTCGTTTGGGAAAGGGTTAACTGTGACGTAACTTCGGACAAACAAACTGTATTTCATGGATGTTGTTATAAAATTTCGTAACTACAGCTTGATTCAAGCCATAGTTACGAGATATTGTAAATACACGACAGATTATCAATATATATGGTAAAATCAGTCTATTTGTGGCGCTAAATTTATCTCTATTCGAAAGTGTCTGGAGAAGACAGATGGATGTTACTAAATATAGAGTTTATGAACAATAGAGCAATGAAAATATTGTTGCAAAAAGAGAAAATTCTTGTGACTTGCCATTTAGGGACATCTACCAGGCCTTGTTTTGGAAAGGGTTAAGATGTTATCTTTCCCTTTCCCAAGCAGCAGTATTTTGAAATGGTTTAACTTAAAGAGGAGATGCAGATCATAAAATATATGTTACATAATTGCACTATAAATGGAATACATGTATCTCAGTTTTGTCTGTTTCTTTAGAAAGAAAATATGGATGAAAATTGAGAAAATGCAGGTCATCTGCAATGTCTTTAATTCTCTTCATGATTTCTGAGGTGTTCTTATGATGATGTTTTATGCAGTTCTTGTTTTGATAGGGTTTACCCATTACCACACATTGACACTTTTTGATCCTCCTCAAGATTAAGGCTTTGGAAAACATTGTGGAAATGAAGAAATTGCTGGTGGCAAGAAATTTCTTCATTTCCCACAATATTTTCTACCAAAAATGACCAAAATAATTATGTACAGTTTCATTTACTTAAAATTTTTGTCTAAGACATCTTTGAATTTGGAACAGTTCAAATTTTTTCCATTTGGGAAAGGGTTAAAGAGATATTGGTAGCCTTCAACTTGAGCTTTAGTTTGTCTATAGCTTGTTCATTTTAACACATTAGTAAACAACCAGATTTTGGACTGTTCCAATTTGAAATCTGTTGCAGACAACAATTTCTGGTTGATGAAATTCTAAAAATCTTTTGCAATTTAGGTTAGAAAACATTGTGGATAATTAAGAAATTTCTTTTTACAAGCAATTTCTTCATTTCCCACTATGTTTTCCAATGCAATTACCTTGTTAGGTGTCAAAAAGCATCATTGTGTGGGAATGGGTTAAGAAAAACTTAACAGTTTCACCAATGAAGATGATGAATTTTGATGCCCCACAAGATAAAAGCTTTGAAAAATTTGTAGAAAATTAAGAAATAGCTCTTGAAAAGCAATTTCTTCATTGCCCACAGTATTTAATGATTTTGTAGCTAAAAAGGCAAAAATGTAACATTTCATCCTCTTCAAGTTGTTGTCTGCAGCATCTTTCAATTTGGACCACTGTAAAATCTTTTTGTTTTGGAAAGGATTATGGTATGTGATTTTTATGCCTCAAAATAAAAAAAAATTGGGGCATATTGTTTTACTTGTGTCATTTTGGGGGCATCCATGTTTCACAAACACATGTTGTTTTCCCAGGTTAAGACGTACATAAAGAAAATGATTCACTCCACAAAGGTTCACATGACTCTGCAAAAACACAAATATCACCGTCGTAGTAAGTAGATAATTAATGCTTTCCCAAGCAAGACCTGGTTTTGATATCCCTATTAGAACACACTTGGGAAAATTTCGAGACAAAAGAAGGAACTGCTGATAACCAGCAGTTTCTCCTTTTGCCGCAATAGTTTCTTGTCTACATCACACACAATTCCAATCTTTATCAACATCCATTTTGTCTGCAGCAGCTTTTGAATTGGACCACCCTTAAAAAATTTCATTTTCCACAATGTTTTCTACTATGAAAGATTTTAAAATGTAGATTTCATTCACTTGAAATTGTCGTCTGCTACATCTTTGAATTTGAAATGGCCCCAAATTTTGATCTCTGGTAAAAGGTTAGATAAATATGACTCGTCACACCTTAACCCATTACCACACAGTGACTCCTTTTGACTCCTAACAAGATAATTGCTTTGGAAAACATTAAGGAAAATGAAGAAATTGCTTGTTACAAGCAATTTCTTCATTTGCCACTATGTTTTCTACATTAAAAGACTAAAAAATGTAAAATTTCATTCACTTGAAATTGTCGTCTGCATCATCTTTGAATATGGACTAGTTTAAATATTTGTGGTTTGGGAAAGGGTTAAGGGACCTTCTAAGAAGTCTATGAAACCAAATTTTGAAGAACAGATCAGTCTGTGCAGTCCATGCAGACTCGTGAGCTTCCATACTTTTCACACTTCACAGAAAGTCCTTTTTAGCGAGCCGTGACTTTATGTCCGGGGAGCTAATGTCACAGCCCTAGTGTCGGCGTCCCGTCCCGTCTTCACTTGAAAAACTTTAACCTGGTCTATATCTCAGGTGCTATTAGAGATACAGCCTTGATATTTCATACATGGATACATCTCGACCAGACCTTTCATTTGGAACCATGACCTTTGACCTAGTGACCTCGACCTTGGAGTTTTACCTACTTTTGAAAAACTTTAACCTGGCCTATATCTCATGCACTATTATTGATAGAGCCTTGATATTTCACACATGGATACCTCCTGCCAAGACCTTTCATTTGGGACCATGACCCTTGACCTTGTGACATTGACCTTGGAGTTTGACTTACTTTTAAAAAATTGGCTGATTTTGTGACAAGCTCCCGTATAGGCAAGATACGTTGTCCGCGGACAACTCTTGTTAACATGACAGATCACAAATATATAAAGGAGCAAAGATCTAGAAAAAGTGCTTTTGAGAACAACATGAGTCCAGATCAGCGCGCATATACATGCAGTCTGATCAAGATCAATGTTATCTTTTTACTTCTTTATTTCTTCAAGGAACAACTCTACAAATCCAAAGCCTATTTTGTGGATACTCATTTGGATCATCTTGATAAGACAATCTCAATGAGTACCCACAACTTAAGGTATCCTACCCCTCAAAAGCACCAAAGAGCCAGTGGCGAAATTTGAAAAGTGCAAATAATTCCTAAACTGTGTTACATTTCCATTCTGAATACAAACATAAGCATTTTGCATGGTTTAGAATTTGCATGCTTATGAACATAGTTGACAAAAATGTTCAAACTTACCTCCCTTGCATATATGAATATAGAACAAAATAATATTTCTTTATTATTTTCTTTTTGAAGCATAATTTTGAAATCCAGCACGGTGAATCAACTTATTTGAAGTGTATTTACAAGTGTGTGAAATTTGATGCATTTCGTATGGCTAGAAAGAGTAGATTATTTCAGGGTCTGTAAACCTTAAGGTTTGAAGAAGCAAAATATTGCATTTTGAAAAGCCTTCACTCCCTCTTATCAGTAGCTATGGTAATGTGATTTAGATTAAATCAGTAGTACATACGACCCAAGGTTACTAATTCTTTGATTTCTATTATTTTTCAGCTGAACAGAAAGCGCCATTGGAGGTAGGGTTGTTAGATTTGTTTGGTTCTTGAAATAGACCTTTAACTCTAAGACTGGGTTTTGCCGTCCTTAATGAGATAGACTTGGGAATAGATTGAGGCAAAAGAAGAAAATTCTGATATTCAGCATTTTCTCCCTTTGCATCAATATTTTCTCTGCTATATTATACACAAGTACCATCTTTGTGAACATCTATTTTGTCCTCTGCAGCAGATTTCCATTTGGAACAATACAAATTTGTGATGTTTGCGAAAGGGTTAAGAAACAAGCCTTGGTTTTGAAAATCTTTAGATGACATTGGAAAGAGTTTTAGAGAAAAGAAAAAAAGGTGTTAAACGAATACCAGCATTTTCTCATTTCCCTCTTTGTTTCAATGCTATGTTGAAATAGGTTTAGTCGACTTTGAATTTCTACCAGTCTCAAATTTTGATGGTAGGGAAAGGGCCTAGCAATTTTATTTCGACCTTTAGTTAACCCTTTCCCAAACAAGACCTGGTTTTGACATCCCTAATAGAAAAGGCTTGGGAAAACATTGAAACAAAAGAAGAAACTGCTGATAACCAGCAGTTTCTCCTTTTGTCTCAATATTTTCTGTGCCATATTTTACAAAAATCCTATTTTTAGCTCACCTTAGCATGAAGTGCTGAGGGTGAGCTATTGTGATCGCTCACCGTCCGTCGTCCGTCTGTCTGTCTGTCCGTCCGTCCGTCCGTCTGTCCGTCCGTCCACAATTACTAAAAAATCTTCTCCTCCCAAACTATAAGGCCTAGAGTCTTGAAATTTTGTATGTAGCATGGTATCAAGCCCCTTTACCAAAATACTTCAAATTATTGTGATACAAGGAAAATTGGCCCTATGTTGTGGGTATCAAATTTCATAAAGAAACAAAGAAGGAAATCTTGTACAATCATCTTCTCCTGAACCATTTGGCCTAGAGCATTGAAATTTTGTGAGTAGAATCATCTCAAGGCCCTCTACATAAATACCCAAAATTATTGTGATAAAAGGAAAATTGGCCCTATGTTGTGGGTATCAAATTTCATAAAGAAACAAAGAAGGAAATCTTGTACAATCATCTTCTCCTGAACCATTTGGCCTAGAGCATTGAAATTTTGTGAGTAGAATCATCTCAAGGCCCTCTACAGAAATACCCAAAATTATTGTGATAAAAGGAAAATTGGCCCTATGTTGTGGGTATCGAATTTCATATAGAGACAAAGAAGGAAATCTTGTACAATCATCTTCTCCTGAACCATTTGGCCTAGAGCTTTGAAATTTTGTGTGTAGAATCATCTCAAGGCCCTCTATCAAAGTACTTCAAATTATTGTGATACAAGGAAAATTGACCCTATGTTGTTGGTATCGAATTTCATACAGAAACAAAGAAGGAAATCTTGTACAATCATCTTCTCCTGAACCATTTGGCCTAGAGCATTGAAATTTTGTGAGTAGAATCACCTCAAGGCTCTCTACAGAAATACCTAAAATTATAGTGATAAAAGGAAAATTGGCCCTATGTTGTGGGTATCGAATTTCATACAGAAACAAAGAAGGAAATCTTGTACAATCATCTTCTCCTGAACCATTTAGCCTAGAGCATTGAAATTTTGTTAGTAGAATCATCTCAAGGCCCTCTACCAAACTTCTTCAAATTATTGTGATACAAGGAAAATCAACCCTATGTTGTGGGTATCGAATTTCATATAGAGACAAAGAAGGAAATCTTGTACAATCTTTTTCTCCTAAACTGTTTGGCATAAGGCTTTTGAAATTTTGTATGTAGAATTGTCTCATAATGATACAATCTTCTCCAATTCTGTTTATCAGAGATCCATAAGGTAAATTTTGTATAACTCTCTACTACCAGCAATGTTTAGATTGTTTTTTTTAATGAACGTTGTCCGGAAGTTGTGTATGTGAGATGAGACAAAAATTATCATCTTGATGATCTCTAAGGTGAGCGATATAGGGCCATCTTGGCCCTCTTGTTAATAACATCCATTTTGTTTTTTGTGGCAGTTTTTGAAATGGATCACCCTAAAATTTTGCCGTTTGGGAAAGGGTTATAGATCTAACAATATCAATATATCTGTATTTGTTCAAAGTAGAACATAAATCTTGTGACAAAGTGTATGTTGTCTTCTTTTCAAAACGCTATAACATTGAAAGCATATGGAGAGGAGAAATACTGATCATAAAAGCATGATACAGGATGTATTTGAATATCATGGCATGGAGAGCATTGCTTGAAAAAGAAATAAATGCATCCTGATTATCAAAAGTTTGTTATTTCTCCTTATGTTTTTCCATGTCTTTTTCTTGTCCAGACTCCTTTCTTAGCAAAATGGACAAGTTTCCTCTAATAACCCCCACTCCCAACAGCCTCCGGAAGTCGTCCTTAGAGGCAAAAGGCGAAATTTTTAAACAGGGAACGGTTGCAATAAAATAACCATCTTACCGGCTATTAACGAATTAATTCAATTTCATTATTTTTGTTCCACTTAAAACTTAGCTTTTGAATGCATGTGCGCTCTATCCCTGTATATTGAATGCACATGCGTCGTCATTGTTTTCTCTGCATGTTTTGGGAGCCTTGTTTTGATAATGTCGATTTGTTACTAATTATGCCCCCTTTCGAAGAAAATGGGGGTATATTGTTTTGCAAGTGTCGGTCGGTCGGTCCGTAGGTCGGTCGGTCTGTCCGTAGACCAAACCTTGTCCGGAGCATAACTCGAAAAGTATTAAAGGTAGAATCATGAAACTTCATAGGTGGATAGATCTCATTATGGAGAGGTGCAGTGCACAAGAACCGTAACTCTGCTGATCAAATTTTTTGAGTTATTGCCCTTTGTTGATTTTATAACTTGATTCTTGTCCGGAGCATAACTCAAAAAGTATGTAAGGTTCAATCATGAAACTTTACAGGTGGATAGATCTCATTATGGAGAGGTGCAGTGCACAAGAACCGTAACTCTGCCGATCAAATATTTTGAGTTATTGCCCTTTGTTGATTTTATAACTTGATTCTTGTCCGGAGCATAACTCAAAAAGTATGTAAGGTAGAATCATGAAACTTTACAGGTGGATAGATCTCATTATGGAGAGGTGCAGTGCACAAGAACCGTAACTCTTCCGATCAAATTTTTTGAGTTATTGCCCTTTGTTGATTTTATAACTTGATTCTTGTCCGGAGCATAACTCAAAAAGTATGTAAGGTACAATCATGAAACTTTACAGGTGAATAGATCTCATTATGGAGAGGTGCAGTGCACAAGAACCGTAACTCTGCTGATCAAATTTTGTGAGTTATTGCCCTTTGTTGATTTTCAAACTTGATTCTTGTCCGGAGCATAACTCAAAAAGTATGTTAGGTAGAATCATGAAACTTTACAGGTGAATAGATCTCATTATGGAGAGGTGCAGTGCATAAGAACCGTAACTCTGCCAATCATATTTTTGGAGTTATTGCCCTTTGTTGATTTTCAAATTTGATTATTGTCCGGAGCATAACTAAAAAAGTATGTAAGGTAGAATCATGAAACTTTACAGGTGGATAGATCTCATTATGGAGAGGTGCAGTGCACAAGAACCGTAACTCTGCCGATCAAATTTTCTGAGTTATTGCCCTTTGTTGATTTTATAACTTGATTCTTGTCCGGAGCACAACTCAAAAAATATGTAAGGTAGAATCATGAAACTTTACAGGTGAATAGATTTCATTATGGAGAGGTGCAGTGCACATGAACCGTAACTCTGCCAATCAAATTCTTGGAGTTATTGCCCTTTGTTGATTTTTACACTTAATTCTTAACCTTGCCTATATCTCATGTCCTTTTACACATACAGCCTTGATATCTTGCACATAGATACCTCCTATCAACCAGGGCTCACCAAAGCGGGCGACTTGAGCGACTTTTTCGCTCAAAGTTACGAAACTTCGCCTGAACCGCCGATAAAAGCGAAATCGAAGTCGCCCGAAAATATCGGGATGTCGCCTGGTCACGGGTTAATAAAATGATAGTGAATGCTATCTTACTGTTTACAATTAACCGCTAATTGGCAGTTGCAATTGTCTCGAGTCATCTTTAATATTCCTTTGTTATCTCGCTGGCCATTGCATAAAGTCGGTGGTAAAACCCTCTATTATAAGTGTGTAAACAAGACAGATATTACATGTACACTGTAAATTAACATCTAAGTCGGGTAGACAAAGGCGGTAGGCGTGGCATTCAAGAACGCTTACAGCCAATCGGAAGCAGTTATTCCGATAATTCGTAACGTAGGCGGAGTCCAACAGAATGACGAAACATGACTGACAAAGCGAGAGAAAACTTTTGGTGCCGTGCGCATTAAATATAACCGGGTTAATAAGTCGATTGTCTAATATTTCTGCCTTTCAACAAATACTTTTTATGAGAAATGGGGTTGCAGCTCACGTTAAAAATTAATTATTTGGAAAGGAATGGTTACGGCTATTCCTAAGCTACGATGCTTGACGTAAGTTTATATATAACAACACAATCACATGGAAATGTAGACTTTCATTTTTAATCGTGAGAAAAATTTCCGATCTAAAATTCAATTTCTGAACGTAATTCTCCCATAAATCAGTGATTCATGGCGAGTCGGCCTTTCGGTCTGGGACAGATGAAATTTAGAGATTACAGACAGAAAAGGTTTCTGTCCGTCCATCGGGCCGATATAACTATAAGATCTAATGAGGAAAACGAGTACAAATAATCACCACTTCAGATATCGGTGGATCGCGATCTTTGACAAAGAAAACACCACAAAACGAAAATAAAACCAAGTAATTTTCTGCTTAATAACACAGGAAATAATCAACAAAGTGAAGTAAAATTATAGTTTTGATTTCTACAAACCTTTCATCGGCAATACTTTCCATTCATGTAAGTGTCTTTATGTCCACAATTCAGTCTCAGAAATAGAAATTCACATACGTGAATACTGAGTAAAGGATATACTTTCACAAACTGATTTTAATGAAAGGAAATCGCACTATATCGATTCTTTGTCTAGAATGTGATCCAAGTAAGCATAAAAAAGGAAATTCCTTTGTCCTTACACAAATTATTGTAAGCCTCTAAAAAACTGTGTATTTACAACACAAATTGGTTTTCCATAAATAGACTTTTCTTTGATCTCATGGATGGTTGAGTTTTACATGACGTCATGACTCGTGACCCTTACCTATAATCAGCACTAAATCTGTTTTGTTTTTTACTAACTAATGAGTAGCAACTCTGATGTATTTCAGATCAATTATTTCACTTATTTGACTTTTTACTGCTTTTTGAACTGTATTGAATTTAAAACGGATCCACTTCACAAAATAGATTATGATGCAACTCTTCTTTTTTAAATGAGGAAGGGGGAGAATTCGTTTTTTTAAATTGGATAATTTGTCTTTATGACACTTTCTTCTGCTACACTTGCACAACCCTTTTCCAGATGGCAAACCTAGAACAAATTGATAGGGTTAAGGGGGGGGGGGGGGGGGGGAGCAGAGCATTTTTTCCTTTATTTTCTTTTATGTTGGAAACTTTATGGGAAATGAAGAAATTGGTTGTCACTGATTAGTAAACAAATATTTATTTTCTTTTATGTTGAAAACTTTCTGGGAAATGAAGAAATTGGTTGTCACTGATTGGTAAGCAATCTATAAAAGAAATATAGTTTACAGATCTAGTTTTGCAAGGCAATACATACAAAAAGACATGTTCTAACCTAAATAACTCAAACATAATGAAAATAGACCCCTCTAATAACGTAGACCCCCCCCCCCCCCCATGCCTGATCACTTCTCTCCACTTCTCCCCATTTAGGAAAACTTCTCCCTATTTTCAGTCTGAGGAGAAGTCACTTCTCCCCATTTTCAGAGAGTGTGGAGAGCCCTGCTATCAACATGGTTCACATTTGACCATGACCGTGGACCTTGTGACCTTGACCTTGGAGTTTGACCTACTTTAAAAAAAATTAAACCCAGCCTATATCTCATGACCTTTTACGAATACAGCCTTGATATTTCACACATGGACACATCTTGCCAAGACCTTTCACAATTGACCATGACCTTGGACTTTGTGACATTGACCTTGGGGTTTGACTTACTTTTAAAAAACTTTAACCTGGCCGATATATCATGTCCTTTTACACATACAGCCTTGATATTTGACACATGGAAACCTCTGACCAAGACCTATCACATACGACTATGACCTTGGACCATGTGGCCTTGACCTTGAAGTTTGACCTACTTTTAAAAAAATTAAACTTGGCCTATATCTCATGTGCTATTACACATACAGCCTTGATATTTTACACATGGACACATCCTACCAAGACCTTTCACATTTGACCATGACCTCGGACCTTGTTACCTTGACCTTGGACTTTGACTTACTTTTAAAAAAACTTTAACCTAGCCGATATATCATGTCCTTTTACACATACAGCCTTGATATTAGACACATGGACACCTACGACCAAGACCTTTCACATTTGACCATGACCTTGGACCTTGTGACCTTGACCTTGGTGTTTGACCTACTTCTATAATACATTAACCTGGCCTATATTTCATGTCTTTTTACATATACAGCCTTGATATTTCACACATGGTCACTTCCAACCAAGATATTTCACTTTTGACCATGACCTTGGACCTTGACCTTGGAGTTTGACCTACTTTTAAAAACTTAAACTAGGCCTATATCTCATGTCCTGTTACCTATACAGTCTCAATATTTTACACATGGACACCTCCTACCAAGACCTTGCACATTTGACCATGACCTTGGCCTGTGTGACCTTGACCTTTGATTTTTACATACTTTTAGAAATTAACCTAGCCTTTATCTTATGTCCTATTACACCTACAGCCTTGATATTTCACACATAGACACCTCCTACCAAGACCTTTTACATTTGACCATGAACTTGAATATTGCAACCTTGACCTTGGAGTTTGACCTACTTTTAAAAAGACTGAAACCAGGCATATATATCATGTCCTTTTACACCTACAACCTTGATATTTCACACATGGACACCTCCAACCAAGACCTTTCACATTTGACCATGACCTTAACCTTGGCATTTGGCCTACTTTTAAAAACTTTAACCTGGCCTATGTTTCATTTTACTTTTACATATACAGATTTGATATTTCACACATAGACACCTCCTACCAAGACCTTTCATATTTGACCATGATCTTAGACCTTGTTAACTTGACCTTGGACTTTGACCTACATCAAATGTAGGCCCTTGAGGGGGCATATATGTTTTACAAACATCTCTTGTTTTAGTAACAATTCTCATGTATACAATGTTAATTTCCCATAAACCCATTGTCTGCCTCCGGAAGTTAATCCGAGTCTTCTCTTCGGAGAAAATTCGCTCTTTGATATTTGGATGTCGCTATTTACATCAGAGCGCTGTCCCATTCAAAAACAAATGAAAATTCCAACACAAGTTATGTCGCTGTGTCAGACTTTTCTTTTGTTTTTGAATGGGACAGCGCTCTGTTGGAAATAGCCGCTAGCGACATCCAAATATCAAGTTCAACGAGCGAATTTTCATCAGAGAAGACTCGGATTACTGGAAGTGTTCTGCGGGTACGGACTAAAACATAAATGAAAGGAGTCTATTCCATGTAATATTTGTTTATATTATAAAATGAAGAACATGAACTTGTGGAGTGATGAAAAAAATCATAATGTGGTATAGGCAGAGCAACAGACAAGATGGGTTGGAGACATTCTAAAATTGTACTTTCAAATCTAAACCCCATGTGGTTGGTTCTTATTAAATGGTCTCGGTGATGAGACAATTCCAATGAGTACAAACAACATAGGGTTTGATAAACCAGAATGAAATATTGCATTTTGAAAAGCCTTTGCTCTTTCTCATCTGTTGCTCTGGTTCAGGTATTGTCTTTTTTCTCCACAATGTTTTCTAATGAAAACATAAGGGCAGTCTTGCCTTATGCTTTATTGTCTGCTGCTTTAAATTCATTATGATAAGGGTATAATGATATAAAGATGTTTTGTATTTATTACACAGAGTTGGCTAGATGTATCCAAAAGTTTGGTTGAAAGTGAACAGTTTGATTTCTCTTCGTGTTTATCAAAGGTAAGCCTTTAATCCATTACTCACACAGTGACGCCTTACACTTAACAAGATAAAGGCTCTGCATAAAGCCAGGGAAAATAAAAAAGAAATGGCTTGTGAAAAGCAATTTCTTTATTTCCCACAATGTTTTCTACCCAAAAAGTTTTGAAATTCTAAATTTTCATTACATTGAAAATGTTCGAATTTGGACAAGCTTAAAATCATGTTGTTTAGGAATGGGTAAGTATTATTTTGTTGGCCCGATTTCAAGTTGCTTTGTCATATAATGTAGTCTAGACCAATAATAGCCTGTGCTAATTATTATGCCCCCATATATCCAAAAATTGGGTTCATATTGTTTCACTTGTGTCCATCCGTCTGTCTATCTGTCCAAAAACTTAAAATTTTGCCTTTTCTCCAGAAGTATTGGACATGCAAAGCTCAAATTTGGTATGTAACTTCATTTCAATGATAGCAATCTGTTTCATGCAATATGACCTTCCTTTAGGTCATCCGTTAACCCTTATCAACCCTTTACGCGAAAACTTAACATTTTAGAAAAATGGCCATTTCGGGGGCATTCGTGTTTCACAAACACATCTTGTTTTCAATCTGATATGTGGGGACCTGGACGTAACTGATACTCTTTCGCTCGAGTTGTTTCCATTTGTATGTGTATTTTTTTATCAGGGCAATATTTCCTGAACTGTTTATACTAGCAACTCCACACTTCATGCACTTATACCTCACATTGAGAAGCGCCATTTGCAAGAACTGTGATTCTGCTGGCCGTACTTTCTAATTTGTTGAAGGGATTCAAACTTGTTTGGTTGTGACGTCCCTGATAAAATAGGACTGGGAAAACATTGAGACAAAAGAAGAAAATGCTGAACATCAGCATTGTCTTCTTTTGCCTCACTGTTTTCCCTGCTATGTTGTACACAAATTTTGTCTTATCAACATCCATTTTGACTTCTGCTGTTGCTTTCAAATGAGACCACCCTAAAATTTTTGTCATTTGGGAAAGGATTGATATTATATCTTAGATGTAAACTATTCTATTCCAACTGTCTGCATTATAGGTGATGTCGTTTATCTCAAGTTTTGAAGAGTTTCCTGAAGGGTTGGTTAACGGACATGATCAGCCAGATTACAGAGCCATCTATAAATATCTCGCTCATGTTTTAGACGGCAGCAAACAAGAGGAAGAGGAACTTGGATCTCTGGGTAATTTGCTCTATATTTAGACATTTATTCATGCTGAATTTTTACACTTTTCATTTTTAGAAATTCATGGTTACAGTTTAACATCCAAATTTCATTTATCTGTAATATCTCTATTTTTTGCTGTTATTGCTCTGACAAGTTGTATCAGCTTTTGTGAAAAGATATAATTCTCTTGGCAGATATATTTTTTGGTTATACAAACCCTGAATGCACAACTGCTCTTACAGAGAAACAGATAAAAGGGGTAGAGAAACTTATTAAAGACCAAACCTTATGTTGTAGGTACTCATTTGATTTGTCTCAATAAGACAATTCCAATGAGTGCCTTCAACATAGCGTTTGATCAACAAATATAAATACATTTTATGCCCCTGCATCGAAATATTGGGGCATATTGTTTTACTAGAGTCTGTTCGTCTGTCCTTCCGTCTGTTTGTCTGTCCTTAAAATTAACTTTGGCCATTTCGGGGGTATTTGTGTTGCATAAAAAAGTCTTCACTCCCACTTATCTGTAGCTCTGCCCTACTCAATATCTAATTCTTTTCCTTCAATGTTTTCTGTCACTGTCTTGTTTCAGAGGCTTCCATAATTTTAGATTTGATCCACAGTTTAATGGAAGTAATGAGTGAAAACGATTTGTTAGTACAGACCAACGTTATGCGCTGGAAGTATCAGCTGATCAACGAGAGAAACGATCATGGACACCCGATTGCTGAGCTGCTGCAGAAAGCGTCTGAGAATGGTAGGTGTCTCAAACCTTGAATTTGTTTGTTTGCTCGGCCTCGGCAAACATCCTTTCTGACAAAATTGTTACCCACCAATGTTAATTGTTAACCTATGTGGGGGAGAAGCTGGAGGCTCATTTAGGATATGGTGGTTGTACTGGTATGAGAAACGATGGTTATGTGCTCCAGCCGCTGTGATATGACCATAGTAGTTGAAAATGGCGTTAAACCCCAATCAGTTGTTTCATTCTTTAACCCTTTCCTAAAATGACAGTATTTTAGATTGCTCAGTTTGAAAGAAGCTGCAAAGTACAAATTTGATGCTCATTACGATTGGATTTGCATACAATGAAGCAAAGAAAATTTTGAGACTAAAGGAGGAAATTTGTGAATTTGGACCAGTCTTAAGTTTGCTATCTGATAATGGGTTAAGGTATTCCATTCATCGTTATGAACAAAACACTTCAGGCAAGGGTATTCATTATCAATTTCTGTTGTCGATGATTTTGAAATTGACGAGAGTATACCATCATCAATTTCCGTTACTGTGAATGAATTTTGAAATTGACGAGAGTATACCATCATCAATTTCCGTTACTGTGAATGAATTTTGAAATTGACGAGAGTATACCATCATCAATTTCCGTTACTGTGAATGAATTTTGAAATTGACGAGAGTATACCATCATCAATTTCCGTTACTGTGAATGAATTTTGAAATTGACGAGAGTATACCATCATCAATTTCCTTTGCTGTGAATGACTCCCGAGGTCTGGTATCTAATGATGGATGGAATACCTTAATTTACAAAACACATGTCTTGTTTGTTTTTCAGATTTTAAGGAGTTTATAGAGATAGAGGAGAAAAACATTGCAAATGCTGAAGAAAGAGAAAGGGATACTGCTGGTAAATATTACCCATTCTTACAATTGCCGCTTTTTGATGCCCTTCAATAAAATAGGCCTAAGAAAACATTGTGAAAAATGAAAAAATTGCTTGTGACAAGCAATTTCTTCTTTTCCCACATTGTTTGGTCGCCAATAATGCTAAAACATGTGAAATTCCATTAACTTGAAATTGTTGTCTGCACCATTTGGACCATTCCAAATTGTTTTCGTCTGGTAATGGGTTAGCCCTTATCAGAGATGCGGATACGGGGAGGGATGGCTTTTCAACATGCAATATTTCTTAAGTTTTTCATTAAACCCTATGTTATGGGTACTCGTTGGAGTTGGAGACAATTGAAATGAGTACCCACAACATAGGGGTTAGATTTGAAATAACAATTTTTGAATGTCTTCACCCCTCTTATCTGTTTTACAAACAATCCCTGGTTTTGACACTATCAAATAAGACAGACCATTAGAAATAATAGAGAGAAAAGAAGAAAAAGTAGCAATTTTACCAGTATTTTTATACGCCCGTCGAAGGGACGTATTATGGGATCACCCGTGGCGTCAGGGCATCGGAAAAAAACAGGGGTTCCAAAATTGAAAGCTGCTGTAGATGACAAAGTTTATACTAGTAAAGATAGAACTTGTGTATGATTTAGCATAGAAAATATTGAGGCAAAGGGAGAAAATGCTGATCATCAGCATTTTCTTCTTGTGCCTCGATTTGTTCTTAAACTCATTGCAATAGGGACGTCAAAACAAGGTCTTATTTGGGAAAGGGTTAAGGAGTGCAGTGTACAAGAACAATAACTCTACCTGGCTTTTTAGCTCACCTTGAGCACTTCGTGCTCAAGGTGAGCTATTGTGGTCGCTTTTTGTCAGTTGACGTCCGTCTGTCCGTCCGCCTGACCGTCCGTCCGTCTGTCCACAATTTGGTGTTACCACTCTAGCACCCACAAATATTGACCAATCTTAACCAAATTTGGTCAAAACATGTATGACCATAAGTTCTCGGATGAGTTTGATTTTGGGTCAGATCGGACTAGGAAGTCTTGAGTTATGTGCCCTTGAATGTCAAAAATGGCTAGTTTTGACTTTGTTACCACTCTAGTATCTACAAATATTAACCAATCGAGACAAAACTTAGCCACAATGTTGGTAACCATAAGATCTTGGATGATTTCGATTTTCTGTTTGATCAGAGCAGGAAGTCTGGAGTTATGTGCCCTTGAATTTGACAAAATTGCTGTTTTCGACTTTGTTTACACTGTAGCATCTACATTTATTGACCAATCAAGACAAAATTAGGCCACAATGTTGGTTACTATAAGATCTTGGATGAGTTTGAATTTCTGTGTAATTGGGGCTGGAAGTCTGGAGTTATGGGCTCTTGAATTTGACAAAATTGCCGTTTTCCACTTTGTTTACACTGTAGCATCTACATTAATTGACCAAACAAGACAAAACTTGGCCGCAATGTTGGTGGCCATAAATTCCTGCATGAGTTAAATTTTCAGCTTGATTGAACAAGAGAAACTAGAGTTATTGGCCCTTGAATTTCATAAAATTAACGTTTTCGACTTTTTTTTTCACTCTAACAAACACAAATATTGACCAATCAAGACACAACTTGGTCACAATGTTGGTGACCATAAGATCTTAAATGTTTTAATTTTTCAGATTGATCGGACAAGAAAAAACAGAGTTGTGTGCCCTTTACGTTGACAAAATTGCCGTTTTCGTCTTTGTTTTCATTAAAACAGCAATAAATATTGACCAATGAAAAAAGAACCTTGGACAAATTGTTGATGACAATATCTTCATCAGGACAGAGTTATGTGCCCTTGACTGCAACAAAATTGTTGTTTTCTTCAACTTTGTTTTTACTGTAACAGCGACAAATATTGATCATTTAAGATTATGAATGCAGTTTTCAGCTGGATCATGATCTCGCATCTTAAATCATGTGCTCTTGAACTTGACAACATTGGGACTTTCATTCTAACTAGGTTCAGGTGAGCGATTAAGGACCATCATGGTCCTCTTGTTTTTGAGTTATTGCCCTTTGTTATTTTTCATAAGCAGTGTAACGGGCGTATCTTGTGACAGTTTGACACCTTGTTTTCATTTCCCTTAATGTTTTTATATCATGACATACAAATTTCTGTGTTTGATGCCATTCTTTTTTCGAGTTTCTGCAATGGATTTTGATCTGTCATGTGCCCTTGAATTTACAAAATTGCCATTTTTGATGTTGCTTTTGACAGGTTTTGACAGCCACAAAATATTTGTATTTACCAATTGGAACAAAACTTGTAATGTTTCTATATAAAGTTATTTGCCCTTGAATTTGACAAAATTCGTCTTTGTTTTCACTCTAATAGCCACAAATAATTGACCAAACAAGACAATGTTGACAAAATGTTGGTGACCAGAAGATCTCAAGAGTAATGTCAGCTTGATCAAAATGTCACATCCTTAGTTATGCGTCCTTGTCAACATTTTTAACCTTGTGTCATGGCAGTTCACTTCAGCATTAAAGGACCATCATGGTCCTCTTGTTTGGTAAAGTATAACACACATAAAAGACCTGGCAGAGCACCTTTAGTGATTAGCTAGATATACTCTGCCACATCATTTATTTTGAGCTATTAAAAAGTGTTTGTTGTTGTTGGTTTTTTTTTTTTTTCAGATCAAATAGAAAGACTGAAAAAAGCGAGAGACAAGTTTCAGAAATTAAGAGAGTTAGAAGAGAACTCCAGGACAGTGGAAGCTGGCACATCGACTGACACATGTATAGCTAGTACATCTACATACACTGCGACACCTAGTACATCTACGGGTGGTGCTCCAAAACCTGGCACATCAACTGTCACATGTATAGCTAGTACATCTACATACACTGGAACACCTAGAACATCTACGGGTGGTGCTCCAAAACCTGGCACATCAACTGTCACTAGTGAAACTGGCACATCTACTGACACATGCGAAGCCGGAACATCAACTGCCGCCACCGACACTCGCACAATTGTCAGCACATGTGAAGCTGGAACATCAACTGCAGAACCTACTACAGATGTATGTGAAATCACAGAGAACCATGAGGATGGTGAGGAAACTCAACCCCTGAAGATTGTTGCTCGATATGTTTACGAAGCGGATTATGCCACTGCCAATAAGAGCCATGATCCGAAATGTCACATAAACACTAGCGTCTACCACAACAAACCTGGGAGAAAGTCACACAAAAAAATTTTACCTGTTACGAAAGTTACAGAAATTGTTCATGTCGTTCCGCCAAAGAATGCAACAATAGTCAAAATGAAACCTCGTCCGAAAAAGCGCACAGTCAGGGATGATGGAAAATATTTTGGGATTGATGTAACACACAATCCCGAGAAAGAATCCGAGATACCAAGTAAAGAAGCGCTGGAAGGTAAAGAAAAGACGCATTATCTGGCACTACAGCATAAACTTCATGAACAAGAGAAGTTGACTGAATTGAGATCCCTGCGCGAATTTAGAAAGAGAAAGTATCATGTGCTCGGCAAGAAGAAAGACTCCAAAAAGGCTGTAAAAAAGCCGAAATTGTACTCTTTAAATCCATTCTGTCTACCAATCAATCTGCTTGATTTGAGCTCTTAATTCAGTGTAATGAGAAAATAAATAGCCCTTATGGTATTGGTGAATAATATCGATCCAGATAGGCCTGCATATACACACAGTCTGATTAAGATTTGTGTTGTTACAGTTTCTTTAATACTTGATGTGACTGTGAGAGAGCAACATGGAAACTGATTAATCCATTCCCACATATTGACACCTTTTTAGGCCATAAATATAAAAGGTTTTGGAAAACATTGTGGGAAAAGAAGAAATTGCTTGTGACAAGCAATTTCTTCATTTTCCACAATGTTTTCTACCCAGGAAGACTAAACAATGTAAAATCCATTCACTTGAAATTGTCATCTGCAACATCTTTTAAATTGGTCTAGTCTAGAATTTGGCCGTCTGGTAATGGGTTCAACTGCATTTGACCAAGGTTTGATCTGATTCTATAGGACATGTAGTCTGCATATATGCAATCTGGCACTACAGCATAAACTTCATGAACAAGAGAAGTTGACTGAATTGAGATCTTTGCGCGAGTTTAGAAAGAGAAAGTATCATGTGCTCGGCAAGAAGAAAGACTCCAAAAAGGCTGTAAAAAAGCCAAAATTGTACTCTTTAAATCCATTCTGTCTACCAATCAATCTGCTTGATTTGAGCTCTTAGTTCAGTGTAATGAGAAATTAACCCTTTCCCAAACGACAAAATTTTAGGGATGTCCTTTTCAAAATCAGCCACAAATAACAAAATGGAAGTTACTAAAGATAGAATTTGGGTAAAACTTGGCATAGAAAATGTTGAGACAAAAGGAGAAACTGCTGGTTATCAGCAGTTTCTTCTTTTGTTTCAATGTTTTCCCAAGTCTCATCTATTAAGGACGTCAAAACCAGGTCTTGTTTGGGAAAGGGTTAAAAGAACTGGGATCTGGAAATATAGCCTTTATGACATTGGAGAACAATATTGATCCAGATCAGCCTGCATATACACACAGTCTGATTAAGATTCATGTTGACATAGTTTCTTTAATACTTGATGTGACTGTGAGAGAGCAACATGGAAACTGATTAACCCATTCCCACATATTGACACGTTTTTAAGCCAAAAAGATAAAAGGTTTTGGAAAATATTGTGGGAAATGAAGAAATTGCTTGTGACAAGCATTTTTTTTCCATTTTCCACAATGTTTTCTACCTAGGAAGACTAAACAATGTAAAATCTATTCACTTGAAAGAATGCAACAATAGTCAAAATGAAACCTCGTCCGAAAAAGCGCACAGTCAGGGATGATGGGAAATATTTTGGGATTGATGTAACAACGAATCCCGAGAAAGAATCCGAGATACCAAGTAAAGATGCGCTTGAAGGTAAAGAAAAGACGCATTATCTAGCACTACAGCATAAACTTAATGAACAAGAGAAATTGGCTGAATTGAGATCTTTGCGCGAGTTTAGAAAGAGAAAGTATCATGTGCTCGGCAAGAAGAAAGACTCCAAAAAGGCTGTTAAGAAGCCAAAATTGTACTCTTTAAATCCATTCTGTCTACCGATCAATCTGCTTGATTTGAGCTCTTAGTTGAATGTAATGAGAAATTAAAAGAACATGGATCTGGAAATATAGCCCTTATGGTATTGGTGAATAATATCGATCCAGATAGGCCTGCATATACACACAGTCTGATTAAGATTTGTGTTGTTACAGTTTCTTTAATACTTGATGTGACTGTGAGAGGGCAACATGGAAACTGATTAATCCATTCCCACATATTGACACCTTTTTAGGCCATAAATATAAAAGGTTTTGGAAAACATTGTGGGAAAAGAAGAAATTGCTTGTGACAAGCAATTTCTTCATTTTCCACAATGTTTTCTACCCAGGAAGACTAAACAATGTAAAATCCATTCACTTGAAATTGTCATCTGCAACATCTTTTAAATTGGTCTAGTCTAGAATTTGGCCGTCTGGTAATGGGTTCAACTGCATTTGACCAAGGTTTGATCTGATTCTATAGGACATGTAGTCTGCATATATGCAATCTGGCACTACAGCATAAACTTAATGAACAAGAGAAGTTGACTGAATTGAGATCTTTGCGCGAGTTTAGAAAGAGAAAGTATCATGTGCTCGGCAAGAAGAAAGACTCCAAAAAGGCTGTAAAAAAGCCAAAATTGTACTCTTTAAATCCATTCTGTCTACCAATCAATCTGCTTGATTTGAGCTCTTAGTTCAGTGTAATGAGAAATTAACCCATTACCAGACGGCAAAATTTCAGGGTGATCCACTTCAAAAAGACTCACAAATGTCAAAATGGAAGTTACTAAAGATAGAATTTGGGTAAAACTTGGCATAGAAAATGTTGAGACAAAAGGAGAAACTGCTGGTTATCAGCAGTTTCTTCTTTTGTTTCAATGTTTTCCCAAGTCTCATCTATTAGAGACGTCAAAACCAGGTCTTGTTTGGGAAAGGGTTAAAAGAACTGGGATCTGGAAATATAGCCTTTATGGCATTTGAGAACAATATTGATCCAGATCAGCCTGCATATACACACAGTCTGATCAAGATTCTTGTTTTCATAGTTTCTTAATACTTGATGTGACTGTGAGAGAGCAACATGGAACCTGATTAACCCATTCCTACATATTGACACCTCTTTAGGCCAAAAAGATAGAAGGTTTTGGAAAATATTGTGGGAAATGAAGAAATTGCTTGTGACAAGCATTTTTTTCATTTTCCACAATGTTTTCTACCTAGGAAGACTAAACAATGTAAAATCCATTCACTTGAAATTGTCATCTGCAACATCTTTGAAATTGATCTAGTCTCGAATTTTGCCGTATGGTATTGGGTTAAACTTCATTTGACCAAAGGCTGATCTGATTCTATAGAACATGTAATCTGATATGCAATAAGAGAAGTTTTCACTAGATCCTTGCCGAAATATAATTTTAGGTACTTGTTATGTGCCATAAATTTGCATCTACAGATCAAAAGCAAGTAGTTTTTGCCCTGAATATTTGTACATGAAAGTGTCCACTGATTGCAAAAATTAAACTCTTGGTTCGAAAAAAAAAACACCCTTCTTATAACCAAATATCAAAGTTTCTGCAATTTTTAGCTCACCTGAGCGTGAAGTGCTCAAGGTGAGCTATTGTGGTCGCTCACCTACCGTCGTCTGTCTGTCAGTCTGTCCACAATTTCTTTAAACATCTTCTCCTCCACAACCATTAGGCCAATTTTGACCAAACTTGGAAGGAATGTGCCTGAGGTGACCCTTTTCAAAACTTGTTCGCAAATTTTTGATTCGTCAAAGAATGTGGGCGTGGTAGGGCGGGGCTTATAAATCGTAAGAAAATTCTTTAGAAATCAACCATTGGGTCAATTTGAATCAAACTTGGCAGGAATGTTCTTTTAGTGACTCTTTCGAAAATTTGTCCTCAAATTTTAAGATTTGTCAAAAAATGTGTATGTGGCAGGGTCAGACTTTGAGAAATCCTAAGAAAATATCAGAAGGTATCATATGGTTAGTGGGAGTCAAAACCTAGTAACTACAGCTTGACAAAGCTGGAGTTATGAGGTTTTGATCCCCCACTGGGGAAATGTCTAATTCTATCAAATAAACAAATGACGAGAGATCTTTACACAAGCTCAGCCAGAATGGGGAGCTGCAGGTAAAAGGGGGTAAATACATTCTATTTGTTATTTAAGCTATCCTTTGTTGTTGGTACTCATTTAAATAGTTTTGATTAGATCATTCAAATGAATACCCACATCACAGGGTTTGATAAACATTGAAAGATATTTTACAATTTGGAAATCCCTTGACCTCTCCTATTTGAATCTCTTGTCTTTGGATTTATGATTAGACTTGCTTCTATTTTGCAACTAATATATTCTCTTTAGCTCTTTACCAAATCATTATAAAATTAATTATTTTGCAATGAAAAAGGTTGTTGATTCTTGGGGTTTATGTAGGGGTTAAGAGTTCTATCTCTAACATTTTGATCTTTGACTTCGAAAACTCTTTCATCTCAAAACAGTATTTTTTTTCATAGCTCCCTATGTTGTTGATTCTTGGGGTTTATAGTTATGGGGTGAACCCTGATGATAATTGGAACCTTCTCATTGATATCATGGGAAACGGGGCCTAAAAGACAAAATCCTTGTTAGCATTGTACAGGCAACAATTTTTGCCCAGTGTTCATGAAAAATTGTCAGAATGTTTGTGTAGTTACAGAGAATTGGAAAATTGAATATTCCGTTGGATACCACGGGAAAAGGGGCCATAATGACAAAATCCGTGTTGGCACTTTAGAGGCCATAATTTTGGCCTAATCTTTGTGAAACTTGGTCAGAATATTTGTCTAATCACAAGGATAAAGATTTAGTCCAGTCAATAAACCCGAAAAATGGGCCAAACCTCAAACTAATTGCAACAGAAATGTTTCTTGCATTTTTATAATGTTAAATATCTGTAGAATCACTTTTTAAAAATCTACCAAAATCTATCGAGCGGAAATTGGTGAAAATTTGCTTCAAAAAGGGTGACCCAAAATTTTCGCTTGTCCAATTTTTGTTGCAGGCTGGACACAAAATAACATAAAATCACCCAATAAACCCATCTATTCCACCTTTTCTCATTGTTTTGTTGAAATTAACATATATTAGAGTACAAGAAATACAATGAAACACTTTTTTCATTGTCTCTCACAATTTTATGATCTATTTACTATTAGATTTTCGTGAAGGATTACCCCACCCACCACATTTACATGTATTGAAATGCCACAAAAAATAAAAATTACAGTTATACATAATATTTTGCTATTTTTATGATGCTAAATATATGTAGAATTACTGATTAAAAATCTACCAAAATAAAAGTGACAGAAATTGGTAAAAGTATGGTCTAAAAACGGAGACCCAAAATTTTTGCATGTCTGATTATCTAGGCAGGCTGGACACAAACTGCAATAAAATCCCAAAATTAACCTTTCTTTTTCACCCTTTCTCATTGTTTTGTTGAAGGGAACAAAAATAAAAGTCTAGAAATGCAATGAATCTCTATTTTCATCATCTCCCACGATTTTATGATTTGCTTAATAGTAGGTTTCCGTGCAGGATTACCCCACCCACCACATTTACATGTATAGAAATGCCACAAAAAATTAACATTGCAGTTAAACATAATCTTCTGCTATTTTTATATTTTTCATAATCTGTAAAATCACCATTTAAATATCTACCAAAATCAGCTAGAAGGAAATTAGTGAAAATATGGTTCATAAAGAGATCGACCCAAAACTTTTGCATGTGTAATTTTCATGGCAGGCTGGACGAAAAATGTCATGATAATCAACCAATCAATTTCACCTTTGCTCACTGTTTTGTTGATTAGAACACATATAAGAGTCTAAAAATGCAATAGAACACTATTTTCGTTGTCTTTCACGATTTTATGATTTGCTTATTATCAAGTTTCCGTGAAAGATTACCCCACCCACCATGTTTACATGTATCAAAATGACAAAGAAAAATAATTTTGCAGTTTATCATAATGTTTTGCTTTTTTTAAAAAAAAAATCTACATTTACTCATTATTTCAATAACAGTTTCTTCAAGATTGATTAGTAGAAATTGTTTTATAGTCAGAATATTAGTTTGCATGTTTGCAGCAATTAAGACATATTTTGAACGAACATGCCAGTATCCAAATTTGCACATTAAGAACATGTCAATATTTGCATATTAAGAGCATGTCTGTTGGAATTTTAGATAATGCTTATATCTCTTAAGTAAGAAATAGTGCAAAGTTGACTAAAGACATCTTATGACCTTTCATTTATCTTAATACCTCGAGAAATTACAGAAATAGTAGTAAAACGAGATACCCTTTGGGCCATGCTATGCACTTCTATGTAGATAATTATCAAATCGGGTAATTGTTTTTGTGTGTGTTCCATTTTCCTTTACATGAGATGAACTGTACAAATTATATTGATATCTGTTGGCGAAGGCCTACTTGAGTAGGTGATCTATGAAACCAGAAGGTAGTAATTTGGTCAAATGAAACATACTTGCAAGAGTACCTGCTATATAACGTTTGAAATTCTGACGGCCTTGGGACTTGTATCATGCAGGTGACATTATAACCATCCAACAAAATGAGGAATTTCATTTTGCAATTTTCTTTTGAATAGACGCATTCACATTAATAGGTTAGATGATATTTATCGTTTGGAAATGACCATACCGGGAACATCAACAGTGTCTGAAATGACATAATCACGGTGGGGATTGTGCATGATGGGATGAATAACGAATACGGACAAATTTGTCTCGCTTCAGGTAAAAAATTGTGCAATAATTTTCTTGTTTCTGCGTCAATTTTCAAGCGGTTTGTTGCATGTACCCCGCATTTATGAACTCTTTCCTCAGATATATGACTTGTTTGTAGAATCTTTGTACTTTGTCCAAAAATTGATCCCAACCGATCAGAAAAACGACAAAAAATCCAGGTCATTTTTCTAGTCTTTTTATAGCACAAGGAGTTTCCCGATAAGTAATACATCTGAGAAAAGGGCTCAGTAAGACGGAGTACATGCAACAAACTGCATGAAAATTGACGCTAAAATAAGAAAGTTATTGAACAAATGCTTACCTGAAGCGTGGTTAATTTGGCCGTAGTCGTTATCATTTTGCTTTCTGGTCGGTTGGGACAATATCTTGGAAAAAGTACCACGAGTTATCTAATAAGTCATACATCTGATGAAAGAGCTCGGTAAGGCGGGGTACATGCAACAAACCTTTTGAAAATTGACGCACAAATAAGGAAATTATTGCAAAAAAATCTTGCCAGAATCGAGATTATTTTGTCCGTACTCGTTATCCATCCCATCATGCACAATCCCCACCGTGATAATGGTATTGGGAAATTACAGGCATAATATGGCTCTTTTTAAAATGAACAGTATGGTATTGCAGTCTTATGTTGGCTTGTGTCCATAAATGATAAAAAATGCTTCCTAATACTCATATACTCTTGGCCGATCAATTTCTATAATTGTAAATTGGATTAAAAAAAAATCTTGCAACAAAGTATCTATGTAATGTTTCTAATCTGTTATGTTTCGATGGTTTCAATGCTTTCTAAATACACTTATATATAAAGTATCCATTCATTCTTAAATTAGCAAACAGGCAAGTTTTCACTGACATGCCAATTCTGTGGTATAAAATCGCCCTGTAACACATTGGTAATTTTTAACCCAAGCGCTCATATCTGACTTAATTCAAGGATACAGGTCAGGTCAGGTCAGGTCAGTTGACACCCCCATTCTATAACACTTGTAATTACAGATTTCATTTCACTTGGCGTAATTTAGCTTTTATTATCATAAATTACATGCCTGTCTTTTTTCAAATTAGCAAATCAGTAATATATTCTTGTGTACCTGTTATATCTTTGTACATGATACTAGTCTTTTAGAAAAATGTTACGCTATATTCGAAATATGAACACATTTTAGTAAAGGTCAATGTCAGGTCAAATGAAATCCGTAATATGATACAGAAAAAAAACAAAACAAAACATTTTATAGTTTAATCTGAGCAAATAGTTAGATTTGTAAGCCTTGAGATTGAACATACAACTTTGAGATTTTATGTTATGTTCTTTAGTACTGAGCTTACAGATATGTAAGCATCTAATAACTTTATGGACACGCACAAATAAATTTGTGATCTGTCTCGCAAAAAAAACATGTTGGAAGTGTGATAGTACATGTATTTACCACAGTCAGTCAGAGCACTCAGGCTAGGGTTGAAACATTTTGCTCTGCGATAATTTTTATGAATCTAGATGTTGTCGTCTGTATTTTACTTTTTTCATTTTAGAAAATGCAATGTCTGGTCACTGTTATCTGTTCGATGCTATTTTTTGTTTATTGGCTATAGCAGACTTCCAGCAAGCTCATTACAACTTGGGGGGGGGGGGGGGGGGGATAACGCTTAGTCCCTTATCCCAATGATTTTCCAGCTTCAGTAATTTTACCACATTATTTGAGAGATTAGATGAAATAAATCTATGTTCACAGAGGCTCTTTATCTGCAGCCTAAATGTAACATGCATGGTGCCGTCCATACTTTGACTCCAGAAATTTAACCTAATGAATCAATTGGTCCGAGAAAAATATGGAATCCGTCATTAGGTTCTTCAGCTGTCTTGAAATTACTGATATACTCTGTAAAGAGGAGTGAAACACCACCCGATCAATAAAATGCTGCCATACATCTTTCTATCTTACTGTCTAGTTAATTCTAAATTAAATTTGAAAACTGATTTATTTTTATCCTTCTTTCATCCACAGTAAGTGACTATTAGACCTATATCATCATTTCTCCAAGAAAGATAACGGGAAGGCTTATACTGTATTTCATTAAAAAATGCACGAGTTTGGGTGTGGACAAGTTAAACAGTAGGCCTAGTTTTGCTCAAATGTGATTGCAATATGTGTGATATGTGTTTTTATGTAAACGAGAAATATGTAGGAAAGGGGGTGGCATCTTATATAGGTCACTTCAGATTCTTGTCTTCTTAACAGGACCAGCGCTAGTTAAAAGATAAAGAAATGTGAAGTGTTTGGTAAGGGTTTATCTTTAAAATGATCTCTTTGAAATAAACACAGATAGATCCTCTAATTAAAACAGCTTTAGTTAAAAAAAGCAAATGTTCTACAGAGCAACAGACCAGAGGTGGTAAAGACGTTGTAAATTTGTTCATTCAAATCATAGCCCTATGGCGTTGATACTCATCTGAATGGCAAAGAATTTTGTGGTAAAATATACTCGGTTCACCGTTAGGCTATGTTTCGATAAACCGTCGGTGATTTTGCAAAATCTCGTAACTACGGCTTTAATTAAGCTAGCCGTAGTTACGAAATTTTATAACAACACCTACGAAATAGTACCTTACTATTGTTTGTCCGAAATTGTGTCATGTTTAATTAGGTAAAATCGTCCCCTATTGTCAGGTTATAAATGATTATTTGACAAAATATTCCCTTTTTAGAACATCTACCTCTTTTGCATATCGTCGTTGTAAATGCAAAACCTCGTATCTCGTTTTTGGAAATTTTTCAATGGGAAGAAAAGAAGTGCAATAACTTTTCCCAAACTGAAATGTTTTACTTGAAATTTGGACATATTGTTCACAAATGGCTTATCAGTAATACTGGTCATTTAAAATATCTCAAAACCTGCAAGAATTGTCTCTAACTGGGCACAGAAGTTTGTACTTTAAGAATTGCCAGAATCGACATACGAGGTTTTGCATTTACACCGACGATATAGCTCTGGTAAAACTGGAAAGATTTTTGTCATTTGTGGCAGTTTTTGAAATGGATCAAGCTAAAATTTTGCCGTTTGGAAAAGGGTTTACGAGGGAAATAAACATTCTATTATCAATTTTCTTTTTGGCAACCATTTCCATGTATATATTTATAAATATTTGTGAATTGTCCCCTTGGTAAAAGAGAGAGAGAGAGAGAGAGAGAGATGTGCGAAGTGTGTGTGTGTGTGCGGGCGGGGGGGGGGGGGGGGGGGGAGAGAAGTCATATTCATTGAGGGGCTTGACTTGATCAAAGTACTGATCACATCATCAATGTTTTTGATGCTGTAAAGGTTGTTCTAGAATTTATATTCACATGCTCATGAAGTGAATAATCAATCTTAGCTGATAAACATTCTTTTTGCTCTAAAAACACAGGATGTTTCATGAAATATTGGAAAATAATACTATGTAATCATGATCAGTGGGAAGCTTGCTGAAAATAATCAAAGTACACAGAGTACCCAAAACACTGTCTTTCTTGTCCTTTTCTAAACACGTTTTATACAATAACGGCTCGATAGATTTTGGTAGATTTTTAGCACATTGTTCAGTAATGATATAGGTTCTTTTTAGTAAAGAAATAATTTCTGTTGCAATTAGTTTGATGTCCAACCCTATATTGACTGGACTAATTATCAACAATCTGAATGTTCCATTTTGATATCATGGAAAAAGGGGCCTTTATGACAAAATCTTGTTAACACTCTAGAAGCAACAGTTTTGGCCTAATCTTCATGAAACTAAAAGAATGTTTGTTTTAGTCACAAGGATAAACCCTATAAAAAATATGGAATAAGGTGCCTTAATGACAAAATCCTTGTTAGCACTCTAGAGGCGAAAATTTTGGTCTAATCTTCAAGAAACTTGTGTTTGTCACAACGATGAACTCTGAGGAAAATAGGAATGTTCTATGGGATATCATGGGAAAAGGGGCCTTAATGACAAAATCCTTGTTAGCGCTATAGAGACAATAATTTTGGTTCAATATTCATGAAATTTAGTCAGATTATTATGCTCCCCGAAAAAAGTTCGGGGGAGCATATAGTCGCCACGCTGTCCGTCCGTCCGTCCTTCCGTCCGTCCGTCCACAGCCAGCTCTCAGCAACCCTTGGACCAAATTCAATGAAACTTCACTTGTGAACTCGTGGGGTCAATACCTAGAGACCTTTTTTCCATTTCTTAATTTGAGGCTGCGTCATGGAAAAAGGGGCCTTAATGTAAAAATTAGTTTTTCTCCAACTTCTCTTTATCTAATGGGCAGAATTGAATGAAATTTTCTTCTTATGTGAGGAATGAGATGTTCTAGTCTATATTCTATAAATAATGCGTGTACAAAAATCGGTCATGTGAAAAGGGGGCTTAATGTTTGATTTTTTTGTGACAAACACTTATTCGGGGAGCATTATCCGTCTATGACGGCTCTTGTTTGTCTAGTTACAAGGATTAAGCCTATTGACAATGGGAATGTTCTGTTGGATGTCACACACTTCTCACTACCCTATGCATAGCAAGGCTACGCCAAAACCAGACCCTAGCTACAGTTCGGATGTTGTTAGGTGGAAAAAGTCCAAATGTTCTCGTAAGACATTGATAGGGCAATAAATCAACACATTTTCGACTGTATACGTTGTTGGCTCTCAATGGGACCACAATCGATCCAGCACGAAGCGGACGTGAAAGAGATATGACGTCAAGGCAGGACCTTATCATCACGTTAACGCCACCTACGGGATAGGTTTAAGACTGCAACGGAGACGCTAATATATCGTATGGACTTCACAACATTCGAATATCGGACCAAACTGAACAAAACAGATTGTGTTTTTCGACCTACATGCACTTTTTTTGTCAAATTGTTTAAACTGGGTGTTTTCTTACTAATGAAATTTACCACCAACAATATTTTGTGAACTTTACAAGGTGAAATGATATTGCTTTAAATGTATTAAATTTTGTTTAAATCTGATTTAATATCTTTGCCTAAGAAGGAATTGAAAAAGAAGGTGCGTTTCTTTTTTGTTTTAGTATATAACATGTTATTATATTGATTTTCTTCTTGTATACGGCGAAATCGACTGCCTAGCATGGTAGCCTTTAAAGGGGGACGAGCTAGGCTGTCGAAAATGCAAATGGCACAATAATTACAAACCAGAAATAACGTATGAAATTACCAACCTGAATGGGTAGATCTTTTATGTCCACAAGTAAGCACTCATCGAGCTTTATTAAGTATTAAAATCCAAGTCAATTAATAACTTGCTGGTCGTCCTTGTTTTTGTTTTGTAACGGCTACATATGCCCAACCTTCAAAAATCAATTACGTCAGAGATACGTCATCTGTGCTCAGCGAGATTTAACACACCGTACTACCGGCTGCGTACGTAGAAAGTTAGCGAAGACAGATTCGGCATCTGATGTCATGTGCATGGTAGGTCAAATGAATTTACTTTTATAAATAAACGAAAGGATCTTTGGTATTCTATAGTTGATAAATACGCGTATAAATGTTCAGTGCTTTTACAAAATAAACCTTTTCACGTATTCCTCGCAAATAAGGTCACAGTCATCGACACAGCCGGTTGTACGGGTAGTTAATAACGCGGAGGTGTGTCTCCTTGACCTTGTCTTGTTTTGAAGTAAAAATAGAATGTGTAAACACGATTGTAAAGGATTGATCTATAGCAAAGGAAAGATGTTTTTCGCCGAGAATGAGGTTTTTAGCTCCACTGACCTTTCAGGCCAGCGGGCTATTGTCATGGCGGTGTGTCCGGCGTGCGTCCGTCCGTCCGTCCGTCCGTGCGTCCGTAAACTTTTTCTTTAAAAATCTTCTTCTCAAAAACTACTGGATGGATTTCAACCAAACTTCACAGGAATGATCCTTGGGTGACCCTCTCTCAGATTCCTTCAAAGAATATGGATTGAACCAGAATAACCTGAGTTATCTGCCCTTGAATATCAAAAATAGCTGTTTTTGACTTTAGTTTTCATCTAAAATCTACAAATATTGAACAATCAAGACAAAACTTTAACAGAATGATGCTGACTACAAGATCTTGCCTTGGTAAAATTTTCAGCTTGATCTGAATTTTACATCATGAGTTATGTGTCCTTGAAATTGACAGAATTGCCATTTTCGGCTGTATTTTGACTTTGTTTTCACTCTAGCAACTACAAATATTGACTAAACAAGACAAAACTTTGACAGAATGATGCTGACTATAAGATCTTGCCTTGGTAAAATTTTCAGCTTGATCTGAATTTTTATAGCTTGAGTTATGTGCCCTTGAAATTGCCAAAAATTGCCATTTTCGGCTCTATTTCTGGTTTTGACATTATTTTTACTCTAAAATCTACAAATATTGACCAATCATGACAAAACTTAAGCAGAATATATATAAGCATTATATGCTGCCTGGGTGTAATTTTCAGCTTGATCGAAATCTTACATCATGAGTAATATGCCATTGAATTTGACAAAATTGCCATTTTCGACTTTGTTTTCACTCTAACAACCACAAATGTTAACCAATCAAGATGATACTTGGAGAGAATTTTGTTGACAACAAGATCTTGCTTATGTGTATTTTTCATCATGATCACACTGTTACAATCTGAGTTATGTGCCCTTGAAATTGACAAAATTTCAGTTTTGAACACTTTTTCCACTCTTGAAGCCAGAAATATTGACTAATCAAGACAGAATTTGAACTGAATGATAGTGACCATAAGATCGTGCATGTGTTTAATTTTCGATTTGATTTTAAATATACATACTGAATTATGTGTCTCTGACTTCGGCAAAATCACAGTTTTCAATTTTATTATCGCTCTAACATCCCTAAAATATTAGTCAATCATTTACTTTCTTTATGCATTCACCAGATGATTGCTACTTTTGACTTTGTTTTTTGCTGTAAGAACCAAAAGTACACGTATTCAAAAATCTAGTCAAAACTTGGATTTAATATTAAAAGAAATTCAGGCCTGTGGAGCGACTCAAGACCTTCAGGTCTTTCTAGTTATGCATTGCTAATTGTTTTTCCATGCACAAATATGAGTTCCCGAACAGTTCGGAAGCATAAAAACATAGAATGAGCCCCTTTAAAAGCCATTCCCTCACAATGACGCCCTACAAGATAATGGCTTTGGAAAACATCGTGGGAAATCAAACTAGACAGCCCTGGTGGTCTAGAACTGGAAGCGCTCCACAAGCCTAAATTGTTTGTCTTGTTGAATGCTATTTCAAAGATTCAGGCTGTGCAAACAAGAAAATGTATGACTACTTTTACAACAACGATTCAACTGAGTGCTGGTTAAAAGGGAACCATGCTAGATCTAGATATGGTAACTCAGGCATCAAAAGTAAAAAAGATATCATAGATTAAATCTCATCACAGTCATTTACATTTGTTTTGATTGGTGAATTTGTGGAGCTGTTAGAGTGAAAACAAAGTCACAATCGGCAGTTTTGTCAAATTCAAGTATACATAACTCGGGATGTTATATTTCTATCAAGCTTAGAATGACACCAAAGCTAGATCTTAACTTCTCCAACATTTTATTAAAGATTTTTACCTGATTGATCATTATTTGTGGATGTAAAGAGGGTGAAAACAAAGTCAAAACAGCTATTTTGTAAAACTCAAGGGCACATATAACTCTGGACTTTAGATTCAGATCAAGCTGAAAATCAAAAGCATGTAAGACCTTATGGTCAGTAACATTCAGATTCTGTTAAAGTTTTGTATTGGTTGATTAATATTTATGGTTGTTTAAGCGAAAATAAAGCCTATAATGGCATTTTCCAATTTCAAGGGCACATAACTCATTCTTCAATATTAAGATCAAGCTGAAAATTGTACCCATGCAAGATCTTATAGAATCCAACATTCTGTTTAAGTTTTGTCTTGATTGGTCAATATTTGTAGTTGCTAGAGTGCAAACAAAGTCAAAATAAAGCCGAAAATTTCAATTTTGTCAATTTCAACGGCACATAACTCATGCTGTAAAATTCCGATCAAGCTGAAAATTTTAACCAGGCAAAATCTATTAGTAACAAACATTCTGTCCAAGTTTTATCATGATAAGAATTTATTTGTAGTTGCTAGAGTGAAAACAAAGTCAAAATTAATCCTTAAATGACAATTTTGTCAATGTCAAGGGCACATTACTCATGACGTAAACTTCAGATCAAGCTGAAAATGTTACACTGGCAAAGTCTTATTGTCACTATCATTTTGTACAAATTTTGTCTTGATTTGTCAATACTTTTAGTTGCTAGAATGAAAACAATTAGAAAACGGCTATTTTTGACATTCAATGGCAGATAACTCCAGACTCTTCTTCAATCAGAATTCTTTGAAGGAATCAGAGAGAGGGTCACCTAAGGATCATTCCTGTGAAGTTTGGTTGAAATCCATTCAGCAGTTTTTGAGAAGAATTTTAAAGAAAAAGTTTACAGACGGACGGACAGACGCACGCGGACACACCGCTATGACAATAGCTCGCTGGCCTGACGGCCAGATGAGCTAAACATGATTTTCAAACGATGAAATAAATTCTTGATATCAATAGAAGAGAATTATTGTGTTAGTAAAACCTCAGAAAACATTGAGTGAAAAGAAGAAAATGCTGATCATCAAAGTCTCTTTTATTAAGATCATCACGAGCAGATTTTGCTTCGAAAATGATTTAAAAGGGCAACTATGAACTAGAAGTATGGCATGGTGCTTAACCTTTATCAAGTAATGAAAAAGGATACAAGTACACTTATCATGTCAAGATACTTAACCCATCACCACACAGTAAAACTTTAGACTGTTCCAAAAAAACAGAAATGTTGGAGAGTACATCTACAAATGAACGGAATGTTACTATTCTTTTTCTCTTTGTTGGTCGAAAACATTGTTGGAAATGAAGAAATTGCTTGTAAAATCTTGCTCTAAAGAACGCTTTATCCCAAAACATCTTAAGAAATCATCAAGAAATCTCGCTCTAAAGAACGCGCCTCTATTATGGTTTAGGCCTTGTCACAGTCATTCACTATTCCACGGGCGAATCACGTCTTAAACAGGAACCAGTGCAGTATAATTTTCGGCGTGATGTGGACGCGATATGGACTCGGAATCATATATACTAAAGGAAAAAAGAAACGCAACAAAAAATAAATTTGATCATACTTTATGCTTTTGTCATTCTCAAAATCACCATAATTCGAGTACTCTTTTCAATCCATAGTAAAGTTTCATCATTTGACTTTCTAGTGTCAAAATTTCATCAAGGTCGCAGGTTTTGCGTGGCATAGATATGCGTTTGAATGAGAGCAATTTGGAGTCGAGGTTAAATGCGTTCTTGCATGCAATCCAGTGTGACGTTAACGATTCCATGCTGGAATTTGATTACTGTACTGTCCATGAATAGCATAAACAGGTTTTTTCGATAAGAGAATTTGTTTCCGTAGGTAAAATGAGCGAACGTTATGGTCGTGACGTTAGACGTTGACGACCGCTTTTAGGGCGAACATCAGTTATTCTGCTCGTTCTAAGACGTTATCTCAAGCAATATTTTGTCAACCGATGTACACCAAAGTCAGCAGCAATTGCGGGTTGAGATGTTCCATTCGTAAATATCTCAGTTGCTACTGGATGACGTCTTTGAATAAGTCTCAAAATGACATGAGGGATTAAATCCAAACGAAAATCATTGCCTTTTGTCGAGTCGACGAGTATCTACTCAAATCAAAAGAGTTTTGTGTAAAAATTGGGAATTTTAAAGTTTGCACGTGAGAAACGTGTAAACGTCTATTTTGACGTTATTTGACAGGTTCTAACGTAAACACAAAAATCAATATCAAGATACAGTGCCCTGTAATTACAGGGGTAAAAGTTTTCAGGCATATGCCTGAAGTTCAGGTTTTTGAGTATTCCAAAATGCCCCATTTTCTCGATTTTTACTATATAAATACAGACTTTTCCAGGTTTTCAGGTTTTTCAAAATTTTCAACTTTTACCCCTGTAATTATCAGTGACAATTTTGACTCAATAACATAAAATAATTAGGAGAAATAACAAGAAATAGTTGTTGTGTTTCTTCTTTCCTCTAGTATATGATCAGGCCTTTAGACTTCCCTATAATAACACAGGCAATTTTGACCAAAACAGGTATGTAGTCATTTGGCTAGCGTTAACGAAAGTGTATACAAGTAGGCCGCCAGGTGACCAGAAAAGCCCACTATACTCCACTGGTGGTGAACTCGGCCAAAGCGAAGGACGTGTTTTCGCGAACAATGTATTTCGTCGGTGTTGTAATAAAATCTTATAACTACGGCTTCGATAAAGCCGTAGTTACGAGATTTTATAACAACACCGACGATTTGTCAATACTAAACAGTAAACCCGGTCTATTTTTAGAACAAAATCATTGCCATTAGAAAAAACTGATCTTTAAACTCACATTTTTAAAACGCAAAATATCTATACCTTGTTGTAGCGAAAAACGTACGGTCCCTCGCTTTGGTCGAGTTCACCACCAGTGATACTCTACGCATAGTCAAGCTAGAAATGAATTAGCGACATCTGAGTAATATTGTTTCCTAACCCTTTTCCAAACAAGACCTGGTTTTGAGATCCACAAGAAGAAAGGTTTGGGAAGACATTGAGACAAAAAAGTAAATGCTGGTAACCAGCATTTTCTCCTTTTGCCTCAATATTTTCTAAACTAGATCTATATTTTGTATGTAAATTCCACATCAACATAATTTATCGTCCATTTTGTCGTCGTCTGATGCTGCTTTGAATTTAGACCACCCTACAATTTTGCCGTTTTGGGAAAGGCTTGCTATTTAAAAAGAACAGTCATTCCGTATAATTATTACATGCATATAGAATCTAGTTAGAAAACATTATTCATTACATTTGACTAGCTTGAGAAATAGTATTTTCCAATATGAATGTGTCGAATAAAATAATGTGTATCGTTTTGGCGATTTGTTTTCTACAGGGTGAGTGCATAACATTTTACCTCAACTCTACTCAACTCAAAAATTTTAGTGAAAGGCATAAATATTCGGCAAAAAATGCCATTTTGCCATTTACAATAGTAGCATGGAAATATTTAATCCGAGTCTTCTCTGATGTAAATACGCTCTTTGATATTTTGATTTTTCGCTATTTACATAAATAGCGAAAAATCAAAATATCAAAGAGCGTATTTACATCAGAGAAGACCCGGATTAGGAAATATTGCAATGACGCAATTATACATAAAGCTCCGTATCCTCGATTACCCCGGGCTATTATATGAGCTACGCTACAAAGTTTACTGGCCAATTGACCCAGGGGTCATGTAGCGTAGCTCATACCCCGGGGTATCCTAGGATGATAATACATGTACATGCATGTTTTTTTTTTTTATAAACAAAACATCAATTTAAACACCCATTATGAAAGTAAAGATAAATATCGGTATGTTCGTTCAAAATAATAAAGTTATTTGCATTTTCTTCTCTTTTTTAGTAAATGTCAAATTCTCAAGAGTGCCCAATTTGAAAGAAGTTGCAGACGTCGCTTTTAATGTCATTGTAAAATTTTGAAATTGTACATTTTTTTGTTAGAAAACATTTTTGGAAATTAAGAAATTGATTGTCACAAGCAATATCTTCATTTTCCACAATGTTTTCTAAAGCCTATTTCACTAGGGGCGTCAAAAGGCGTCATTTTGTGGCAATCGCTCAATATGTTCCTAAATGAACGAAGTTTTGCTTGTATAAACGACAAACTTAAATATTGATAAGATAGGATATGAGTAAATAAAACGCAAAAAATTAAGACAATAATTATGAGAAATTGTTTTTCACAGCTTTTTTCCTGTCGCCTAAATATTTCCTAATCCTATTCTATTCTTTTAGAAACACCAATTTCCCGGTTTTATTTGGGTAATTGTTAAATATGCTTTTTGTCAGATTAGATTTAAAATAAGACATAGGTCCACATATGTTGCTTACTTTTGTAATAAGGGTTTCTTTCTTTTTAAACCTGATTTTTTTAGACTCTCACTCTAATATAATTCAGCCTATCGAATCTCAAAATGTAAAGGCCCGGTCACATAATACTCTGCGTCCATATCGCGTCTGCATCACGTCCAAAATAATACTGCACGTATCTCCTGAGCCGCGTTCTTTAGAGCGAGATTTCTTGAGATTTCTTAGGATGTTTTAGGATAAAGCGCTCTTTTGAGCAAGATTTTTAAGACGATCACTGGGAGCCACCATTGCTCTATACTTCTTCCGGAACCCCTCGGTAAATTCTGTAGAATCTATATGGGATAGAATTGACCGGGTTGTTCCGAATGCTCCATGATTCATAAACCGCGGAATTCCGAATGCTCCATACTTCATACAAATGACGTCATGATGACGTCATTTGTATGAAGTATGGAACATTCGGAACACCTCGCTCAAAATCTCGGTCTCAAAAACGCTGTATCAAAAACATCTTAAGAAATCTTAAAAAATCTCGCTCTAAAGAACGCACCTCTGAGTTCTAGACGTGCTCTGGCCGTGATATGGACGTGGGATGGTGTATGTAACAATCTGGCGGACATGGTTAGAAGTGGTTATATTCTGCTTAACCCTTTCCCAAACGACAAAGCATTTGGTATCCAATACAAAAGCTGCAACAGGCGACAAAATTGGTAAGATAAAGATAAAAAAAAAATCAAGATAGCTTAAGAAATATAGAGGCGAAAGTTTTCCTCTTTTGTCACAATGTTTTCTAAAAGAATCGAATGTCTTCACCCCCTCTTATCTGCTGATCTGCTTGTGGCACTTCTCAGACAGCCGGATGAATCAGATTTGTATTATAAGGTTAAGTCGTCCTAGTTTCAAAGTCTAAAATGTCCAAGATTCAAAGTCTAAAATGAATAAGTCGTCTAAGATTCAAAGTCTAAAATGTCCAAGATTCAAAGTCTATTATTTAAATGCCTTAACCCATAATCGGATGGCCAAATCTTGGACTTTTCCAATTAGTCTAAATATGAAAGGTGTTGGCGACTTCAAGTTACTGACACTCTAAAATCTTCGTATTTTATGTTAGAAAACATTGTGGATAATGAAGAAATTGCTTGTCACAAGCAATTTCTTCTTTTTTTACGATGGTTTCTTAAGTATTTTTTCTTGAGGGGCGTCGAAAATTGTCACTGTGTGGGAATGGCTTAACCTTTATCGAAACAAGCAAGACATGATTTTGATGTCCCTGGCAGAAAGGCGTTGGGAAACATCGAAACAAAAATAGAAATCTCTGTTTGATACACCATTTACTGTGTTTCATTTTACAAAAAGCAAATCTTTATCACCATACATTTTATCAACTTCAGGAGTTTTCAAATTTTAACATTTCGAGGTTGTGCCGTTTCAAAAAGAGCAAAATGTTTCAAAAAGAGCAAAATACTCTTTAACTTTGGACAAATGAACAAAATAGTGCAAAATAGTACTTCACGAGAAACATTGATTAAACCTTTGGCAAACAAGATCCGTTTTACTTGCTTAAAGAAAACGATTGGGAGAACTAAAAGGGAGAGAAAGCGGATTAAACCAACATTTTCTCCTTTTGTCTTCGTGTAGCCGGGTGTAGTATAAGGGGCACTTATACTATCTCGCCTTACAAGCTAGCTTTTATAGCGACGTGGTAGAGTGTTCGCTTAGGGTGTGAGAGGTCCCAGGATCGAATCCCCACAGGAGTCGATAGGATATTTATTTGCGGGTTACATTTGGCGCCCACCGTAAAAAAAACCTGCATGAGATGTTGGTTTGTGAGAGTAGTGAGTTGATGATGTTGAAAAAAGATTCGTGGAAGAATCTTAAATGTCGAGGGGGTGTATGTAGCCGGGTGTAGTATAAGGGGCACTTATACTATCTCGCCGTACAAGCTAGCTTTTATAGCGACGTGGTAGAGTGTTCGCTTAGGGTGTGAGAGGTCCCAGGATCGAATCCCCACAGGAGTCGATAGGATATTTATTTGCGGGTTACATTCGTGCCTTCGTTTATGTTTATTGTGATGTGCACAAATGCTATCTCTATTGAAAAAAAAATAGAATAAACCACGCACAGTTTTTGGCCATTATCCTTGGAGCGAACATTAAGCCGCGTTCCCATTACCGACCAAATCAACCGATCAACTCGATCGCCTAAATTCCCCCGATCAAACCCGATCAAATGTTTTTGCACGACTTCTTCTTTATTTCTTGTCGATTAATTCCCGATCATTTTGCCGACCACGCTCGATCGTCCCGATCACTCTTGCCGACCAAGCTCGATCAGTACTCGATCGCTTGATCGAGTTTGATTTGGTCGGCAATGGGAACGCGCCTTATATACACTTAGCACCTTCTTGCATTCAGGGGACGATATATGAATGATTTCAGGTGCATGCGGACTGCAATGTTTGGTTGGTACAGCATTATTCCATCTCTCTATGGATTGTCCGGGGTCCTGTTACAAAGATGAAAGGCCAGGTAATGTTAGAGTCACATAACGTCGGTGCTACTGCAAAAAACGCGTAACTCCAGCTTTAATCAGGCTGGAGTTACGCGGTTTTGCAATAGCACTGAAGATAATCTAGTTGCTCTGGGTTTAACGCCCCTTTCAACTGCTGTAGCCACATCGCGGCGGCTGGAGCACCTACATGTAACCATGTATTCCTGTCGTTTGTCATGCCAGTAGTATCACAACACCCTTACCGAGCTCGATCAGCTGCCTGCCCACATAGGTTAACTATTATCAAACCATTTGTCACAGAATCTGGTCAAAAGTGACATATTGTAAATAACAGGTTGAAACGGGTTTTTTTAATATCACAAGCCATTTGTTCGTTTCCATTTCACTGGTGGGGAACTCGGACAAAGCGTGGGACGTTTTTTTCGCGATCATAGTATGCCGTCGGTGTTGTTATAAAATATCGTAACTACGGCTTTATCGAAGCCGTAGTTACGAGATTTTATAACAGCACAGACGGTTTGTCAATATATATCGGTAAACCCGGTCTATTTTTAGAACAAATTCATTGTTATTAGAAATACTATCCAATTAGATCTTTAAACTCACATTTAAACAAAAAATATCTGTACCTTGTTGTAGCGAAAATCGTCCCTCGCTTTGACCGAGTTCACCACCAGTGCATTTGTTCTTCTCCGACCTTAAAAGTGTCTATGAGCCTGCCTGATCAACGTGGATCTTTGATACTAGAGGATATTTTGACACCAGAATAAAGAAACTGGTGGTTCTGTTGAGGTAGTCCACCCCTAATGAAATTCCACGACGTCGAAATTCTTCGTGCGACGTCGTTAACATTCGTTAACGTATCCGAACCTATTCGGATGACATTGTAAATTTTCGGCGGTGGAGTAAATTTTCGGCGGTACATGGAACGTTCCACTGTCGAATGCCAGTATTTACGACGTCGCTCGAATGATTCACACGTCGCGTGAGTCATGGGCTGCCTTCAACCCTGCGTTTGTATAGCCCATTCCCAAACGACAAAATTTTAGGATGATCCACTTCAAAAATTGCCACAAATGACAAAATGGGTGTTATTAAGGATAGAATTTGTGTAGAATATGGCACAGAAAATATTGAGACAAAAGGAGGAAACTGCTGGTTATCAGCAGTTTCTTCTTTTGTTTCAAAGATTTCCCAAGCCTTTTAAATCAGGACGTCAAAACCAGGTATTGTTTGGGAAAGGGTTAACCTTAATTCCATGTATTTCGCAGAAGGAAATATTGATTCGTGGCTATTTTGCAAGCCTTAACCCTTTCCCAAACAAGACATGGTTTTGACGCCCCTAATAGAAATGGCTTGGGAAAACATTGAAACAAAAGAAGAAACTGCTGATAACCAGCAGTTTCTCCTTTTGACTCAATATTTTCTATGCCATATTCTACACAAATTTATCTTTATTAACTTCCAAGTTGTCATTTGTGGCAGTTTTTGAAGTGGACCACCCTAAAATTTTGTCGTTTGGGAATGGGTTAAATCATTGTTGCCTTCAAATGGTTCCATAAAATAAAACAAACAATAAAACAAAGGACAAAAACGAGGCAAAAATAGAAATGCTGGTTATCAGCTTTATCTCCTTTTGCGTCAACGTTTTCCAACCCCATCGATTGAGAGACGTCAAAACTAGATCTTGATTTTGGAAGGTGTAATCCATTAGTGAAGTCATTTTACGCCCAACAAGATAAATGCTTTTGAAAACATCATGGAAAATGAAGAAACTTTTCGTGACAAACAATTTCTTCATTTCCCACAAAGGTTTCTTAAAAAAAAACAAAAAAAAAAAAAACAGAAAATGTAAAAATTTAATTCCCTTAGAATTGTTGTCTGTAACACCTTTAAATTTGGACCCGTCCAAAATGTTACCGTCTGCTAATGGGTCAATTAATTAATGCATGTTTAATCGTTTAATGGTTACGGTTGCTCAAGCAAGAAGAAATGGACGTCTCCAGGAGGAATTAATCCTTTCCCAAACTGCAAAATCTGATCCAGTTCTTGTTTTAAGAAAGTTTAACCTAGCCTGGGTCCAGTCGTCAATATACAATTTGGTCAATAAGATAGCGCATAAAAATCAATACCCGTTACATATTAAGGCATCCGTTTTTGATCATGTCGATATTGATCTTTAGACCGGAGAAAGTAAAGGAGGGAAAAATGATCAGTCTGGAACCCAGTCTAAGTTTAACCCATTACCAAACAACAAACATTTAGACTAGTCGAAATTCAAAGAAGCTACAGACAATTTAAAATGGCGGATTTTTTTTTACCTTTTTGGTCTTTCTGTGTAGAAAGCATAGTGAGAAATGAAGAAATTGCATATGACAAGCAATTTCTTCATTTTCCACAATGGTTTCCAAAGCCATTACCTTGTAGGGAGTCAAAAAGAGTCACTGTGTGGTAACGGATTAACTCTTTCCCAAACAAGGCCTGGTTTTGACGTCCCTAATAGAAAAGGCTTGGGGAAACATTGAGACAAAAGAAGAAACTGCTGATAACCAGCAGTTTCTCCTTTTGCCTCGATATTTTCTCTGCTAAATTATACATAAATATCATCCTTTTGAACATCCATTTTGTCGTCTACAGCAGCTTTCAAAGTGGAACAGTCATTTTTTTGTTGTTTGGGAAAGGGTTAAACCCATGTTTAATTACTTTCGTTGTAGGATACGGTAAATTAGGCTGTTCAAGAAGACACGAGAGAGATGGCTGCAGAACAATAGATTTTGTACGTTATTGCTACTGTAACTCGAATAATTGTAATGCGCGTCTCCGGGAGGAATCAACCCTTTCTCAAACAATAACATTTTAAGCTTGTCCAAATTAAAGGTTTTCGTCGTTGTAAGTGCAAAAACTCATATCACGTTTTTTGGAAAAGTTTAAAGGAGAAGGAAAAAAGTGCAATAACTTTTCCCGAACTGAAAGGATTTACTTGAAATTTGGACAAATTTTAATACTGATCAGTACAAATGACTCAAAATCTGCAAGAATTGTCTTATCTGGACACACAAGGATTTACTTTGAAAATCGCAAAAATCGACATACGAGGTTTTGCATTTACAACGTTTTGCAGACGATATTTTCACTATGAGGAAATCTTTTGGAAATTTGCGACTTTTGTGGTGGAAAACATTGTGGGAAACGAAGAAATTGTTTTCCCACAATGTTTCCAACCCAAAATGACCAAAACAGAATAAAATTGCATTCACTTAAAATTGTCGTCTTCAACATCCTTGAATTTGAACCAGTCTAAAACTTTGCCATTCTGGTTATGGATTAACCCTTTCCCAAACGACAAAATTTTAGGGTAATCCACTTCAGAAACTGCCACAAGTGACAAAATGTTAGTTATCAAAGATAGAACTTGTGTAAAATATGGCATAGAAAATATTGAGACAAAAGGAGAAACTGCAGTTTCTTCTTTTGTTTCAATGTTTTCCCAATCCTTTTCTTTTAGGGACGTCAAAACCAGGTCTTGTTTGGGAAAGGGTTAATTAATGTATGACCAATTTGAAAAAAAAGACTTGAAGCAGAGGTGGGAAAATGCCAATGATTTGAGGAGTGTGAATGATTCATTTTTGGCTGGTCATCAATATAATTTTTTAACCCTTTCCCAAACAAGACCTGGTTTTGAAGTTCCTAGAAGGTAAGGCTTGGGAAAACATTGGAACAAAAGAAGAAACTGCTGATAACCAGCAGTTTCTCCTTTTGTCTCAATATTTTCTGTGAATTATTTTACACAAATACTATATCTATTAACATTTATTTTCTCGTCTGCAGCAGCTTTCAAATTGGACCTGTCCAAGACTTTTTCGTTTGGGAAAGTGTTAATATCAGTGGAATTTTTAAGGTCTACAACATCCATCTAATCCCTGACACATTTCTGACTTCTCTGCTTCAAACCATTTTCAAATTTGTCGCAAACAAACACAATTATCGATAAGTTTCCAAATGTGACCTGTAACACTAAAAGGGACCCTATCGGAAGTCAAACATCCAAATTTGGACTATCTTGTCAGACTCAGCACAGGTCAACCAGACCCCGTATGCTAAAAATGAACATAAAGTAAGATAGGCAAAACATTCCAGATTTAGAAAATTACATAAAAGTGAAAAATATCGGCCCTAGTCTGGCTGCGCGGACTGCGCAGACTGACTAGGGTCAATATTTTTCACACATCCGATAAGGTCCCTTTTAGCGTGACAGGTCACAAATTGTTGTCTTGCATGATTCCTGATGTGAGATTATTTCAGTAAAGACTATGTGAACTTGCAAGGGAATAAAACTGTAAAACAAAGAAATGTCTTGTTGTTTGTTAGTTTTTTCAATATTGAATCATAAGAATAAGCAATAACAAACACACAGTGGGTAACCCTCGTGACTTTTGGAAAGCGTCCACACTGAAAAACCGTCCGCTTCAGGGTATGTTTTGTTTAATTTCTCAGCTTATACTCTATTGATTTTGATGAGATAAAGTGCACGGAACGGACCTTTGAGAGGGCTATTCCCGGCTTTAATTCACCTTGCTTCAAATCCAGGGGTTTCTTCAAACATTCGAGCCAAAGTTTTTGTAAGTGCAAAACGAAAGTGGGAAGCGTTCACTTTCACCGACAAAAACTTTCGCTTGAATGTTTGAAGAAACCACGGGATTCGGAGAAGAGCGAGTTACACACAGGGATAGCCCTCTCAAATGCGCGTTCCGTGCACTTTATCTCATCAAAATCAATAGAGTATAAGCTGAGAAATTATACAAAACAAACTTGAAGCGGACGATTTTTTCGATGTTAACGCTTCCCAAAATTCACGTGGGTTACCCACCTTGATACAGCAAAATTACTCTAATAAGTACAGTACTCCATACAGTTTAAGAAAGTTAACCCTTGCCAAAACAAGACCTGGTTTTGATGTCAGACAAAATAGACTTAAGACAAAAATTAAGAAAAAAATATGAAAATGCCGAGTATTTTCTCCTTTTGCCTCAATATTTACTGTCTTATGTAGTACACAAACCCTATTAACATTCTTTCTTTAGCCTGCAGCAGCTTTCAAATTGGACAAGTCCAATTTTTCGCCATTTGGGAAAGTGTTTCTAAAACCTTGGTAGCTTTTCAATTCATCTACGAGGGATGATCCAAAAGTAATGTCACAAACGTTGTTTTCGGTGAATTTATGAATGTATCCTCATGCAACTTTAGATGCCGAAAGATTAACATTCCTTTAATACATGCACGAATTTTCATAAAGTTTCGTGTAAAATTACAAAAATAAACTACATTTTTACATAGCGAATCGGTGTCCAGCGCCGCACAACACACGACGTCATTGACGTCATTCCACTCCTTCTCAAAATATCGCCCTCTGTGTTTAATCAATGCAACATTCGTGGCGTTCGACCCGCTTCATAAATGCATTTTTAAACAACTCGTTCAGCAATTCTTTGAATGCCTTCCGTGAATCAATTTGTTCTCAGTTGGTTTAGGTCGACATTATATTTTTTCTTAAATTCAGCTTAAGATGCGGAAATAGCGCAAAGTAACATGGACGTTGGCGTTATTCCCCAGCTCCACATGTCTTTCGGCTCGTTTTGATCTTCAAACGACTCATATTCAATCTCAAACAAGCAAATTCGTTGAATTGATATCCCCCGCCGAACATATTTTCATTGTCAATAAAGTAGCGCGGAAACAAATATAACTCTGTATGTATATGGCTTCAACAGAACGAATATCACTCTGTATGTATATGGCTTCAACAGAACGAATATCACTCTGTATGTATATGGCTAAAACAGTCAGGGGCAGTAACTCTTAATTTGGCGGTTGAACTGGGTAACCCCAACGATATGCGCATGTCCTCATTGAAGTAAAGCTGTGTGCCAAGTTTCATTGAAATCCGGTCTATAGTTTTCAAGAAATAGCGCGGAAACGAATATCACTCTGTATGTATATGGCTTAAACAGTCAGGGGCAGTAACTCTGAATTCGACGGTCGAACCCGGTAACCCCGACGATATGCGCATGTCCTCATTGTATTGAAGCTGTGACCCAAGTTTCATTGAAATCCAGTCTATAGTTTTCAAGAAATAGCGCGGAAACGAATATCACTCTGTATGTGTATGGCTAAAACAGTCAGGGGCAGTAACTCTAAATTCGGCGGTCGAACCGGGTAATCCTGACGATATGCGCATGTCCACTTTGTAGTGAAGCTGTGTGCCAAGTTTCATCGAAATCTGGTCTACAGTTTTCAAGAAATAGCGCGGAAACGAATATCACTCTGTATGTATATGGCTTAAACAGTCAGTGGCAGTAACTCTGAATTCGACGGTCGAACCGAGTAACCCCGACGATATGCGCATGTCCTCATTGTAGTAAAGCTGTGTGCCAAGTTTCATTGAAATCCGGTTTATAGTTTTCAAGAAATAGCGCGGAAACGAATATCACTCTGTATGTATATGGCTAAAACAGTCAGGGGCAGTAACTCTAAATTCGGCGGTGGAACCGGGTAACCCCGACGATATGCGCATGTCCACTTTGTAGTGAAGCTGTGTGCCAAGTTTCATCGAAATCCGGTGTATAGTTTTCAAGAAATAGCGCGGAAACGAATATCACTGTATGTATATGGCTTAAACAGTCAGGGGCAGTAACTCTGAATTCGACGGTCGAACCGGGTAACCTCGACGATATGCGCATGTCCTCATTGTAGTAAAGCTGTGTGCCAAGTTTCATCAAAATCCGGTCTATAGTTTCCAAGAAATAGCGCGGAAACGAATATCACTGTATGTATATGGCTAAAACAGTCAGGGGCAGTAACTCTAAGTTCGGCGGTCGAACCGGGTAACCCCAACGATATGCGCATGTCCACTTTGTAGTAAAGCTGTGTGCCAAGTTTCATCGAAATCCGGTGTATAGTTTTCAAGAAATAGCGCGGAAACGAATATCACTGTATGTATATGGCTTAAACAGTCAGGGGCAATAACTCTAAATTCGACGGTCGAACCGGGTAACCCCGACGATATGCGCATGTCCTCATTGTAGTAAAGCTGTGTGCCAGGTTTCATCGAAATCCGGTCTATAGTTTCCAAGAAATAGCGCGGAAACGAATATCACTGTATGTATATGACTAAAACAGTCAGGGGCAGTAACTCTAAATTCGGCGGTCGAACCGGGTAACCCCGACGATATGCGCATGTCCTCTTTGTAGTGAAGCTGTGTGCCAAGTTTCATCGAAATCCGGTCTATAGTTTCCAAGAAATAGCGCGGAAACGAATATCACTCTGTATGTATATGGCTTAAACAGTCAGGGGCAGTAACTCTGAATTCAATGGTCGAACCGGGTAACCCCGACAATATGCGCATGTCCTCTTTGTAGTGAAGCTGTGTGCCAAGTTTCATCGATATCCGGTCTATAGTTTCCAAGAAATAGCGCGGAAACGAATGTCGGACGGACGGACGGACGGAAGGACGGACGGACATGGCAAAAACAATATCCCCCCCGAAAAATTTTTTCGGCGGGGGATAAAAAGCTTGTACTAACGGTAGACGTCTCTATCATGAAATGTCCGTTCTTTTAGGTTGAATTTATTGTTTCTGTTGCTTCAATCGGCTATTTTGCAAGCCTTTAGCAAACGTTCAGAATTGCACGTTGTGGAAATTTATCCGATTCTGCCATTATTCTAAATGCGAGTGATGAATCAATAAGACTTATTTGGTATTTCAATGCACCAATTTTATTGAAACATTCTAAAAATTGCTTAGAAATATCATGATGTATCGGCATTTAAATATCAGCGTAATTGTCTTGATTTTTCTTTTATATAATGACAGAACATAAAGTAATATTAATCTTCAAAAGAATAGTCTAGGGTGTGCGGCGCATATGCACGACATGGATTCTTTTTGGCATTTTATTTTCTCGGATATATAAACAATATTCAAATAATTCAGAAAAGCATGTTTCCAATAGGATAAGCTTGAATGATAAGTCTTTGTTTGTACAAGAATACGTCGAATAACCAAACGATAGACACTGTGACATTACTTTTGGATCATCCCTCGTACTTGACTTATTGGGGTTTTCAACTGCTATGGTCATAATGCTGCGGTTGGAGCACCTTACTGTGGACTCCTTGTATTTCATCAGTACTACCACAATATCCAAACCAAGCCTCCAGCTGCTCTCTCACATAGATGATTTACACCTATTGGTGTGGGACAAATGAATTATCAAATGTCAGAATGGATATGGGCCAAGCTGTGGTTCGAATTCACAACCCCTGGATTGACAGACTCCAATGTTACCGACTGAGCTATCCAGACTTGTCTTCAATTCACCTAGATATTTGACATGAATCATTGGATATGTTAAACAAAGGATTAACCCTTTCCCAAACAACAAAATTTTAGGGCAATCTGATTTTAAAGTTGCTGTAGATGACAAAACTGATGTTAAAAAGGAAGCAATTTGTGCACAATACAGCAAAGAAAATATTGAGACAAAAGGATAAACTGCTGATTATCAGCAGTTTCTTCTTTTGTTTCAATGCTTTCCCAAGCCTTTTCTATCAGGGACGTCAAAACCCTTTCTTGTTTGGGAAAGGGTTAAAATACAGATTGTCTCATGTGATAATTGTTTTTATCATCAACTGTATTTTCCCAAACAGTGACACCTTTTGACACACTTATTACAAAACGCTTTGTAAAACATTGAGGCAAAAGATGAAATGCTGATTATCAACATTTTTCCCTTTTGCCTCAATATTTTCTCTACTATATTATATACACAAATCCTATCTTCACCATCACTCTTTTTGTAATCTACAGCGTCTTTCAAATTGGACCAGTCTAAAAATTTTACCGTTTGAAAAAGAGTTAAACAGTTTATTCACTTTGGCCCATCAAATTTGACAACAAGTAAAAACACTACACAAGTCAAAAGTAGAATATCAGTTCACACTGTCCGATGCCTGTTTATGTGCTATATATAGGAACCCTATACTGGACAAAGCGCTGACCAAAAATATCACATCGAACCATCTGTGGTAAAAGTTAAACTGTAAGTCTCCAAGCACTTCCGTAATAATGGTCCTGGAAAACGAGAAAATATTGCATAAAACATGGTGCTATTTGTTCATAATAGGCATGTATTGATCCTTTCCCAAACTGCGGAAATCAAGACATTTCCAACTTGAAACTTCTGTAGACCACAAAATGTGTGAATAAAGATAGAATTTGTTTGAAATACATTACGGAAAAAATTGTGGCAAAAGAAGAATATGCTGGTTGTCAGCATTTTCTTCTTTTGCATAAATGTTTTTCTAAGATATTCTTATAAGGGAGGCCAAAAACAGGTCTTGTTTCGGAAAGAGTTTTCAAACAGAAAATGGTCATCAACAGAAAATAGAGTGTATTCAGTTAATCCATGCACCATTAATATGCAGGTTAACACTTGATTATCCTCAATACAGACCGGTATTCCAAACAATAGACTCAGTGATAGGAGGAAAACTTTGGCTATTGTAAAATCACATTCTAACATAGAAATGGCCATGAAAGTATACCAGCAATTCTCTAAATAATACATTTGAACTCAACGCTCAGTACTTAAAGCTATTTCGTGAAAAATTCACAGAAGCAATAATGATGTCCCCTTCCCACCACGCAGAAGGCAGCAATTGCTCCTTTTCTCACAATTGCTCCTTTTCTCTCAGTTTTCCATACTAGCATAGAAATAAATCACTAATAGTAAAATTTGTTGTTTGTTACATTTTCGAATTTGGACAATCAAAAAAAAAATTGCAGTTTTGTGAAAGGATAAACCAGCGATCTTACCTGTATTCCAATGGCATATTCATTCGCATGAGTAATACTGATGATACAAAATACATCCCCTATAAAGAAATGAGAGAAATTAGTTTAAGCTAGGGTCTGGGAAAATGTCATTTATGGCATATGAGATCAACATGGATCTTGATCAGACTGTGCATTCACAAAGTCTGATCAGATCCATGTGGTTCTCTAATAGTTTTTTCAGTACATGTAGCAACTGTAAGTAAGAAGTACAGTGACTGGGAAAGGCCTGGGCCATGCGCCATAGTCACATTGAAATTCCAAATGTCACATTGTTTTAGCCTATGGGTGGGCCCTTGTCACATAAAATTTTACTGTAGATAGGAATGGAGCAATTTTACCCTATAATTGTCACATCAATTTTCAAAATGTCACATTGATTTTCTACATTGTCCCATTGAAGAAATGTCTTTCCCAATCACTGGAAGTATGGAACCTTATTAGACTGCAAGTAACATCTGGTTGATCTTGAAACACCCTAATCTAAAACGCTAAGATGGACCTTTTCAGAGATCCTGGCTCAAATTGTTATATGTCAATGATAAAGTTCATCAAGCTTTTTTTTATAATAACGCCCTCAAATTGATAGGTTGTATGAATTCCATACACATTTAACAATAATTTTGTATCTAACTAATTTCAATTTTGAAAAGAAATGAAAAAAAATGTTTTGAAAAGGGTTAAGAGTTGTTTGGCTTGACTTGTTGGCCCTGTCCAAAACAACAAGATTCTAGGACAATATGATATGAAAGCAGTTGCCAACGATAAAATGAGAGTTGATAAAGATAAGATTTGTGTAAACAGAAAACATTACAGAAAATGGGAACATGTTGGTTACCATCCTTTTCTATTAGGGACGTCAGAACCGGGTCTTGTTTGAGAAATAGCAAACCCATTACCACAGAATGACACATGATGACACCAAACTTGAAGACTCTGGAAAGTATTGTGAGAAATGAAGAAATTGCTTTTGACAAGCAATTTCTTCATTTCCCACAATGTTTTCAACCCTGAAAGACTAAAAAATGTAAAATTCTATCCACTTATAACTGTCATCTGCAACATCTTTGAAATTGGACAAATCTGAAAATTTTGGAAATGGATTTCCTATATCCCGACAATTGACCTACTCACCATAAGTTGGGCTATACACATAACAATGATGTTTGATGATTTACTACTAGCAATTGCATAGAAAAACTGAAATAGAAAAATATAACATTGTGCAATAATTTTTCTTTTCAACATCTTTGATTTAATATCGAAGGCTTTTGTTGATAGACTATTTTTCTACATCTGCATTCCTTTTTCTGTTTCGGCCAGTCTTATTTTTTCCTCTTCATTTTTTTTTTCATTTTTTTTATTTGAAGTTGTTGAAACTGATACTCGGATTTTGCGAACAAGTATGCATTTTTTGTTTATGTAAACATTTTTTTATAATTTGGATTGTATTTATATGAAGCCTAAGCATATGTAACTATCACATTCACCAGGTTTCACATTCCAACCAGTAAAAGCAATTTCTTCATTTTCCACAATGTTTTCTATCTACAAACACCAAAAACTGTAAAATTTCATTCCTATGAAATTTCGCATAAAATTCTCATCTACAACATCTTTGAATTTGGACAAGCCAAATGATATGCCATCTGGTAATGGTTTAAGATAAAATCACCCTGGTAATTGTAACTAGAACTGTCGCAAAGCGGACAAATACCCCCCCACTAGCGCCTTGTCACTGAAAAAGTGCTATAGGTCAAACGGTTCTTGACTTGGAGCGCGGAAACGGATTTTAAACAAAGTCTGATTGTAACCTTGACCTTTGACCTTCGTGGCCCTAAAACAATAGGGCACCTCCTTTGGTCAGGGGCAACAACTGTGTGAAGTTTGATGATGGTAGGAGAACCGGTTCTTGAGTTAGAGCGCGGAAACGGATTTTCAACAAAGTCCAATTGTGACCTTGACCTTTGACCTTTGTGACCCAAAAACAATAGGGCACCTCCTTGGGTCATGGGCAACAACTGTGTAAAGTTTCATGATCCTAGGTCAACCGGTTCTCGAGTTAGAACACGGAAACGGATTTTCAACAAAGTCTGATAGTGACCTTGACCTTTGACCTTGGTGACCAAAAAACAATAGGGCACCTCCTTGGGTCATGGGCAACAACTGTGTAAAGTTTCATGATCCTAGGTCAACCGGTTCTTGACTTAGAGCACGGAAACGGATTTTAAACAAAGTCCGATTGTGACTTTGACCTTTGACCTTCATGACCCAAAAACAATAGGGCACCTCCTTGGGTCATGGGCAACAACTATGTAAAGTTTCATGATCCTAGGTCAACCGGTTCTCGAGTTAGAGCACAGAAACAGATTTTAAACAAAGTCCGATTGTGACCTTTACCTTGGACCTTGGTGACCCAAAAACAATAGGGCACCTCCTTGGGTCATGGGCAACAACTGTGTAAAGTTTCATGATCCTAAGTCAACTGGTTCTCGAGTTAGAGCACGGAAACGAAAAAGTCTACAGACGGACGGATGGACAGACAGACATGGTGAAACCAATATACCCCCCTCTACTTCGTAGGTGGGGGGTATAAAAAGAAAACATCTTATAGAAGTAACAATAATGGTTCCCACCAGAAAGTATGAGAATTGCATAGAATGAGTGGGAGACCAACTTTACAAGCCAGTCTGAGGAACAACAGATCTTCTCCAGAAATATCCTTAAATACATAAAGGCGTTACCTTAGGCGCGTTCTTTACAGCGAGATATTTTAAGATTTCTTAAGATGTTTTAGATAAAGCGTTTTTAAGACCGAGATTTTCACTGAGTTGTTCCGAATGTTCCATACTTTATACAAATGACGTCATCATGACGTCATTTGTATAAAGTATGGAGCATTCGGAACACTGCGGTTTTCAAATTATGGAGCGTTCGGAACCATTCGGTCAATTTTCTTTATATTGTGTCTACAGAGTCGACCAAGGGTTCTGCACGAAGTAGAGTAATGGCGCCTCCCATAAAGCGATGTAAAAATCTTAATCTAAAGAACGCTTTATCTTAAAATATCTTCAGAAATCTCGATATATCTTAAGAAAGCTCACTCTAAAGAACGCACCTCTGGGTTGGTACCTATCAACAAGTCTTACTGTCTACTTCCAAATTTATCTATAAAATTACACAACAATCCATCCAATTGGCCGAGACATATGTCTCGGCAAATCAGATGGCTTGTAATGTAACTTTGATTAGTACAATCAGTTTAGAAATGTTGGTGAATACAGCCACTGGATCACAAACCAGCTATATGAGAGCCTTGTGCCACATTCGAAAGCAGTAGTTACAATGTTTTGATGTCACACTTAATATTCAAATATTAACCCTAGTAAGTGTAATGTTAAATTAATGTTTGGTATCATTAACCCATTCTAAAACAGCAAAATTTTAGACAGGCTGAAATTCAAAGATGCTACAGATGACAATTTCAAATGAATGAAATTTGACATTTTTTGGTCTTCCTGGCTAGAAAACATTGTGGGAAATGAAGAAATTGCTTGTCACAAGCAATTTCTTCATTTTCCACAATGGTTTTTAAAGCCATTTTTTGTGGGGAGTCAAAAAGAGTCACCGAGTGGGAATTGGTTAACAAGCTGTAGTAACAAATGTATTGATGTCCCACTAAGGATCCAATACTAACCCTAGTAAGTGTAATAAGAAGTCCTCTGATAGAAGTCACAATAATGATTCCCACTAAAAAGAAGGAAATTTGCTGCGACCAAAATTTCACCTGAAATACACAGAATATGTTAAATGAATACATTAATTCTTCATCAATTACTCAAAAATACAAATAGTAATAACTTGGGTATCATTAAGGTAATCCACCCTTAATGAGATTCATGCAATGTCGGTATTTTTTGTGTGAAGCCATTAAAATCTGTCACATATCCGAACCTATTTGGGCAATGTCATAAACATTCAGCAGTGGATTGTTCCACTGCTGAATGTTTATGAACACATCCAAATAATTCACACATCGCATGAATCTCATAAGAGGTGTATTACCCTAAGGAAGAAGAGAAGCTAAAACAATGGGTTGAAGATGACATCCAACAAGTTGAGATTTTTCAATGATAATACTTAGAGCATGGGGTGACTAAAGCCAAGGTGTAAAAGTTAATACTTTAAATCTTATTTTATTCTAAGATAGGTTCAAGATGACATCCAACAAGCCAAGATTTTTTGCATTACAATACTTACGAGGGACGGTCGGAAAGTAGTTGGACTTTTGACTAGTTCTCTAAAACCTTTCAATTTTTTAACAAAATTCTTTCTACACTGTTTGAACAAATTGTCCATCTATGTCTATAAATTTTCGCCATCTTCGTGGGAGCTTTATTATTTCCGCTATTAACCATGACGTAGACCCACTGTATCAGGTACTGTATAACAGCCGGTATCAAAGGCGCTCTGGTCTCAAATGTCTTACCAACAAGTATTTCTTTCAGTTCTAGACACAAATAAAAGTCATGTGAATGAGGTCTGAGCTATAAGAAGGGTAAAACAACTATAGTCATGTGTAATAATTGATAATTTCCACTGTAGATGCGGTGGTATGGGAGCGTGCGTAATCGTGAACTAGAGAACATTTTTCTTTGCTAATCTTGGATGCGTTTACTTCAGCACTTATTCTTAGATTTTTCTGAATTATTTCAGAATTGTACTTGGCAATGACAGTTTTTACCATTTTACATGAAATGAGTAACTATCAATCCTCGTTAATCCCCAAAAGCAACAAACACGACTTCCAACCGAAGGTAACAGCTTAATCTTTTCAGGGGTGGGAAACCAGCTCGTTTTCATGACTGCTTTGACTGAGTTTTTATCCCAAGTTTGGAATTATGAACCCACATTTAATCTTCAGTGATAATGTAGTTCAAAAACTTATCTCCTTCGCGATTGAAATGACTAAAATGTTCTTTTGTATTGCTTACCCTTGTTGTTCCTCTAACAAATAACCTATGATACATGAAACACCTATCACATATAAATGGATAGAATATTGTATTATACACAACTATCTTTAAAAATAGACTGACCACACTATTGGCAAATGGATGTAGATTCCACCAATATATATTGTGCGTATACAGTTGCAAATGGAGAGACAGCAGCACAAAAAGTCCAACTACTTTCCCACCGTCCCTCGTATAGAATTGGGTGACTAGAGCAGAGCTGTAAAAGTTTATACTCACATCTAACTGTATTCTCAGATAGTTAACAGCTATTTCTATACCACGGGTTACAGGGTCTGTCTTACCAACTCTGTCAAATATTATGTTTACTGTTGACTGAAAATATACAGCAAAATAAGTATATCATGGCTATAAATAAGAGGGGGTAAAGAGTTTTGGAATTGAAATTACTTGAATAAAATATAATCTTCTAATGTTGTCTTTATCTAAAAATGTGCATATTATAAACTTATGCATATTATATGAAAATATGTACCGTTGTCATTCAGATTGATCAATTACTTGATTGATTAATTGGTTTATTTTATTAATTGATTGATTAATAGATTGATAGGGGTTGAAACATCTTTTATCAGTATTAATCTTATATAGAGTAGGCTGGAGGACCTATCCATGAATTTCTGGCATTTCTCTTACCTGCACTACCACAATATGAAATGAGAAGCTCAAGCTCCTCATCCCACTTAAACAATACATACATACCGGTAATCCATTTATTAGTTAGAGGCAAATGACTCTTTTCAAATGTCAGAAAGCATATTGGCAGAGTCAGTCTTCAAACCCAAGACAGAATTTTTGTCCCTCTGGCAGGCAGTATAGAATTAGATCAGCCTGTACATATGTGTAGTCTGACCTTACTCAGTTATGGGAAGACCCAGAAATCTTTGCAAGACATTCGGTCATAACCATTTCCCAAACAAGACCTGGTTTTGACATCCTAAATAGAAAAGGCTTGGGAAAACATTGAAACAAAAGAAGAAACTGCTGATAACCAGCAGTTTCTCCTTTTGTCTCAATATTTTCTATGCCATATTTTACACAAATTCTATCTTTAATAACTTCTATTTTGTCATTTGTGGCAGTTTTTGAAGTGGATCACCCTAAGATTTTGCCATTTGGGAAAGGGTTAAAGTACAGGATAATCTGTCAGACCAAATAAAATTTTGTCAGACCGAAATATCATTCATAATCATACAGATCAAAATTTGTGTCAGACAGTGGGACTTACAGTAGCAAAAAAGTTATCAGACCAAGGAAAACTTCATCAGGCATGTCTGACGATCTGATAGTCTTCGCCGATGACTGCTTATTCTATACAGCTTGCATGTTTCAATCGAGCATGATAAGGGTTTAGATTAAAAGACAGAAAGATGAACAAGAGAAAAACAAAATTCAATGTTTGGGAAAAGGCTGATTTTTTAAAAGGCCGTCCTTATAAGATATACAATATATGTAGAAATTGCTAAATATTTTTTATGATATAGACAATATAGGTCACAATCAATGACCTGGCAATGCATCTCTAGCCAATAGCTAGAAATACTCTTCCAGGTCATTTATCCAGACAGATACAATGTATAATCTTATATACTTACAATAAATATTTTCCACAGACAATACCCTGAGAAAATATATCCGAGAAAATTGAAATATTTTCCTTTAAAAGTTTTCGAGAACTCCATTCTCTCTTGAGTATTATGCAGTTCTACCACCTCAAGAAATAGCTGTCTACTCAGCTCCTCCAGGGCTAATGTTTCCTGCTTTAGCTGATTTATATCTGACAGATAGTCAAGGAAAGTTTGGATTTAATAACGCTTGTTTCAATTAACCGATTTTCAAACATTGAAACTTTTTTTTAACTTTTTAAAGTATTTGGAAAACATTGTGGAAGATAAAGAAATTGCTTGTGTCAAGCAATTTCTTCATTATACACAAAGTTTTCTAACCCAATTTTCATGTCTGCAATAGTTAAGGCTTTGGAAAGCATTGAGGGAAAAGAACAAAATGCTGATGATCAGCATTTTCTACTTTTCCCTCAATGCTTTCCATGCTATGATGTGATTTCCTAATGTTTCCAGCCATTTTGGATTTAGGAATGCGCGTTTCATTTAATCAATTCCCAAACATTGTAGCTTTTTTACCCCTACAAGATAAGGGCTTTGGAAAACATTGTCGATAATGAAGAAATTGCACGTGACAAGCAATTTCTTCATTATCCACAATGTTTTCTAACCAAAGTTGCGAAGATTCTCAAAACTTCATAAACTTGAAATTGTCGCCCAGGACTCTAGATGAGAAAGTTTGGATTCAGGAACATATGCAACAATGTTTCTACTATAATATACTGAGAGGCAAAAGAAAGTATACACTTTTTGCCTTTAAATATCTCTCTTAATTTCCATCATATCGACTCAAAATTTCGTATTTTTTATTTCTACCCCGAAACCAATAATACAGTTTTGATAAATCATCTGAAATTGCTTTGACTACCCATACTCCTGCTACAAGCCGATTTGGCAAACTTTGCACGTGTGACTTAGCGGAGCATCAAATATTGCTGTTAATCCATATTTAGGGTTTTTAATCTTTATCACAACAAATCACAATGTTAAATTTTCTCTAACATTCTAACCCAATTCTCCGTGGCTGGTAGAAATTGATCAATATGCCACTTTTTTTAAATTAAAACCCATTTTTCTATGACGCAGCAAAATAATGAAAGAAAAGTGACTTTGTATTCACTTAGTCAGGCAACTAGGAACATTCTACGCAGATTTTATCAAAATCTGTCAATAAATTTAGAAGGAGTTATGTCAGATAACCTGTTTGCACCAAGTCCCATTTTGCCATGACACATCGTAATATGGAAAAGCGCTAACAATGTACGCATAGTCATAGCTGATTAGACCTTTTCTGTGAAAATTCCACCGAAATCCATTCATAAATGTAGGGGATGTGTCAACGTATATGCTTGCATTAATTAAGCGATTAAGTCCCCTTTTTCGATGACGCTGTATGCTATGAAAAAGCGTCGCACCGAAAGAAAAGATAGATGGACGGATAGTCTGAGAAGGTTACATCAATAGATGAATACCTTCGGCGGCGTTTAAAAAATCGTACACAATCTATTAATCGGTTTCTCCAAGAACTTTAAGAACTAGGGTGTATACTTAATTTTGCCTCTCAGTATATATTGCAAAGCTAGTTGAAACATATAAATGACAGCAAAATAATAGCTACTAGTATGTTGTTCAAAATATCACAATCTTTTGAAAGGACCTGAGGTTCGTTCTTTAGAGCGAGATTTCTTGAGATATCTTGAGATTTCTTAAGATATTTTAGGATAAAGCGTTCTTTAGAGCAAGATTTTTAAGACGCTCAATGGGAGACGCCATTACCCTAACTTCGTGCGGAATCCCTCGGTCAACTCTGTACAAACAATATAAAAGAGATTTGACCGAGTTGTTCCGAACACTCCATAATTCATAAACCGCAGTGTTCCGAATGCTCCATACTTTATACAAATGACGTCATGATGCTAGAAGGTCAACCCAGAAAAATGTGGGAGTGAAGGCATTATATTTTTTTTTACTTCAATTACAAACCCTATGTTGTGGGTACTCATTTGAATCGTCTTGACCAGAAGATTCTACTGAGTACCCACAAAACAGAATTTGATGAGCAATAAATGAAATATTCCATTTTTAAAAGCCTTCACTCCTTCTTATTTACAGCTCTAAATCAGTATATAGTAAAGGATACTCTCTGACGAGCCACCAGATGACGTCACTGTTTTCAACATCCCCCATAATCCTCCACCAATGTTCTGGCTTGCTTGACGCAAACTCTCACGCTTTGCTAACGCTAACCTGCAAGTAAAATGTTGATATATTAGCCTGTAAGTCTAGAATTGAATTACATGTAAATCATGCAACCATTGGTGTAGATAGCATGTAGATGTAATTGATAAACACAAATTGTCAGTGTTATTGCAAAATAACGAAACTACAGCTTTAATCTAGCTGTAGTTACGAGGTTTGCAATATTCATTGACAAAATACCCTTGTTACATTTTTAGAGATCATTACAATGTCATTTAACCTTGACCTTAGAATCTGAGAAAAAAGTCTAATCATTAGAAATATACAATGACATAATGAACGCCCAATCATTCATGGTTTCAAAGTTGGAGGCAAAATGTAAACTTTCTACATGAAATTGTTGTATTGCAGGTTAAAATTTTACCTAGACATTTGACAGTTGTCCGCGGACAACATAACTATCCATAATGGCAGCTTGTGACATAGTAAACATCAAACTCAAAGATCAAGGTAAAAGATCATCATCCCAATTGGAAATCCTTGGCAGGAGGAATCCTTGGAAGGAGGAATTCTTTTGGACGGACAGACATACGCACTGACGCATGAGGGACACACCACCATGACAATAGCCCGCTGGCCTGACAGCCAGTGAAGGTAAAATTGGAAAAAGCATTGAGGCAAAAGAGGAATATGCTGATAATCAACAGTGTCTCCATTTGCCTAAATATTTTCTGTGCAAAATTGTGCATAAATCATATTTCTCATCAACAGCAATTCTGTCACCTGCACCAACTTTCAAATTGAACAATTCCAAATTTGTTTAATTGGGGAAAGAGTAAATCACATAGTTTAATAAAATTGATTCAAAATTAAATTAGAATGATTACAGTTGTTTTGATAAACTAAACCAATTGTAATCAGTCTTGTTTAACCCTTTCCCAAACAAGACCTGATTTTGACGTCTCTCATAGATATAGTTTGGGAAAATATTGAGGCAAAAGAAGAAACTGCTGATAACCAGCAGTTTCTCCTTTTGTCTCAATATTTTCAGGGCCATATTTTTACACAAATCCTATCTTTAATAACATCCATTTGTCATTTGTGGCAGGTTTTGAAGTGGATCACCCTAAAATTTTGTCGTTTGGGTAAGGGTTAATCTATAATAGACACCCACCTTTTTTTCTTCATAATAATCATATCTTGTGTCTGTGTGAGACGTTTTTCTATTCCCTGGATTTCTGTGTCTGATACATGCCTGTAAAATAAAGACCATGCTATTTAATAATCATGTCTTGTGTCTGTGTGAGACGTTTTTCTATTCCCTGGATTTCTGTGTCTGATACATGCCTGTAAAACAAAGACCATGGTATCTAACCCATTATCAAACAGTGAGGCTATTTTGACACCTCACAAGAGAAGGGCTTTGAAAAACATTGTGGTAGATGAAGAAATTGCTTGTCACAAGCAATTTCTACATTTCCAACAATGTGTTTCAAACAGAAATACCAATTAATGTGAAATTCAATTCATTTGAAATTGTCGTCTGAAACATATTTGCATTTGTATTTGGAATAGTTAAATATTTGCTGTTTGGTAAACAGTTTAGTCTTTCCCAAACAATGAATTTTCACATGGTCCATAGGAATTAAACTGCTGTAGAACTTAGAAGACAAAATTGAAGGTTATGCAAATTTCATTTGAATACACTAAATCTGAGAAAATATTCTATGTTAACAGGAGCAAATGCATTCATGAGCAAATATGATTGAGGGTCATGCAAAGAACTCACTGTACATTTGTCGACCACATTTCCTTCAGGGTTCTCTACAGAATATTTTTTAGCTATAGAGGCAAATTATGTTTGAATCTTAAACCTTGAAACAAATAGCATTTATGCAAATTATTGCGAATAAAAACATAACAGGGGAAATGAAGAAATTTCTCATTTTGAGCCATTTCTTTTCACCCCATATTATTTTTATACACTATTCAGTATTATTTCATTATTTCTACATTCATAAAAATGCACCATTTTTAATTTTCTGACATGAAATACCTCAAAATCCCTCTATTTGTATTTAATGACTAATTTCAAGAAATTAAGGTGTATGGGTACTTTGGAAGGTGTAGGGACATTACTCTGATTTACTTGAAGCTGTAGTGGGCACCTACAGCTCATTGGACTGGGGAGAACACTAACCTGATAAACACAAACATGGATGTATATGGATAGTTGACGGCACCAAAACCTGACAGAATGGCCATCAATGTCACGCCTATAATACCAACACGGCCAATGCACTGCTCTATCGAAAATATACCTGTCGTGATTAAAAAAGAATGGCAAAAAGCTGAATTTTGCGGCAAAGCAACAGATAAGAGGGGGTTAACCCTTTCCCAAACAAGACCTGATTTTGACGTCTCTAAAAGAAAAGTCTTGGGAAAACATTGAGGCAAAAGAAGAAACTGCTGTTAACCAGCAGTTTCTGCTTTTGCCTCAATATTTTCTGTGCTATATTACTCACAAATTTTACCTTTAATAATGTCTATTTTGTTGTCTGCAGCAGCAGTCATATTGAGCTACACTAAAATTTGTTGTTTGGGAAGGGTTAAAAGTATTCTGAATTTTAGTGAATTAGTCTGAATAAAGTCAAAATCCTATGTTGGGGTACTCATTTTGTATCATTTCAAGGAGACGAGTCAAAAGAGTACACAAAACATAAAGTTTGATGAAGATTGAAAGACTGAAAGATATATCATGCTTTGAAATGCCATTACCCCCTGTTATCTGTACATCTGATACAAAACAAAGGTACAAAACTAAGGAAAGGGAAATGATTAAAGTACCCGAATTTAATAAATCAAACATGATTCTTTATAAAATATCAAGTTGCTACATCTTATACATACATGTATATTATGTGTCAGATGTTACATATAACTTCAGGGATAATTTTGGGGCGAGATTTGTGCAAATTCTCTCATTTTTCTGTCAGAAATCTCTCTCAAATTTGCTCAATGGGAGAAAGATCTCACAGAAAAATGTAAAATAGCAAGAAACAAGAGATGTTTGTAAAACATATATGCCCCCTCAAGGGCCTACATTTGATGTAGGTCAAAGTCCAAGGTCAAGTTAACAAGGTCCAAGGTCATGGTCAAATATGAAAGGTCTTGGAAGGAGGTGTCTATGTGTGAAATATCAAAGCTGTATATGTAAAAGTAAAATGAAATATAGGCCAGGTTAAAGTTTTTAAAAGTAGGCCAAATGCCAAGGTCAAGGTCAAATGTGAAAGGTCTTGGTTGGAGGTGTCCATGTGTGAAATATCAAGGCTGTAGGTGTAAAATGACATGATATATATGCCTGGTTTAATTTTTTTTAAAAGTAGGTCAAACTCCGAGGTCAAGGTTGCAATATTGAAGGTCATGGTCAAATGTGAAAGGTTTTGGTAGGAGGTGTCTATGTGTGAAATATCAAGGCTGGTGTAATAGGACATAAGATAAAGGCTAGGTTAAAGATTTCTAAAAGTATGTAAAAATCAAAGGTCAAGGTCACACAGGGCAAGTTCATGGTCAAATGTGAAAGGTCTTGGTAGGAGGTGTCTATGTGTAAAATATCGAGACTGTTTAGGTAACAGGACATGAGATATAGGCCTAGTTTAAATTTTCTAAAAGTAGGTCAAAGTCCAAGGTCAAGGTCCAAGGTCATGGTCAAAAGTGAAATGCCTTGGTTGGAAGTGACCATGTGTGAAATATCAAGGCTGTATGTGTAAAATGACATGAAATATAGGCCAGGTTAATGTATGATAAAAGTAGGTCAAACACCAAGGTCCAGGTCACAAGGTCCAAGATCATGGTCAAATGTGAAAGGTCTTGGTCGCAGGTGTCCATGTGTCAAATATGAAGGCTGTATGTGCAAAAGGACATGATATATTGGCTAGATCAAAGTTTTTTTAAAGTAGGTCAAAGTCCAAGGTCAAGGTCACAAGGTCCAAGGTCATGGTCAAGTGTGAAAGGTCTTGGTAGGACATGTCCATGTGTGAAATATCAAGGCTGTATGTGTAATAGCACATGAGATATAGGCCCCGTTTAATATTTTCAAAAGTAGGTCAAACTCCAAGGTCAGGGTCACAAGGTCCAAGGTCATAGTCATATGTGATAGGTTTTGGTAGGAGCTATCCATGTGTGAAATATCAAGGCTGTATGTGTAAAAGGACATGATATATTGGCTAGGTCAAAGTTTTTTTAAAAGTACGTCAAAGTCCAAGGTCAAGGTCACAAGGTCAAAAGTCATGGTCAAATGTAAAAGGTCTTGGTAGGATGTGTCCATGTGTGAAATATCAAGGCTGTATGTGTAATAGCACATGAGATATAGGCCCCATTTATTTTTTTTCAAAAGTAGGTCAAACTCCAAGGTCAGGGTCACAAGATCCAAGGTCATAGTCAAATGTGATAGGTCTTGGTTGGAGGTTTCCATGTGTCAAATATCAAGGCTGCATGTGTAAGAGGACAATATATATGGTCAGGTTAAAGTTTTTAAAAAGTAGGTCAAAATCCAAGGTCAAGGTCACAAGGTCATGGTCAATTGTGAAAGGTCTTGGTAGGAGGTGTCCATGTGTGAAATATCAAGGCTGTATGTGTAATAGCCAATAGGTCATGAGATATATGCCTGGTTTAATTCTTTTAAAGTAGGTCAAACTCCAAGGTCAAGGTCACAAGGTCCAAGGTCATGGTCAAATGTGAACAATGTTGATAGGAGGTATCTATGTGTGAGATATCAAGGCTGTGTGTGTAAAAAGACATGAGATATAGGCAAGGTTAAGAATTGAGTGTAAAAATCAACAAAGGGCAATAACTCCAAGAATTTGATCGGCACGGTTATGGTTCTTGTGCACTGCACCTTTCCATAATGACATCTATCCACCTGTAAAGTTGCATGATTCTACCTTACAAACTTTTTGAGTTGTGCACCAGACAAGAATTAAGTTACAAAATCAACAAAGGGCAATAACTCCAAAAATTTGATTGGCAGAGTTACGGTTCTTGTGCACTGCACCTCTCCATAGTGAGATCTATCCACCTGTAAAGTTGCATGATTCTACCTTACATACTTTTTGAGTTGTGCTCCGGACAAGAATCAAATTTGAAAATCAACAAAGGGCAATAACTCCAAAATTATGATTGGCAGAGTTACAGTTCTTGTGCACTGCACCTCTCCATAATGAGAGCTATCCACCTGTAAAGTTTCATGATTCTACCTTACATACCGTATAGCACTTTATTTCTGCGGGGACTTTATTTCTGCTATTTCTGCGGTCGTGGACGGCACCGCAGAAATAAAATCCGCAGAATATTAATCCTGAATGTAGAGGTTGTTGTAATTTTAGTCAGCACATGGACAAGTTTAACTGTTACCACTCGATGGAAAGAACAATATAAAAATGGAGTGCTTTCCTATTCAAAAATGGTGTAACTACGGCTTTAACTTAGGTGTAGATAAGACATTTTAGTTCATCAATAAACAATGATTTAACAAGTTAGACTGATTGGTAACAGTTTGACACGTTTTCTTTTCACACCTATCTGTAAACGGCATTGTTTACCATAACGCCTTCATAGATACTGGTAAATATGTGGGATTATCCTTTCACCCTAACGGAGTACCGTATTTAGAAATCGTCCTTCAAACTATGTCTGATACTGACTAAAACTGATTTGATAGCGCAGAAATAAAATCTTTGGCTTTGCAAAATGAGAGACCGCAGAAATATGTTCCGCAGAAATTTAACCCGCCTGATTTCTGGAAAAACTGCAGAATTTGGACCCCGCAGAAATAAAGTGCTATACGGTACTTTTTGAGTTATGCTCCGGACAAGAATCAAGTTTGAAAATCAACAAAGGGCAATAACTCCAAAAATATGATCAGCAAAGTTATGGTTCTTGTGCACTGCACCTCTCCATAATGAGATCTATCCACCTGTAGTTTCATGATTCTACCTAACATACTTTTTGAGTTATGCTCCGGACAAGAATCAAGTTTGAAAATCAACAAAGGGCAATAACTCCAAAAATATGATGAGCAGAGTTACAGTTCTTGTGCATTGCACCTCTCCATAATGAGAGCTATCCACCTGTAAAGTTTCATGATATGATCAGCAGAGTTACGGTTCTTGTGCACTGCACCTCTCCATAATGAGATCTATCCACCTATGAAGTTTCATGATTCTACCTTTAATACTTTTCGAGTTATGGTCCGGACAAGGTTTGGTCTACAGACAGACCGACCGACCTACAGACCGACCGACCGACACTTGCAAAACAATATACATGTACCCCCATTTTCTTCAAAAGGGGGCATAATTAGGTAAAATGTCTCACTGAAAATTCATTTTCTAACATAAGTTTTGGCTAAATGAGACATTTTCTCTCAAGCAATTTCAGAGCCAGAATTATCCATGTAACTTAAAAATTTGATAGAAGTAACATTGATTTAGTTAATTCAGTCAAAAAGTAACCGCTCAAGTCATTTCATTGAGGTACACATGAAAAAGAGAACAGAGAACAAACTTAAATTTTGTCTCATGCAGACAGATTCCCTTCTTTCAAGATCGTTAAAAGATAATTTGCATTAACCCTTTCCAAAACAGCAAAACTTTACACCCATCCAATTTGAAAAGAGTTGCAGGTGACAAAACAGTTAACAGTTATCAAACCATGTATGCTATAACACAAAAATATTGAGAGAAAAGGAGATAATCTATTGTCAGCAATTTCTTCTTATCTCTTAATAATTTCCTTGACAACATCTATGTATGGCAAAACAAAGGTCTAATGCGGGACAGGGTAAAGAGAAAGTAAAAGAGAACCCACCATGTTTTGGACTAAGAATAGGGAATGGATCTCCTATTTTCCAGAAAAAGTAGAGAAATACACCCCAACAACCAAACGCGAGGGCTACTCGTATGTGCTGCTTCTGTGGTACTGAAAAATGATATGAAGAGCAACAGATAAGAGGGGGTAAATACATTCTAAATTTGTTATTTCAAATCCAAACCGTATGTTGTGGGTCTCCAATTTTCCAGAAGAAGTAGAGAAATGCTCCCCAACAAAACAAGAGCTGTCAGAGACGGACAATGCTCCCCGAATAAGGCATTGTCACAATTAATGTATGCCATGCGGAGCTAACAAATGTTAAGCCCCCTTTTTGCATGACTTAATTTTTATACCCAAATTTGACATAGCTTATTGTTAAGGGCATCTGATTTACTACTCAAATATGAAATTTCATCAAATTCTGACCATTAGACTAAGAGAAATTAGAGAAAAACTATATTTTATATATGTAGTGCTACATGCGTATCCTTTATGTATCCTTTTACATATCTATTTTAGCACACTTTACTTTTGTACAACGCCAGTGAATATGCTTTGCGTAAAATTAGGCGTTTAAGTAAATCAAACAGTTTCAGTTTTACCTTAAGTCCTCTTTTCCCATGACGAGGCCTCAAATCCAAAAACCGGGAAAAGTACATCGGCATTTTGTCATAGGGAGTTCATATGGCAAGTTTCATTAGATTTGGCCCAAGGGTTATGGAGAAATCACTCCGGACGGACGGACGGACGGAATGACGGACGGACCATACAGACGGACGGAGGGACAGACAAAGCGGCGACTATAATGCTCTCCCTTCGGGGAGCATAAAAACACCAGGGCCACTCGCATGTGTTGCTTCTGCGGTACTGAAATATGACATGCACTTGTACAATACAAAGGGTTCTTCAATTTTAAGGTGTAGCGTCATATTATATAAGTATCAGTAAACCTTGAATGTATCATGCTCATGCATAATATTGTTAAGAGAGCATTTTCTTCTTTTCCCATAATGTCTTTATACACAAATAGTATTTACAATTACAAAAATGCAATATTCATTTGTTGTTTTTCATGAAATATCTCAAAATCACTCTCTTTGGTGACCGTTTTGAAGAATTTTAGCTGTGGGGTACTTTTAAAGCTGAAGCTGCTTTACACCAATTTACTTAACCCATTACCACAAAGTGACTCTTTTTGACTCCCCACAAGATATTGGCTTGGGAAAACCTTAAGGAAAATGAAGAAATTGCTTGTGACAAGCAATTTCTTCATTTCCCACAATATTGTGACAAGCAATTTCCTCAGTTTCCACAATGTTTTCTAAGACCTCCATCTTGCGAGGCATCAAAAGGTATCACTGTCTGGTATTGGAATAAGAGCCCTTTTTCATGATTAACCCTTTCCCAAGACCTGGTTTTGACACCCCTAACAGAAAAGGCTTGGGAAAACATTGAAACAAAAGAAGAAACTGCTGATAACCAGCAGTTTCTCCTTTTGTCTCAATATTTTCTGTGCCATATTTTATACAAATCATATCTTTTATAACTCCCCTTTTGTCATTTGTGGCAGTTTTTGAAGTGGATCATTCTAAAATTTTGCCGTTTGGGAAAGGGTTATTACTCATTTACTTACCCAATCTTATGTTACTGAGTATGAAGTAGGCAATGTAGTATGGCAGAATGACTATCAGTAGAAACAGAATAACAAATAAGTTCAGTCGCCAATGAAAATATCTGGAACTGCGAAGAAATATCCAAGACATATTAGAAGAAATGCCAAGAATTAGATGTTTATTTGTTATATACCAAAATATTACATGAAATATCCAAGATATATATCAGAAGAAATGCCCAGAATAAGATGTTATACCAAAATATTACATAAAATGTGGACACCAGAAAGATTCAATTAAATGAACCAGCTATTTAACCGATTATAAACAAGCTAGTATCAATCGGAGAGACAAAAATGATTGACTTTTGTTACAGTTTTGTGTAATATCAGGCATGATTTTGATTTATCTGTGACCATATGCAGAACAAAAACCATATATTTTTTTAAACCCTTACCCAAGCAAAACACTGATGATCAGCATTTTCTCCTTTTCCTTCAATATTTTCTGTGCCATAATATAACCAAATTCTGTATAGATTTACACCAATTTTGTCCTCTGTAGTAGCTTTCAAATTGGCTCAGGCTAACTTTTTGTCTTTGCCTTTCCCAAACAAGACCTGGTTTTGACGTCCCTGATAGAAAAGGCTTGGGAAAACATTGAAACAAAAGAAGAAACTGCTGATAACCAGCAGTTTCTCCTTTTGTCTCAATATTTTCTGATCCATATTGTTTACAAATCCTATCTTTTAATTACACACATTTTGTCATTTGTGGCAGTTTTTGAAGTGGATCACCTTAAATTTTGGCTGTTTGGGAAAGGGTTGTTGCTTGGCTGATACAACAAAATGTTACTGACCTGGAATCCATGAATCCGATGATTTCAAATATCGTCGGTGTAAATGCAAAACCTCGTATGTCGATTCTTGCGATTTTCAAAGTACAAACTTCTGTGTCCAGTTACAGACAATTTTTGCAGGTTTTGAGATATTTTACTGATCAGTATTGATGGCAAATCATTTGTGAACAATATGTTCAAATTTCAAGTAAAACATTTCAGTATGGAAAAAGTTATTACACTTTTTTCACTCCCCTTTGAAATTTTCCAAAACTGAGATACGAGGTTTTGCATTTACAACGACGATATGTGACCCGTCGCGCTAAAAGGGACCTTATCGGATGTGTGAAAAATATCGACCCTAGTCTGTCTGCGCAGTCCGCGCAGCCAGACTTGGGCCGACACTTTTCACTTTTATATAGTTTTCTAATTCTGTAATGTTTCCCCTATCTTACTATATGTTCATTTATCGTATACGGGATCTGGTTGACAAGTGCTGGGTCTGACAAGTTTGTCAAAATTTGGATGTTTTGAGTTCGGACAAGGTCCCTTTTAGCGTGACTGGTCACATATGATTAATACAGTATAAACATGGTACAGGATAAGGCATGGATTGGAGAGAAAAAATGAAAAGGCAGGATTTAGGTTTACCCTTTACCAACCAGCAAGAATTTAGACAGTTCCAATTCAAAAGCGGCTGAAAACATCAAATTTAGATTTGGAATAGATAAAGAAAGGATTTGTAAACAATATTACACAGAAAATATTGAGGCAAAAGGAGAAAATGCGGGTTATCAGCTTTTTCTTCTTTTGTCTCAATGTTTTTCTAAAACCTTTTAATACAACACATAAAAGCAGGTCTTGTTTGGTAGAGGCTTCGATTGTTTATGCTTGGCTGATACAAAAAATGTTACTGACCTGGAATCCATGAATCCGATGATTTCAAATATGATCAATATAAACATGGTGCAGGATAAGGCAAAATTTGTTGAAAATGCCAATAACACACCAGAGTGATGGACCTGAAAAACAAATCATTGAACTGAACTCAGATATGGAGAAAACACATCTTTTCACAATTAAAAGTTCCTCAACTCTTTCCAAAACAACAAATGTTTTGGTTTTCCAAAGGCTAGGGAAAACATCTAGGTGAAAGAAGAAACATATTATGTGTTATATTGTAAAAGTCATATCTAAATCCATTACCAAACAACAGAATGTTAGCCTAGTCCAAACTCATTGGTGTTGCAGACAACAATTTCCATTGAACAAAATTTAACATTTTTTGGTCTTTCTTGGTAGAAAACATTGTGAGAAATGAAGAAATTGCTTGTCACAAGCAATTTCTTCATTTTCCACAATGTTTTCCAAAGCCTTTATTTTCTGGGGCGTCAAAAAGCGTCAATGTGTGGGAAAGGGTTAATCAACATCTGTTTTGTTATCTGCAGCAGTTTTCAAATTAGGTCATTCTATATTTTTACCATTTTGAAATGTGTTCGGCTCAGTGATTAAGCAAAAATTGTATACAGATTGTAAGTTTTGGCTCAGAGAGTGGGCAACAGTCAGTCATGGAAGATAGAAAGTATAATGCATGTTCTCTTTAACTCCTAATACTTTATATTCTATAATAATATCATACATAATTCAATATGAACTTTCAGCAGTATTGCATTATCCTTGAACTTGAACGAGTAGATATTCATCATTTTGGAAAGAAGTGTTGGAAAAGAGGAGTCAACACTGGACAATAAAGAAGCAGTCTCATACCTCATAGTTCTTGTACAAAATTTTCAAGAAAAACAGCCAGCCACCTCCAAAAAAGAGAGCCTGAAATTACAAATATATTTAAGTCATTTAACCCTTTCCCAAAGAAGATCTGCTTTTGACAATCCTAGTAGCAAAGGGCCAAAGGCAGGGTTTCCAAAATTCTCCAAATGAGGGTTTTTTTTTACCCCAAATTGAATCTTGTACCCCCAGTTTTTGCTAGAATCCTTCTTTGTCTATATAAGAGGGGGTACAAACATACTCTAAATGTATGGTTTTAACCCCAAGATTTGAAAGTTGATAGAAACACTGAAAGGCTTGGGGGAGAAATTGAGGCAAAAGGAGAAAATGCTAATAATCAGTTTTTTCAACATCCAATTCATTATCTGAAGCAGCTTTTGTATTGGACCACCCTAAATTTTTGTCACTTTGAAAAGGATTTACCAATTCCAAAAAGTGACTATTTGACTTTGTGGTTTTTAACGCCTCTTTTATGTTTTGACCCTTTCCCAAACAAGACCTGGTTTTGACTTCCCTAATAGGAAAATCTTGGGAAAATATTGAGACAAAAGAAGAAACTGCTGATAACCAGCAGTTTCTCCTTTTGTCTCAATATTTTCTTTGCCAGATTTTACACAAATGCTATCTTTGATAACTTTCATTTTGTAATTTTTGGCAGTTTTTGATGTGGATCACCCTAAAATTTTGCCATTTGGAAATGGGTTAACAGTATCTCAGGATATTTTTCGTGGAAGTAGCACCTAACTTCTTCTTCTTCTTCTTCCGGTTATAGTGCTGGGCTCTAGCAGAGCATTTTCGCACAGTTGTAAATATATACATGAGGGAGGGTCCCAGGTTAAAAACAGGTTAAAAACATATTGTCTGGTGCTTATTTACAGGCTGCAAGCCCAGCCTTGAAAGCGATCAAGGTGGGTGCCGTGACGACATCTGCCGGTAGTCTGTTCCACATAGAAATGGTTGTAGGGAAGAAAGATTCCTTCAGGACTACCCTGGTACAAAATGGCACAATGTATCGCATGCTGTGACCTCTTGTTGATGCTCCTTGAGGATGGAGGAAGGACTCGCTAGGGATGGCTACAAGCTGGTTGGCTATCTTGTATAGCATTGTGACCTTTGCATGTTGTCGTCGTTCCCTCAGACTAGGCCAGCCAAGAGTGTTGAGCATAGCAGTGACGCTGCTTTTTGGGTTGTAATCCCCAGATACAAATCTGGCAGCTCTGCGTTGCACTGCTTCAACTTTGGATACATTGGCTTGGGTGTGCGTGTCCCATACTGTGGCCGCATATTCCACCTGAGGTCGAACGAAGGTCTTGTAGCATGTCTCCTTGGTAGACTTCGGGCATGTCGAGAGGTTTCTTCTAAGGAAGGCAGAGGTGTTGTTTGCCTTCTTTGTGATCATGTCAATATGGGAGTTCCATGATAGATTGTTGCTGATAAGGGTTCCCAGGTATTTGGACTTTTTGGCTTGCTGTAATATTTTCCCATGGATGGAATACTCTGCGTTGATCTTGTAACGCTTGTTTGTTATTCGGAGTACCTCGCACTTGTCAGGATTAAACTCCATCATCCAGTCCCTCTCCCATTCCTGTAGTTTGTCCAGGTCGTCTTGCAAGGTTTTGGCATCTTCCAGAGTCTTGATGATCCTGTAAAGTAGCGAGTCATCAGCAAATAGTCGTGGAGTTGACTTTACACACTCTGGAAGGTCATTAATGTAGACCAGAAATAGCAGAGGGCCCAGTACTGTGCCCTGAGGGACACCTGAAGTGACTGGTGCTGGCTTGGAGCTGCTGCCTTCGACTGTTACTTGCTGGCTCCTGTTGGATAAAAAGTCAGATATCCAGTCTAGGAGTATACCTCGGACACCGTAGTGGTATAGTTTCAGCCTAAGGCGTTTGTGGGGGACCTTGTCAAAGGCCTTCGAAAAGTCCAAGAGGATGGCATCAATCTGTTCTGACTTGTCTAGGCCGGCAGCAAGGTCCTGAACTGTAAGTAGTAGTTGTGTTTCACAGGATCTGGATTTGCGGAAGCCATGTTGATATTGGCTGATGATATTGTGTTGGTCGAAGAAAGTCATGATATTGCTGTGAATGATATGCTCTAATAGTTTACAAGCAACTGATGTAAGGGAGAGAGGCCTATAATTTGACGCCTTACTCTTGTCACCTTTTTTAAATATTGGTGAAACATTTGCCTGTCGCCAATCGTCAGGTATCTTGCCTTGGTCCAGAGAAGCTTGGTAGATGAGCGCAAGTGCAGGTGCTATCTGATCCGCCATCTCTTTAAGAAATCTAGGTGAAATAGAATCTGGGCCTGTGGCTTTATGAGGCTTCAATCCCCGAAGTAACTTCAGAACGCCTTTCACTGTAACATGAATCGGTGGGGCATCTGGGTACGGGGACTCTCCAAGGTCAGGGAGGGGGTAATCACCTTCAGTGGTAAACACAGATGAGAATTGCTCATTTAGGATTTCTGCTTTGCTGATGGGGTCGACATGGTTTATTCCATCTTTCTTCAATGGGGCTACACCTGAGCTGTCACACTTTTTGCTCTTGACGAACGAATAGAGTTTTTTTGGATTGTCATCTGTCACTAGGTTACTGATATATTTGTTATGGGCTAATCTGCATTGTTCTTTGACACATTTCTGGATTTCTTTGTATTTCCTCCAGTCCTCCTCTTTGTCGGTGTTTCTTGCCTTACGGTAGGCCCTTTTCTTCCTCCTGCTTAGCCTTCTTATGTTGCGGTCACTCCATGGTTGACTGAATCTAGCTGACGTCATTTTAGAGGGGACAAATTTGTTCAGTGTTGACAAACACTGTGCCTTGAAAGTATTCCACAGCTTGTTGATCGGTGTTAGCGTATGGTGCTGTGAGGTAAAGTGGGCTGAGAATTCTATAAGCTCTATTTTCATGGCATCCAGGTCTGCTGATTTCCACAGATGGACAAGGTGTGGTACTGGTCGTTTTCTAGCGACTTCCTAACCATGGACTCCTGTTGTTCAAACATCCACCACCCTGTAGCCTGATTATTTCATTTTCATGCAGAAATTCAGCAAAATTGTGTCATGCTAGTAAAATGCACCCCCTTTCTACTGAGGATGCAGAATTTCAGTAAGGGGGGGGGTGGGGGGGGGGGGTCGTAAATAGTTATACAAAGGGGAAGGTTCGTTATTCTAGTAATACAAAATTTTGACTGAATTTCTGCATGTAAAATGTAATAATCAGACTTTAAAAGGACCATCCCCAGCCCCCTCTGGATCCGCCACTGCCTATTAGTATGGTCAACCCCCCCCACCCCCAGTGGCGGATCCAGGGTTTCTATGAGGGGGGTTCGGATTATATGCAAATAGGGGGGTTAGTTTTTCAAGTGTTGCACAATTTTGACTGAAATTCTGCATGAAAATGAAAAAATCAGGCTACAGAGGGGGGTTCGTTCGCACCCCCCTGGATCCGCCACTGCCCCCCCTTCTTCTTCCAATACCCTTCTCTACAGAAATCCTGAATACGTCTTAGACTCTCCAAGTTCTCAAGCCATGGTCTGGCAGACTTATTCAATGGGAAAGTCTTACTCTGAATAGGTTTTCACGATCCAATACTGGAAGTGACCCACTGGATATAGGTTTAGAAACCTTTGCATTGAAAGGAAAAATGCTGATGATCATTCAACATTTTCTCCTTTTTCTTCAAGTTTTTTCGTGCAATAACATGGGAGGTTTTCTACATAAATTAGCAGAAAAATAACTGTCTGCAACTCCTATAAAATTGAACCCGTGTCTAAAATTATGATGTTTAGAAAAGGGTGGACTTAGCAGTCATTTCATTCTATCATCTATGGAAAACACAACACTCACAGAAATGCGACATCAAAGAAAGGACGCAGTAATCAGTTAATTCTTACTGGTTGATTTACCTGTAGAAAGAACATTATACATGAATCTACGATAAACGACATTTCGGATATTTATTTGTGATTTTTCCTTCTTTCCTTTTCCGTTTTTTTCATAAAAATCGAAAATAACAGAGTTCAAATTGCAACCGGAAACGTTTACGACTCCATTTTGAATGATATGGCCAAAATGATCAAAGTACCAAAAGTACTAATAGACTAGATACTCATATTTTTGTGCATCGCAGTTTAGGTCACAAAGAAATGGTGTCAGTCCTAAACGAAACAGGCCTATTATAATATAATACTAAATGGGTCCCTTGGTAGCCGGTAACTTCTCTCAGAAGTTTCCATTGGATATTCTCCATAGTCTGACTGATAAATCATTCACAGGTCTTTAATTTACTTCCCAGAAAGTGGTATTGATCAATCACTTCATGCATCTGTCTATTCTACAGACATAGATTCTTCTTCTTCTTCCGGTTACAGTGCTGGGCCCTTATAAGAGCATTTTCGCACAGTTGAAAATATATACATGAGGGAGGGTCCCAAGATAAAAGCAGGTTAAAAACATCCTGTTTGGTGCTTATATACAATCTGCGAGCCCAGCCTTGAAAGCGATCAAGGTGGGAACAGTGACGACATCAGCTGGTAGTCTGTTCCACATCGAGACGGTTTTTGGAAAGAAGGATTCCTTCAGGACTACCCTGTTACAAAATGGCACAATGTATCGCATGTTGTGGCCTCTCAGTTGATACTCCTTGTGGATGAAGGTAGGGCTCACTGGGGATGGCTACGAGCTGATTGGTGATCTTATAGAGCATTGTGACCTTTGCCTGCTGTCGACGTTCCCTCAGACTGGACCAGCCAAGCGTGTTGATCATAGCAGTGACGCTGCTTTTTGGGTTGTAATCCCCAGATACAAATCTGGCAGCTCTGCGTTGCACTGCTTCAACCTTTGTGATGTTGACTTGAGTGTGCGTGTCCCATACTGTGGCCGCATATTCCACCTGAGGTCGAACGAAGGTTTTGTAGCATGTCTCTTTGGTGGACTTTGGGCATGTTGAGAGGTTCCTCCTAAGGAAGGCGGTGGTGTTGTTGGCCTTCTTAGTAATCATATCAATATGGGAATTCCATGATAGGTTGTTACTGATGAGGGTTCCCAAGTATTTGGACTTCTTGGCCAGTTGAAGCTTCTTTCCATGGATGAAGTAATCCGAGTTGATTTTGTTGCGCTTGTTGATAATACGAAGTACCTCGCACTTGTCTGGATGAAACTCCATCATCCAGTCCCTCTCCCAATCCTGTAACTGGTCCAGATCGTCTTGTAAGGTTCTGGCATCTTCCAGTGTCTTGATGGTCCTGTAAAGTAGCGAGTCATTAGCAAATAAACGAGGAGTTGACTTTACACATTCTGGAAGGTCGTTTATATATACTAGGAATAGCAGAGGGCCAAGAACCGTACCCTGAGGGACACCTGATGTGACTGGTGCTGGCTTGGAGCTGCTGCCTTCAACTGTGACTTGTTGGGTCCTGTTCGATAGAAAGTCAGAAATCCAGTCCAGGAGTATACCCCTGACACCGTAGTGGTATAGTTTCAGCCTAAGGCGTTTGTGGGGGACCTTGTCAAAGGCCTTCGAAAAGTCCAAGAGGATGGTATCAATCTGTTCTGACTTGTCTAGGCTTGCAGCAAGGTCTTGGACTGTAAGGAGAAGTTGGGTTTCACAGGATCTGGATTTGCGAAAGCCATGTTGGTAATTACTGATGATGTTGTTTTTGTCGAAAAAAGTCATTATATTACTGTGGATGATGTGCTCCATTAATTTACATGCGACTGATGTTAGGGAAACTGGTCTGTAATTGGATGCCTTCCCCTTGTCTCCTTTCTTGTAAATTGGTGTTACGTTTGCCTGTCGCCATTCATCAGGTATCTTGCCTTGAGTCAGAGAAGCTTGATAGATAAGAGTCAGTGCCGGTGCTATCTGATCTGCCATTTCTTTCAGGAATCTAGGTGAGATGGAGTCAGGGCCTGTGGCTTTGTGTGGTTTCAGTCCTTTTAGTAGTTTCCGGACACCATTCACTGTGACATGGATGGGTGGGGCGTTTGGGTAAGGGGATTCTCCAAGGTCAGGGAGGGGGGTATCACCTTCAGTAGTAAACACCGACGAAAATTGTTCGTTCAGGATCTCGGCTTTGCTGGTAGGGTCGACATGGTTTACACCGTCTTTCTTCAGTGGAGCTATGCCTGAACTATCACATTTTTTGCTCTTAACAAAAGAATAGAGTTTTTTAGGGTTGTCATCAGTCACAAGGTTATTGACATAGTTATTATGAGCTTTCCTGCATTGTTCTTTCACACATTTCTGAATATCTTTGTATTTCTTCCAGTCCCCTAGTTTATTGGTGTTCCTTGCCTTGTAATAGGCCTTCTTTTTTCCCCTACTTAGCCGTCGTATGTTACGGTCACTCCAAGGTTGACTGAAACGGGCTGATGTCATCTTTGAAGAGACAAACTTGTTCAATGTTGCCATGCATTGTGTTTTTAAAGTGTTCCACAATTTATTGATTGTTGTTAATGAATGTTATTGAAACGTAAACTGGGCTGAAAATTCCATTAGTTCTATTTTCATACTGTCAAGATCAGCTGATTTCCATAAATAGAGGAGGTGTGGTACCGGTCTTTTTCTGGCAGGCATGACCCGGGTGTCTGTGAGCAGGATATCGTGATCGCTAAGGCCTGGTATCGGTATACATTTTTCAATGAGTGATGGCCTGTTGGTTGCCACAATGTCAAGTGTGTTGTTAAGTCTAGTTGGGAAAGTCACTAGTTGCTCACATCCGCTGTCCTGTAATGTGTTTATAAATTTGGTGTCGATTGTGGATAAGTAGCTGTTTCCAGTCACCGAGTTTGACTCCCAATCAATGTCTGGTAGGTTAATGTCCCCACTTATGTATAATGGGTGTCCTTCGTGGCTATTAGAAATCGAGGTGATACATTTCATTGCAACAAAAGGAAGAAATTCATTTTTGACGGAACTTTGTTTGTGTATATCCAGGTTCAGTGACATTGTTTATGTTTCATTTATCCTGTGGCAAATGACCCAAAGTACGTCATCCAGAGATAGTCTTTTCGGTGTGTGTTTTCAACGTTGTATAATACACTTTGTAAATTATTCTGCAATGGGTGGAACCCACCCATGAAGTTTCTTTATTCTTATTTACATAGAGCTACTTTCTGATTTAAACTCCGGACAAAAAAAGACGTTTGAAAATCAACAAGGATCAATGACTACAAAACTATGATAAGTAAACTTACGGTTGTTATGCACTGCACTTCTCCTCAGTGAAATCAACTCGAAGTTTTACGATTCTACTTAGCACACTTTTTTAGTACTCCCCGGACAATAAGTATTTATGAAAATCAACAAGAAGTCGCCCTTTCCCGAGGAAGCAAAAGGCGAAGAAAACCCACCCGGGCGTATGATCATAAGGCAATTCATATATTATGGAGTTTCATCATACTTGACCAATCGGTGAAAGGCTTGTGGCGGACGGACGGTCGGACAGACGATAAAACACACAAGAAGACCGTGGTGATCACTCACTAGATACCAATTAAGGTGTAATAATAGCTGTGTTTCCGCCAACCCGATCGCCCCTCAATTCATGTGCTTAGGCCTACCTTAAAGTAGATCTATATTACAATGGGTGCGTTCAGGGTTCTCCCATCGGTAACCGAATGTATTTACCGTCGGCTACCGATGGTACCATCGGTAGCCGATGGCACCGTCGGCAACCAACGAACTCTGAACGAAAATTGTACCGATGATCGGTAAAAAAGGCGGATAATCAATTACCAAGAGCGTATTCTCCCCGCAGAGTGACCGTTCGTTTTCAAAAATTATGAATAAAAAGATATTTTCAGAAATAAATGGCTATAAAATAACTGTTGCTTCAACTTTTACAATAAATTCTATCAAGAACGGTTAGAATGCTATTCGCTTGCTATTGAAGAAAATATATGATTAGGATCGCCGTAGTTGGATTGTTATCCGCAATCTTACTGTACAATGAAAACGAGGCTACCGATGCTACCCGAATTGTCTACTCTCGGGACAATTGGTTACCAACAAAATATCCATCGGTATGCCGACGGTTACCGATGGCTACCGATGGTTACCAACGGCACCGATGGCTACCGATGGGAGAACCCTGAACGCACCCATTGGTTACAAAAATACAAAACACATCAAAGCGTTGTAAGCAATGTAAAACTGTACTGTAAAACTGCTTGCTTTGAATACTAGTGTAGATTTAAAATTCAACATTCTTGATATAATTGCCACAAACCAGGTGCAATAATTGTAACGACAAGCAACGGTTCCATGATACACGAAAAATACAGATTTAGCGAAATTATGTGAAATGAATAGCGTTCGATTTTGTCGTATGAACAAATACGTCATCGTCAAGCCTCACTGGTCTGAAAATAGATTGGGAATCTCCTATCGTACAAATAATGGCTGTGAATCTCGCGAAGTTTTTCCACGTACAACTTGCCGAAGATGGCGTTTTAAGAGCTGGATTGCTGTAATCATTTGTTGAGAAACATTCTAATTCAGAGTTAAGAAGGTTGCTGCACTGTCGTGTACTTTTTAAGATCGGTAACTATGAAATAAGCAGTTTTAAAACAAGTAATGTTTACACATACGGTCCTGCCTCATCTTCGCAAGCCAAGGGTTACTACCTCCACTTTGTTGTAAGGAACAAAGTGGAGGTAGTAACCCTTGGCTTGCGAAGATGGTCCTGCCTTGGCTTCGTCGTGTCGCTCGTGCGTACTCGCTTACCCTTTCCAAAACGACAAAATGTCATGTTTGGCCAAATTGAAAAAAGTCTGCAGATGACAAAACGGATGTGAATACTTTTAGTGTTTTATCTCAGAGAAAATATTGAGACAAAAGAAGAATGATCATCAATATCCAAAGAAGTTATTCATACTCTTTTGGTCTGCTAAGCAGGCCTCTTCAATTTGGTCGATCATCATTTTCTTCTTTTGCCTCAATGTTTTCCCAAGAATTTTCTGTTGGGGACGTCAAAACCGGTCTTGTTTGGGAAATGGTTAATATAGAAAAAAAACTAGAATTTGTCGCCGAATGTGATTTGATATCCCCAAAGGCTTTCACTATGTAGGCCTACAACAAAGGGCAATATCTCACAAAATAAGCAAGGTAGAGTTATGCTCCTTGTGCGTTGCACTTCTCCTTGGTGAGATCTATCTACCCGAGAAGTTTCATGATCATAGCTACTTTACTTCCAGACTTTTTGATGTTTTTTTCTGGTTAAGCTGCTGGGGAATCTCAAGAAAAAACGCTTGTCATTTCTGGTCTGTCTCCGTATCTGGAAGCAATGTTGCATGTATAATATGCGCAATGTTTCGTAGTTTTAGTTCCCGCCTGCATTATCTACGATCGACCTATATCTCGCTTGAAAATGATATTATTTTGCTAACACTGTTACGAAAAAATTGTCCGATTCATGACCGATAAACAAAATATTAGACTGGTACCCGGCAAACGTTGTTGGGGGTTTTCCCATTAGAAATCTATTTTTAGCACAAATTGGCGCGAAAATTGTTCGCTATTACGCGATCTAGATCTGCACAAACGGTGATACTCTCTTAAGAACAGAGCACATTATCTCTACATTCCATTTCGATAGAATGAGCTTTGTTCTCGCGGGGTCATTTCACGTCTAATCTCGGGGCCTTGGCGGGATTTCAGTATCCAATCGTTGGCTATACACAACAAAACAATTTAAAAAGCTGATACAAACTTTCATTGGCTGACGCTTCAAATTACCGGCTTCAGCCAAAAATAGAAGCGACGTAATGTAGGCCTATACGTAATCAAACAAGATCAAACTGAATTATTTTGATTCGATAATTCAAATGTTACCGGCTTCAGCCAAAAATAGAAGCGACGTAATGTATACGTAATGATCATGGGAGATAAAACTGGATGATTTTGATTCGATAATTCAAATGATGTGCTATAATTAGATTATGACGACCAAATAGGCTGTTGGCGTACCGAAAACTGCAGAGGTCATATTTGATGGTTTAATCAATAGACCTCGGCTCTGGAGATTAGAACGGTGAAGGCTTAACCCACAACAGTATGATTGAGTAGAGTTAACATATCAATAATTTTATATTTGGATTATATGCTGAGTCGAAAAAGAAAGTGTGCACAGAGAATAACTGGAATTTCTATCGTAATATTGAATCTTGATATTATAATATTGGTATCAAATTAAAGATAATTCAATTGCCTATAAGTGGGTTTCTTTTTCAATTGAGTGAAATGGAATATTTCTTTGGTTTTCTTAAGAAATTTGAGACAGGGGTCAATTTCAAAATTCACAGAACTTGCTGACGATGGTGAAAAATTAAATAATGCAATTTTCTTGGGATTTCTGCTTCAATTTTTATTGTGACATGTCTTCAATGAATGACGGCAAACATGTGTGGTCTCGTTGATCGAACATAACGTTTCATTGTATGGTTTGAACTTCCATTGCGTTCATATTGCATGACGTATTCCACGTCCTGAAACTTCTTTAACTGGACCTTAAATTTAGCGAAACTGAGGCGGAAAAAATGTTCGGGCCTACACCACACTCAGGACCAATTTTCATGCCTCCCGTACCTATGACAATGTGCCTACTGCAGGCGTAACGTAAGATTTCGGCATCATGGTAACGTGAAAAACAAATCGTCTCAAATCTCTTATGAGCCGTTTATCTGCATTCGCCGCTTTCCAATGTTGCCAACAAATGCTTGCTGTACCGAATCAGCATAGGTGGTGAAGTTTTGAAACGTCGACGTAAGGGCATCAACGTCATGTAACAATCTGGCCTAGTCATTGCTGCATTCGGTTTATCAGACTGAAGCCTATCAAAAGTGAATCCTTTCTTTTTTGGAAACATGTTTGCAATCGCCTAATTTCATAACGATGACATTTAAACGAATGAATGAATGAATGGAGTTTTAAGGCCCGTCGACTACTAAGGTCATATTGGGCGCACTCACAGTAATTATACCTCACTACAAGATGTATAGGAATATGTATTAGTTACATAAACATCTAGAGGAGAAATGATAAAAATACGATTTTCTATAACAGATAAAATTCTATGTAAATTTATAATACACCATGAATAATCCGACGTGAGCACGAAAGGACATGGGCTCCTCCCAGATCAGAGGTCACCCATGTCCGAGTCCACCCGACCGGAAAATCTTACCAAAAATACAATGCACCTAGCCGAATAATCCGACGTGAGCACGAATGGACATGGGCTCCTCCCAGACCAGAGGTCACCCATGTCCGAGTCCACCCGACCGGAAAATTCATAGGGCATATAACCTATTAAAAATAACTGAGGGAGTATAAATGATTAAAAATATCATACAAAATATTGTATAACAATGTACCATGAATAATCCGACGTGAGCACGAATAGACATGGGCTCCTCCCAGATCAGAGAACACCCATGTCCGAGTCCACCCGACCGGAAAATCCATAGAACATATAAGATATCACAGATTAAATATCACAGCTAAATCTTTTTAAAGAGATTACACTCTTTAAGGAAGCTAAAAATTGATTCAGGCCTAACAGTATCAAATAATGTTTTTAAACTGTTAGCGTTAAAATGCCTGCTTCTAATGATGGCTAAATCTACACAATCAATGAGGAGATGCTGGACAGTCAGCTCCTCGTTACAAGGAATACATTGAGGTTTTTCCTCGTTCTTTAATAGGTGCGAATGGGTCAAATGTGTGTGCCCGATTCGCAGTCGTGCCAAAACTAACTCCTCGCGGCGGTCAGATCGAAGACCTGGCAGCCATTCACCAAGTGCAGGTTTAATACTAAACAATTTATTTTGGTGATTAGCCTCGTCGCTCCAACAATTTTGCGATACATTTTGAATAAAACTGTTTATCAGGGGTTTAAAATCGGTAAAAGGGACTTTAAAAGGTAAAATATCTAGTGACAACGCCTCCTTGGCAGCGTTATCTGCCTGTTCGTTGCCACGTAGACCGCAATGGCTTGGAAGCCAGCAAAAAACAATATCAGTATCTTCATCAGAAGCAAAGAGACGAGACAGCTTCTCAAGAAGTTTCACAATAATAGGATTGTCCGTTTTTTCGTGCTCGAGCGCTTGCATACAGGACAAAGAGTCTGTAAAAATAATGTAGCGCCAATAGCCGTTTTCAATGATGTGCTCGAGCGCAAGGTCAATAGCCTTGAGCTCGGCAGAGAAAATGGACGAGTTATCGGGCAGACGATACTGATATTTGAAGCCATCTAAAATGGCAGCAGAAGCAACTTTTTCTTCGCTTTTAGAACCATCGGTATAAATTTGTAAATGAAGCATGTGCTTTTCTTGTACTTCAAGGAATTTATTTTTAAATAACAAAGGATCAGTTTCCGACTTTTTCGTTGAAGCAAGATCATAAATAAAGGTGGGACTTTTGGACGTCCACAAAGGTACATGTGGAACTTTATGTTCGGCCACGTCATCTAGATCGAAATCTAGAGAATTCACATCTGCCTTACAACGTAAACTGAAAGGAGGTATAACTGATTCCTTCTTATTGAATTCCTCTTCATAAAGAGGTTCAAAAACAACGTCATGTGTAGGATTATCTGGATTAGATTTAAGTTTTAAATAATAATCCATTGACAATTTCTTTCTACGTAAATTCAAAGATGGCTCATTTGCTTCAGCATAGAGACTATTAATTGGCGATGTTTTAAATGCGCCCAGCGCAATACGTAAACCTTGATTATGAATAGAATCAAGCTTGCGCAAGTATGATTGACGGGCAGATCCATAAACAACACAACCATAATCTAATTTAGATCTTACTAGAGATCTATAAAGACGTAATAAAACTTTTTTGTCTGCTCCCCAGTCCATGCTGGAGACGACACGTAAAAGATTAAGAGCTTTCTTACATTTATTGCTCAGATATTCAATGTGCGGGATGAACGATAACTTAGAGTCAAATAAAAGACCCAGAAATTTAAATTCTGGCACAACTTCAATTCGGATCCCGTCCAAAGTGAGTTCTGGATCGGGATGGAGTTTTCTCGATTTACAGAAATGCATACATTTTGTCTTGGTTTTAGAAAATTTAAAACCATTTTCATTCGACCATTTACTCAGGTTATTTAAAACCTGCTGTAACTGTCGTTCGATGGTATGCATATGTTTCGAACGATAACAAATACAAAAGTCGTCAACGTAAAGGAAATATTCAATACCAGGGCAAGTTGCCTTAATTATATTGTTGATTTTAACACTAAAAAGTGTAACAGAAAGAATAGAGCCCTGGGGTACACCCATCTCCTGTTCATGAGGATCAGAGAGCGTATCTCCAACCCGGACTCTAAATTGCCGTTCATCCAAAAATGCAGAAATGAAATAAGCAAGGCGACCTCGTATACCGAAATCATGGAGGTCATTCATGATTCCATACTTCCATGTGGTGTCATATGCACGTTCCTTCTTGATAAAAGCTTCTCTGATAAAGGTTTCGAAGCGAACTAAATGATCGAGAGTGCTTCTTTGTTTACGAAAGCCACTTTGGGCTGACGTGATAAGCTTGTTCTTCTCAAGGAACCATACAAGACGGTCATTGACCATTCTTTCCATGGTCTTACATACACAACTTGTTAAGGCTATGGGCCGGTAATTCGAAGGATTATCTGAATCCTTGCCAGGTTTGGGTACTGGAATGACAATAGCTTCCCGCCACGAGGCTGGAAGTATTCCCGTTTTCCAAACACTGTTAAAGATATCGAGTAAACATTGAAGGGATTGGTGTGGTAAATGCTTCAAGAACTGGTAGTGGATATCATCGCATCCAACTGCAGTATCATGGCATTTCTTAAGGGCTGTTTTTAGCTCCTTTAGAGTAAATTCTTTGTTATAATGTTCTGTATTTTTGGATTTAAAATTCAAGTTAACTTTTTCTTTTTGTTCTTGATGTTTTTGAAATTCAGGAGAATAATTAGAAGAGGAGGATTTTTTGGCAAAAGTATCTGCCAAAACATTTGCTATGTCAGGCTTAGATGAAACAACGCCATTATCAGTATTCAAATGCCCAACACTGAGCGAGGAGTTCTTGCCACTAATTTTCCGCACCATATCCCAAGTCTTTTTGACAGACGATCTAGAATTTAATCTAGATACATACTGTCTCCAAGACGTACGTTTACTGCGTTTAATAGTGCGCCGTGCTCTCGCACGTGCAACTTTAAACTTTATAAGATTTTCCTTAGTCGGCCTTAGATCAAACTCTCTAAGAACCGACTTTTGCTTTGCTATAGCCTTCTTGCAATCATCATTAAACCACGGCTTATTTGGATTTTTAGGATTTTTAGACGTTCTCGGAATTGCCATTTCTGCAGATGCATATAATAAAGAAGTAAATAATTCTGCAGGATTCTCACAATCTTCAAAAGTTTGAGGTGTAATGGACTGTTCACATACAGTTTTGAACAAGCCCCAGTTTGCTTTATGGAGTTTCCAACGTTGTGGTCGCTCCTGTACTGATGGTCCAATTTCCGATATAAGAATCGGAAAATGGTCACTACCATGCAGGTCTTTATCAACTTTCCAGTTGAAATCTGGAAAAACTTGAGGACTGCAAACTGTCAAGTCTAAAGAAGAATAAGAACCAGTAGCAGGATGAAGATACGTCGACGACTTATCATTTAAAAGAGAAAGATCGTGCCTTGAAATAAAGTCTTCAACTATTTGGCCTTTGTTGTCTGTGTTTGAACATCCCCATAGAGAATGGTGAGAATTAAAATCCCCCATTAAGACATAGGGTTTGGGTAACTGTTCAACTAGACGATCTAGTTTCCTGCTGTCAACAGGAGAACTAGGGGGAAGATAAATAGAACAAAGGGTTATTGTTTTATTAAGTGAAATGCTAACGGCTACTGCCTGTAAGGTAGAGTCAAGCTGAACAGGACGGTGAGGAACATTGTTATTAACGATGATGCCTACACCACCTGAAGCTCTTTCACCTTCCGTGAAGTTTTTAGTATAACACGAATGATATTTCAGGGAAAACTTATCTGTATCTTTAAGAAACGTTTCTTGTAGACAAACTGCTACTGGTTTTTCTTTCGAGACTAATAAATTAAGTTCCTCGAAATTCGATTTGATACTGCGACAATTCCATTGGATAATCGTATTCGCCATGATAGATGTTAAAATAATTATTAAACCACAGATTAATGGAAATTTGGAATTATTCATTTTTTGTTAAGTTTGATAATATTGTTTCCTTGCTTATTCCGTCTGGAATCTGCATAATCATCCGTTATCATGTCCTCATCGAGAGACTGATAACGGTTGAACTGTTTTATGGGATCCTGAGATCCTTTTGGTGGTCGATCAGAAACCGGAGGTTTCGGAGGACCAGGTTTTCGATTTGCTGTTTCAAGACTTGATGAACATTGATTTTTAGACTTTGACTCGGAGTCTGGTTTGCTTAAATTACGGATATTTGGAGTAGAAGTGGGTGTAGATGTAGTAGGAGTTTGGTGTTCATTTATTTTCTTGGTGGATGAAGATGTAGGCAAAGGTGCAGTTACAGAAGAAGGTACTGTTGCAGTTGGTTTGGGAAATAGATCAGCTATTTCTTGTTTCTTTTCCGGAAACAAAACGCATAATTTTCGGAAAAGGTCTTGACAATTTTGACATCCGCCTTCATTTTTACTGGAATTGAGCTTAGTTGCTTGGGCATACGAGTTCAAATTGATACGGCTATCGACCACTTTCCTTGCTTCAGGGAAAGAAAGGCCTTCCTTGTATTTCACCGTAACAATCTCCTTTTCTCTTTTCCAATGAGAGCAGGCACGGGAGGTTGCTAGGTGAGCTTCGCCACAATTAATGCATTTGGGCCGTTCGTCACACTCGTCTACATCATGTGAATTAGCATCTCCACCACAACGGCGGCAAACCTGATCCTTTTGGCACTTCTTTTCGTGATGGCCATATCCAAAGCAGCGGTAACACTGCAATGGATTTGGGATGTACATATCCACATTGACCTTCAAGTAGCCAACCTTTATCGATTTGGGCAGCAAGGCGGATTCAAAAGTTAGAACAATAGTGTTCGTTGGCTTCTTGACACCATTTTGGAAGAAATTCATTCTCTTTGCAGCTGTTACGTTCTGTGATGCCAATTCCGTTACGATTTCATGCTCAGATACTCCCTGAAGATCAGGACAACGTATCAAGCCTTTAGACGTATTAAGACTAGCATGAGGAGTGCATTCGGCGGGGATGTCAAAAAAACTAACCAAGTCCAATAGGTTCTCTGCGTGTGCACGTTTTACTACTTCTACTAGGATTGCACCTGAACTTAATTTCTTTACAGATTTAGGCTCACCAGCACAAGATAGAAGAACTTTATTTATCACAAACGGAGACAATTTTGTTAATGGTCTATTTTCATCTTTAGACTCAATCAAGAGAAATCGAGGAAAAGAAGAAGTCGATGAAGCGTTTCCAGAGTCCGAGTCCATTTCATAACATTTCCTTTTTGAATTTTGAGTAGCCATGGTTAAGTTTGTGATGTTCATTACCCGGGCCCCCACCCACCATGGGGTCCAACAGGGGGACATGGATTTTGGAGCGGGAATCCAGCTCCCCATGCCAGGGTTACCCAGGTAGTATACTCGAGCCAACCAAACAACATGCTCGGCAAAAACATACATGAAACAACTCTATACACAGAGCTCCGCCATGCAAATTGGCGCCGATCAAGCCACCTAATCAACCCAATTAACCCATAAGCCTATATAGACTAGAGATTAAACATGTAAAATGACAACGAAAATGTGACAACGGCACATAGCCAAATGTATAACAAAATATACACCGACATAGGTTGAAGCTGAACTAATAGAACAACAATTTCCACTCCAGTCTAAAGCGACCAGCCGATTGCCTAGACCGGGTCCATCTAAGCTCCCGTTTACACCGAAGCCGAGGCCAAAGCCAGCGTGTTGGGAAGCTGGAGAGCCCTGGGCTTCCCTCAACTGACCAGGATCCCCTTTTCCGGCTTACGAGTATCCACTCACGGCCAACAAGCGGGTCCGTTACAGACACACTGTCCTTTGCTTGGGGTCTTACCATTTGCTACAGGACATGGCAGCCGGGATATTTCTAATCCCCCTTCCACAGCTGGGGGTGACATTTAAACGACAACGGCGCATTTTACGCCGGTACAAGACACTAGTAAAACTAACGTGTGAAATTGGTCGTGTTTACCAAGGCGTAGCATCTTTGGCTATACAGCATATTGAACTTTTATGTTTGATTTAGCTTTGATACACTTCGAATAAAGATTTAAATCAATAAAGTTTATTATGAAACTTTTGTTTTGATAACCACGTGCAGAAAGGTGTTTACAGTGTTTGCTAGTTTGCCAGACAATTTAATCCTTCAAAGTTGCTTCCCATGTCAATAGACATGAAAAAGTTGATAGCTTAATTCCGTGTAGAAGTTTGGTGAAGTTAATTACAGCGGTTACGTAGATATATAAAGAAGAAGTATGCACACTTTCTTTTTTGACTCAGTATATATACAATATTTTTTAAGATGTATTCTCATCCATTTTGGGGTACATGTATCCCCCTCCAAAAAATAACAATACATAATTAAGACAAGGATTTTTATTTTTCTCTGTGCCAAAATTTTTCTTCGCCTGACATGCATTGGCTTAGATCACGACGGATGTAAAACCCATATCAAAACGGTTTGTAACCATTTGCGTATGCGCTGTACGTATTGATTATGTTTATATATAAATATCGTTACATCACTTAGGCCTATCGATTTATGTCATTTCGAGTTTGAATCTTATTCTATTTGATATAAAGTCTAGGGCCTATGAATAGTTAAAAAAAAAAACGCTAAAAGCTTGCGTCTGCAGTTTTAAATTCTTTAATCGTGGATTAAGGACTGGCTGGGAATAACACTGGATCTTTGAATTAGTCTAAATGTTACCACATACGAAGGTGAACTACAAACACTTGCATTCCTCGAAAACAACCCGGGGTAATGATAATGACAGGATAATGTCTTGTTTCTTTCCGTTTTTGAGCCACATCGTGTATTTACTTATACAGTAGGCTAAAATACAAATGGCAAATTTCTTTCCAATCAATGACAAAGCGATCCATTAATATCACATTCAACTGAACAAATACGGCAATTTTGAATGCTCTTGTGCTCAAATTATGTACGGAGCTCTTATTTTGCATGTAGGCACATCGATATTAAACATATTTTGTTCTTTTTTATCAAGACAGTCGAATGTCTGCATAGGCTGTGCTTTACATTTGTTAAATAACCATATATAAATCGTTCATATTCTTTGAAATTTAAAGAATATACAATCATTCGTCATTTAAAACACGAAATTGCCCACTGTCGAAAATATAAATTAACCCAAATATCTCAAATTAAGGCAACGCTATCAGAGGAATAGAAAATGCATGTTTATCTAATCAATTTTAAAAAGAAACAGCCACAAAAGAATTGTGCATAGTGTGTATTTTTCATTTCTCATAATGTGTACCGATATTAGATCTAGTATGACATGTTTGCCACCTAAAACACGAGTCGGAATGTGGGTTTTTTTTTTTTTCAGTGCGGTTCTAATTGAGTCGGCATCTTAAAAGAGGGTCCTCTGATGCGTTTCAGAATAAATGAATTAATATCAGCCAGCATACAGTCTGAGTAAGACCACTGGTTATTCTCAAACACCATCTTCATCACGTCTATAGCTAAAGCCTACAAAGGTTCAAACTAGATAAAAATGTAGACTGTCCCAATATAAGATGAGTTACAGACGACAAAAATATTTCAAAAGTAAAAAAGATGTGACCGATACACCATAGATTATAATTATGCGCATTTTCTTCTTTTCTTTCAATGGTTTTCCTAAACCACTTCCACTAGTGACATTAGGCCTTGATTGCGACCAAAGAGTCAAAAACCCTTATTTGACATGTTTGTGCAAGAAGGCGCTTGCTAAATTTTCTTGTGAATTCAGATGTTTAAAACTAAAAAAATGTATGAAGAAGGTCTTTGTAGCGATTGTGACAATATTAGCGTTAAATTGTGTAGCAGCGAAGATCCGCACGACCAACCAGTAGCTTTGACTAACCCAAATGTTCTAAAACCTAGCAATTCGTATGTTTGTGCATGTTTGCTGAAATCAACACGGTGGTCCGTCCCGGTCGAGAAACACACAAGAAATTCTTCGCTAACATATTTATGTCTTCTCTTATTGTCTTTGTCCGCAGATGTAGAAACAAATCCTGGCCCTGACTATCCATGTGGTTCGTGTCAATATGAGGTCCTTGATGAAGACCATGCTGTTGAATGCGACACCTGCCAGAGATGGTTCCACATCAAATGTCAAGATATTACTAATGAAACCTATTTTGATCTTGTAGCTCGAGACATGTCATTTTCCTGGATCTGCTCAATCTGTGAAGCCCAGAATTTCTCTAGACATTCGAACCTTTCAATTTCTTCTTTTTCATCACAGAATAGCTACAGCATATTGAGTGAGCAGTCCGACTTACAACATCCAAGTACCACCACCCGAAATACAGCACAGAGACAGAGATCTAAACAAAATGATATTCCTTTCCAGCTTAAAGTAATTTCAGTTAATTGCCAGTCCATTGTCAACAAAAAAGCAGAATTTCTTTGTATGATAGATCAACATAAACCTGATATAGTTGTAGGTACAGAATCCTGGTTAAATAATCAACATGCAGACTGTGAATTCTTTCCCAAATCTTTAGGATATACACCTTTTAGATTAGATAGGTCAACCAAAGGCGGAGGAGTGTTCATCCTAGTTAAAGATACTTTCCTGGCAACAGAACAAAAACAGCTAAAGACTGATTGTGAAATCATTTGGATTAAATTGCAGGTCAAAACATGTAAACCTCTTTATATCGCAGCCTACTACAGACCAAAAGAATCAGATATTCATAGCTTTAATGAATTGAAAAAATCCCTAGACCTGACAAGAAACCTTAAAGGATCTTTTTGGGTGCTAGGTGATTTTAACTTCCCAAAATTCTCATGGAGCAGTGATCATATACCAGTCTTGAAGCCAGGATGCAGTTACACTAACTTGTATGAAGAATTTAATGACTTGCTTTCAGATTTCAACCTCACTCAGATGGTAACAGAAAACACCAGAGGAGAAAATACACTGGACCTTTTCCTAACATCAAACCACACTTTAATTAAAAATGTAAAATGTCTTCCAGGTATATCAGACCATAGTATTGTCTCTATTCTTGCAGATACAAAACCACAGATGACCAAACAACAACCGAGACAGGTTCATCTCTACAAAAAAGCTGACTGGGGTAGCTTTAAGAACTACATGGACCAAGTTAAAAATGAAATACTAATAGATTATCATTCTAAATCTGTTGAAGAAATTTGGTTAAAATTTTCAGATGCAATTTCCACAGGTATCGAGAAATTTGTTCCAACTAAAAGACTGGGGAATAAGAGATCACTTCCATGGATTACACAGCCTATAAAACGTCTAATTAGAAAAAGGGATCATCTCTATTTCAGATTAAAGAAAGATGGAAACAACAAGATAAAGACTGCATTCCTTGCTCTAAAAAGAAACATCAAGAAACAAATAAAAATCTCTTACAATAACTATATAGAATACATTTTAGGCCTAGATGGAAACACTGAAGACAAGGAGAAAGCCACAAAATTCAACAATAAGAAACTTTTCAGCCTGATAAAAAATGCCAAGCAAGACGCAGCAGGAGTAGCCCCCCTTCTCGATGAAATTTCAGGTTCCATCAAATCGGACGACACAGAGAAGGCGGATATTCTAAATCAACAGTTCCAGTCAGTCTTTACCCCGATGACACCGATTTCTCTGGCTCAGTCCTGCCTTTCATCCATAAGACAAAATATGTTTTCTTCCTCTTTCAGCAAATACCCAGTCATGCCAAACATTACCATCTGCACTAGTGGAGTACAAAAACTAATTTCCAACTTAAAACCAGACAAAGCAGCAGGACCAGACAACATCAAACCTCTAGTACTAAAAAACTTATGTTATCAAATTTCCCCTATCATACAAATTCTCTTTCAGAAATCTCTAGACACAGGCACCCTCCCCCAAGTATGGACAAAGGCAAACGTGACTCCACTCTTCAAGAAAGGAAATAAAGAAGATCCTGCAAATTACAGACCTATATCCTTAACATGTATACTATGTAAAGTTCTTGAACATATTGTAGCATCAAACCTAACTAAACATTTTGACAAAAATAATATTCTTTATGATTTACAGCATGGATTCAGAGAAAGGCGTTCATGTGAGACCCAGCTACTGCAACTGACCGACCATCTTGCCAGAAACCTTACTGAAGGAAAACAAACTGATTTAGTTTTGTTGGACTTCAGCAAGGCTTTTGACAAAGTTAGCCACTTAAAACTTTTGTATAAATTGCAGGAACATGGAGTAAACAATGCTACCCTTTTGTGGATTAAATCTTTTCTTATAGGCAGAACACAAAAAGTAGTCTTAGAAGGTGGATGCTCATCAGAAGTTCCAGTCACGTCAGGAGTACCTCAGGGATCGGTGCTTGGTCCTCTCCTGTTTCTCTTATATATTAATGACCTTCCTATTACTATCACCTCCCAAGTTCGTTTGTTTGCAGATGACACTGCCGTTTACTTAGCTATAAACAACAAGCAAGACTGTATCACCCTGCAAGAAGATCTAGACAAGCTAATGCAGTGGGAGAAAAAGTGGGAAATGGAGTTTAACCCCAGCAAATGCATTGTCCTTAATATTACTAAAAAGAAGAAAAAGATTTCCTTTGATTACAGGCTACATGGACAAGTGCTAGAGACTGTGGACAATGCCAAATATCTTGGAGTTAGGCCTACTATATCTGGAGATCTTTCATGGAACAAGCACATTGACAATATAACATCAAATGCAAATAAAACTTTAGGTTTCCTCCGCAGAAACATCCAGACCAAAAATAAGAAGATCAGAGAGACAGCGTATAAAACCCTTGTCAGACCTCAGGTTGAATACGCATCAACTGTTTGGAGCCCTTACACAAAGACCTACATCAACAAAGTGGAAAAAGTACAACGTAGAGCAGCAAGATGGGTTCAAAATAATTTTTCTTTCTATGACAGTGTCACCTGCATGCAGAAGGAGCTTGGCTGGCAAACTCTTCAATATAGACGAGACGTTTCCAGAGTTACTATGTTTTATAAGATCGTTAATAGTTTTGTTGCAGTGCCCGTACCCGCTTATCTTGAAAGACCAATTAGGACAACCAGACACATGCACACAGCATCCTTCAGACAGATCCACACAAATGCTTCCTTCTTTAAATATTCTTTCTTTCCATACACAGTGATACTTTGGAACAGCCTACCAGAATCAATAGTACAGCAACCTGACATTGCAGCGTTTAAAAAGAGTCTCGATTCTTTTCAGATAGTGAGCCGTCCCTGAAAAACCATAATGTTTTATCAGATCTTTTAAACTAACATTCACAATATTTATGCCCCCTTTCGAAGAAAATGGGGGTATATTGTTTTGCAAGTGTCGGTCGGTCGGTCGGTCGGTCGGTCGGAAGGTCGGTCGGTCGGTCGGTCGGTCGGTCGGTCGGTCGGTCGGTCGGTCTGTCCGTAGACCAAATCTTGTCCGGAGCATAACTCAAAAAGTATTTAAGGTAGAATCATGAAACTTCACAGGTGGATAGATCTCATTATGGAGAGGTGCAGTGCACAAGAACCGTAACTCTGCCGATCAAATTTTTTGAGTTATTGCCCTTTGTTGATTTTATAACTTGATTCTTGTCCGGAGCATAACTCAAAAAGTATTAAAGGTAGAATCATGAAACTTTATAGGTGGATAGATCTCATTATGGAGAGGTGCAGTGCACAAGAACTGTAACTCTGTCGATCAATTTTTTTGAGTTATTGCCCTTTGTTGATTTTATAAATTGATTCTTGTCCGGAGCATAACTCAAAAAGTATGTAAGGTAGAATCATGAAACTTTACAGGTGGATAGATCTCATTATGGAGAGGTGCAGTGTACAAGAACCGTAACTCTGTCGATCAAATTTTTTGAGTTATTGCCCTTTGTTTATTTTCAAACTTGATTCTTGTCCGGAGCATAACTCGAAAAGTATTAAAGGTAGAATCATGAAACTTCACAGGTGGATAGCTCTCATTATGGAGAGGTGCAGTGCACAAGAACTGTAACTCTGCTGATCAAATCTTTTGAGTTATTGCCCTTTGTTGATTTTCAAACTTGATTATTGTCCGGAGCATAACTCAAAAACTATGATAGGTAGAATCATGAAACTTTACAGGTGGATAGATCTCATTATGGAGAGGTGCAGTGTACAAGAACCGTAACTCTGCTGATCATATTTTTTGAGTTATTGCCCTTTGTTGATTTTCAAACTTGATTATTGTCCGGAGCATAACTCAAAAAGTATGTAAGGTAGAATCATGAAACTTTACAGGTGGATAGATCTCATTATGGAGAGGTGCAGTGCACAAGAACCGTAACTCTCCTGATCAAATTTAGTGAGTTATTGCCCTTTGTTGATTTTATACCTTAATTCTTGTCCGGAGCACAACTCAAAAAATATGTAAGGTAGAATCATGAAACTTCACAGGTGGATAGATTTCATTATGAAGAGGTGCATTGCACAAGAACTGTAATTCTGCCAATCAAATTTTTGGAGTTATTGCCCTTTGTTGATTTTTACGCTAAATTCTTAACCTTGCCTATATCCCATGTCCTTTTACACATACAGCCTTGATATCTCACACATAGATACCTCCTATCAACATCGTTCACATTTAACCATGACCTTGGACCTTGTGACCTTGACCTTGGAGTTTGACCTACTTTAAAAAAAGATAAACCCAGCATATATCTCATGACCTTTTACAAATACAGCCTTGATATTTCACACATGGACACATCTTACCAAGACCATTCACAATTGACCATGACCTTGGACTTTGTGACCTTGACCTTGGAGTTTGACCTACTTTTAAAAAACTTTAACCTGGCCGATATATCATGTCCATTTACACATACAGCCTTGATATTTGACACATGGAAACCTTCGACCTAGACCTATCACATACGACTATGACCTTGGACCATGTGGCCTTGACCCTGGAGTTTGACATACTTTTAAAAAAATTAAACTGGGCCTATATCTTATGTGCTATTACACATACAGCCTTGGTATATCACACATGGACACATCTTACCAAGACCTTTCACATTTGACCATGACCTTGGACCTTGTGACCTTGACCTTGGACTTTGACCTACTTTAAAAAAACTTTAACCTAGCGGATATATCATGTCCTTTTACACATACAGCCTTGATATTTGACACATTGACACCTACGACCAAGACCTTTAACATTTGACCATGACCTTGGACCTTGTGACCTTGACCTTGGTGTTAGACCTACTTTAATAATACATTAACCTGGCCTATATTTCATGTCATTTTACATATACAGCCTTGATATTTCACAAATGGTCACTTCCAACCAAGATATTTCATTTTTGACCATGACCTTGGACCTTGACCTTGGATTTTGACCTACTTTTAAAAAACTTAAACTAGGCCTATATCTCATGTCCTGTTACCTATACAGTCTCAATATTTTACACATGGACACCTCCTACCAAGACCTTTCACATTTGACCATGACCTTGGCCTGTGTGACCTTGACCTTTGATTTTTACATTCTTTTAGAAATATTTAACCTAGCCTTTATCTTATGTCCTATTACACCTACAGCCTTGATATTTCACACATAGACACCTCCTGCCAAGACCTTTCACATTTGACCATGACCTTGAATATTGCAACCTTGACCTTGGAGTTTGACCTACTTTTAAAAAGAGTGAAACCAGGCATATATATCATGTCCTTTTACACCTACAGCCTTGATTTTTCACACATGGACACCTCCAACCAAGACCTTGCACATTTGACCATGACCTTGACCTTGGCATTTGGCCTACTTTTAAAAACTTTAACCTGGCCTATGTTTCATTTTACCTTTACATATACAGCTTTGATATTTCACACATAGACACCTCCTACCAAGACCTTTTATTTTTGACCATGACCTTGGACCTTGTTAACTTGACCTTGGACTTTGACCTACATCAAATGTAGGCCCTTGAGGGGGCATATATGTTTTACAAACATCTCTTGTTTTAATTGACACCATCACCTATGACTAACAGTTTTTATTCCAGCACAGACGCGCACCTGCCAGTAATACCCGAAAGGGGAGTTAGGCGTTCGTTCGTTCGTTCGTTCGTTCCTTTGTATTTTCCCCCGTTCTGTCCGAGGCACTATCGTCTGACACTTCTGTATCGTCCGATATAGTTGATTTCTATTAAATAAAAGAACTACATGCAACATACTAAGTATAAGCTATGTACAACATTAAAAACATTGAGATAATACAACTGGTTTAAAATAAACATATACTTGAATTTACACTGATAAGATAATACAGTAAAGTATCTGAGTGTAAAGTGCGTTACTTTATTTCATACACACAGTGAAAGATAAGAGCACTGCAACAACCTAGTTACTAGTATCATGGTTGTTGTTTTCATCAGTTTCATATTAAGAACATGCTTTTAAAATATTGATTAAGACACATTGAATTAATGCAGAATTGGAATGTATGTACCATTACCTTAAGTACACCGTTACTAAGATTGCTGATAAAAAAATACAATATTTTACATTAAGAGCATACTCATAGAGTTGATCAAAGTATATTTAAATATTGCAGAATTGAGTTAAATGTAAAACTACCTTAAACAGCCTTCAAGCATATTGTTTATGATTGCTTGAATTCTAGTTGGCTTTAATATGTATTGTCATGAGACCCTTGATATCTAACTGAACAGATTAATATGAAAGATGGGGACGGTTAAGAAAAGAAAAACAAAACAATAAAAGAGAAAAAAAAATTAAGAAAAAATGTTTGTGTTGTGTTTAAGGCACCTTTAGATTTTCTTTGCTAATGTCATTCATGTATCTTGATCTTTTTACATGTATATCATAACAAAACTTTCTTGTAATGTGTTCTATTTGCTTTTGTAGCATATGGCTTTTTTGATGTACATGTGTTGGAACATAAAAGGTGCTATCTAACAACAGTTTTGCTAGATCTTCTCTGCTTTTGATATTGTCACTCCAGAATGACTGTCCTAATTGGTGTGAGAGAATTGACTTGATCTTAGGGATCATTTTCGTTCTTATGTCACTCAGGAACGGGCATCTGGTGAGAATGTGAACCACGTTCTCTTTCTCTAAGTGGCACATTGGACAGTTTGGCACCTCATCATCTGTATTTTTTCTTCCATATAATAGATATGTTCCAGTGAGCATCCTAGCCTTTATATTCCCCCTTTTTATGTCTGTGGCGCAATTTTCTATAGTGTCCCATACTGGGTGTACTTTTCCTATTTCTAATTGATTCTTATTGCAGAGTTTCATACTGCTTTTCCCTTCTAGTTCCTTCTGTAGCTTTTCAGTCCATTGTTGGTTGACAGCTATTCTAATTGTCCTCTTCCATTCTATTTTTGTGGGAGGATTGTCATTTGTTTCATAGAAGTTTGGGAGGTTGTATTTTTCGAGAGTGTGAGAAGCTCTGCAGTAGAAGCTCTTCTGATGTTGAATTGCTTTTTGTCTTCTGAATAGATTATGGATACTTTCGTTTGTGCCGGTGGTGAGAGAATGGAAAAGACTCAGAATTCTTTTATCGATTTCACCCTCAATTGGTAAAGCGCCAAGTAGGAGGTATACGGCTGCGTTACTTGTACACTGAGGCAATGATTGGAATCTACGAAGAGTTCTCCTATGGAATAGTTCAAGTTCGTTGATGTTAGATTTTGACAGCTGCATAACTTCTAGATATGTAATCATTCTTGGAATCACATAGACCTGGTATATCTTTGAGGAAATGGGTGGGTTTAGTCCATTTACCCCATGACATCCAACATTCAGTAAGGAGTAGAGTGTTCTTCTCGCTGTATTGATCCTATTGGTGATGTTCAATTCGTTTTCTTTGCTTTTGGATCGTATTATACCAAGATGTGTTGTTTCGTTTTCGATGGATATTTTTTCGTCTCCTAATTTCCACTCTTCTGTGTTGTTGGTGGGTTTATTTTTTTGTACAGCAACGCTTTTTTCCGGATGGATAAGGTATCTATGATCGTTTGCGTAGTTGTGAACCACTTTTAACATGTCTCCAAATTCTGTATTACTTTCCGAAAGTAGACATATGTCGTCTGCACAAGTCGGACAACCGGCGTATGTAGTCCCGATGAATTTCCCCATCATGTTTGATTCCAGTTCTTTCAGTAGGTCGTTTATATAAAGTTTGTATAAGTGTGTTGATAAGATGCCACCCTGACGAACTCCTTGGTATATTTTGAATGGGTCACTAAATGCACCTTTCCATTTGACTCTTGCTGTTAAGCCTTCGTACATACCCTTGACTAGCTTCCAGACACTAAGGTTAGCCCCCGTATGGTACAATTTATCAAGTAGTATTTCATGATTTACGACGTCAAATGCTTTCTGTGTGTCAAGGGTTGCCATGTATAGAGGAGCTTGCATCGACTTGGCATCAATCTCTGCTTCTGATACTATAAGGGCAGCTGTAACTGGTGAGGTATTTTTTGTGAAGCCAAACTGTAATTCAGATTGTTCTTGATTCATATCTACAAGTCTTTGGAGGAGAAGTTTTTCAAATATTTTTCCGAAGATAGAAGCGACTGTTATTCCCCTGTAGTTTTCTACGTTTTTTCCGATTTTCCTTTTTTATGGACTGGTGTTATGTATCCTGTTTTGAATGATGCAGGGATGTCTCCTGTTGTGTATTGGCTTATCAGTAGTTAAACCTATACAATACATATATACTGCATGTACCTGTAATAGAATCATTCTTCAATAGATAGTCGTTCTGATAAGCTGTACATTGTATTAATGCCATCCTGAATAAATGTTTGTGTGAATGTTAACCAGACTTAGAGTTATATATTTATCAAACATACTATATGTAAGGACAAACATAACATGGTGTCAGAAGTGGGATCTGGACTATAGTGAGAAAAGGATAAATACTAAAATGGCGAAAAATCTTCATCCACCAAAGGAACTGTTGCTAGTTGGAAATTTGAAAGAGAATTTCAGGAAATTTAAACAGCAGTTTGAATTGTACATGACAGCAACTGGCTTGGTAGAAAAAGAAGAAGAAATCAAATCTTCAACTCTGTTACATATCATTGGATCAGAAGCTCTGGAGATCTTCAACACTTTTTCATGGAATGAAGAGGGAGATACAGCAGACGACAACAAAAAGGTGGACAAAATCCTGCAGAAATTTGAGAAATACTGCAACCCGAGGAAAAACGTCGCCTATGAAAGACATGTGTTTAACAAACGATGTCAAGAAGAATCCGAGTCGATAGATACATACGTCACAGAACTCAAAATTCTATCAAGTTCGTGTGAGTTTGGGACTCTAAAAGACTCGTTAATCCGTGATCGCATTGTCTGTGGAGTTAAAAATGACAGTGTGAGAAGTCGATTATTGAGGGAAAGCGATCTGAATCTAGAAAAAGCCTTACACATTTGTCGCGCTGCAGAGTCATCGGATCTACAGATGAAAGGCATGACGGGAGCTCTACAAGATGCTTCTCTCAACGCTGTAAGAAGAGCACAAACTACGGATAAAATTTCAAAATGTCGGAAATGTGGAAATAGGCACGAACCAAGAAATTGTCCGGCATATGGAGAAAAGTGTCACCATTGTGGAAAGAAAAATCACTTTGCCAAGATGTGTTTGAAAGAAATTCAAAACAAGAGCAAAAAGAAGAGAAGGTCGAGAAAAGTGAATCCAGTGGACACTGAATCAAGTGAAAGTGACAGTGACAATGACTACATGGGATTACTTTACGACATGGTGAACTCAGTGGACAAGGACTGGATTGTCACTGGTGAAATAAACAACAGAGAAATACCAATGCTCGCAGATACTGGAGCTAGATGTAATGTTATAAGTGTCAAGACATTACGTAAATTGAAAATAAAACCAGAACTTGATGAAACGAAAAGTGTGCTAAGATCGTTCAGTGGGCACTCGATGAAACCAATGGGGTCAATAAATTTGAAGTGCATGATCAACGGTAAACTGGCAACCATCAAGTTCCAAGTGATACGACAAAAGGTAATGACGATTATTGGTTCAAATGATTGTACAAAGATTGGGCTGGTAGAGAAGATGTTTCCTGCTCAACCAAAAGTCGAGGAAAATGACGAAATAATGGAAAATTGCAGCACAGGGTGCTTACCGGGGAAACACGAAATACACGCTGTTGAGAGTGTACAGCCAATAATACATCCACCGAAGAAAATACCCAAGAGGTCAAGATCAGCTGTGAAGAAAAAGAAGCTAGATCCGGTGGAAACAAAGGATATAATTGTCAAAGAAACAGAGCCAATTGATAGGATAAACAGTATGGCCAAAGAGACATCATCACGAAAGTTCAGTACAGAACACACAGAAAAGCTCTTAAACGAGGAGTATAATATTGCGGGAATTGAGGAATATGTTTCAATGTCTCCGGAACTGTGTAAAAAGCTAGAAAATGCCACCCAATCCGATAATGAAATGCAAATTCTGAGAGAAATGGTTAAAAATGGATGGCCTGAAAGCAGAAGTAAAGTGCCTGATGAAGCAAAATTGTACTGGAATTACAAAGATGAAATGTCGATAATAGAAAACATGCTATTCAAAGGGGACAAAATCATCATACCAAAAAGCATGAGGAATGAAATGCTGGAATACATACATGAATCGCACTTGGGAATCGCAAAGTGTAAGGCTCGAGCCAGAGATTGCATGTATTGGCCAGGCATGAATGGAGCTATCGAAGACAAAATAGCCAAATGTTCTATATGCGCTAAACACCAATCCATGAATCCGAAAGAACCTATGATACAGATTGAATTGCCAGATAGACCATATTGTAAAATAGCTGTGGACATTTTCGAAATCAAGGGAAAACAATATCTGGTATCTGTGGACTATTTTTCAAAGTGGCCTGAAATTTCCAAATTGGACAATATGACAAGCAAAAACGTAATTGCATATTTGAAATCTCACATCTCAAAGTATGGAATACCCGAAGAAATTGTGTCGGATAACGCGCAACAATTCTGCAGTGCTGAATTCAAAAAGTTTGCGAAGAATTATGGATTCAAACATACAACATCAAGTCCACGTTACGCTCAGAGCAATGGTCAAGTGGAAAGGACTGTTCGGACTGTAAAAAATCTGATAAAAAAGTCATCTGATCCTTATCTTTCTATTCTGGACTATCGCAACACACCGATTGAAAATATAGGACTCTCACCTGCTCAAATGTTGATGGGTCGTAGACTAAACACTAAATTACCCATTGCTAAAAGTTTGTTGAAAAGTCAAAACAACGATGAAATTGCTGAGAAACTCAAAACAAATCAATCAAAGTCAAAAATCAACTATGACAAAAGTGCGAGAAATGACCTAAAATCGTTGAAAGAGGGAGAAAGTGTCATGTTTAGGCATAACAATAGCTGGGAGTATGGACAAATTGATAAACAACACAAATCACCAAAATCATATATTGTCAAATCACCTGAGGGAAAACAATACCGGAGAAATCGTAGACACATTAGACCTACAAAATCAGAACCAGATCCAAAATTCTACACTGAAATCGAGATCCCAGACGAAAATGTATCACCAAACATCTCATCTGGACAGACAGACGAACAACAAAAGGAAGATCAGCAATCACCACAACCATATGTAACCAGATCAGGAAGAACTGTAAAACCACCAGATAAATATTCACATCAGTGTTGAAAGTGGATATAAGTCAGTGTATTTCAATTCCAAGTTCTCATTTTGGATATAGATGTGAAAGTTTAAAAATCAAAATTATAAAATCAAATCTAAAAAGTTGTTATCAAGTGTGTAAAGTGTTTATTCGTTGAAAGGATTACAGTGATTCAAAAGCTTGGATTTAACAAGGTGTTTCTAGTCTTGTAAATTTGTAGTTTAGGAATGTATCAATTTGTATGATTGTAAACAAATTCAGATAGCTTTGAACAATAAACCATGTAAAATTGTTTCCGTTACAAACAGGAACTTTCAGATGTTCTTACCAAATAACAAAACAATTAACTGACAGTGATCCAGCCAAACCTACTTTCAAATTAGATATGGAACATTAGTAGACTTTGAGCCAAGGAAATTAGATAACGAATTGGACTATCCCTGCTGTTAAGCTGATATTAACCCTATTGCACTCATGCATATTTGGATTTTCTATCTACCTGTCCTCGTGCGAATTTATCCAATATTAGATAATTACCTGTTTCTATTGGGGGTAGGTGGATTTAAATGTAAATATCTTCATTATTTATTATTGGATTTTAGTATTTTTTTCTTTATTTTGCAGATAAATGAATTTCCTTTCTGGTGGTCTAAAGAAAAAGAAATATTATTCTGATCTTTTTATGTAAAAATGGAAATAAAGGGATGATTTGTTAAAAAATCTCATGTTTCATTGTCTTTTAAACCTATTTCTTTTTGAGTATGTGGATATCAATTAATAATATCTTCACTATAAATGAATAGATTTTAATTTTTTTTTTCTTTATTTTGCAGGTAAATGAATTTCCTTTCTGGTGGTGTAAAGAAGATGGAAATATTACCGTGATCTTACATGTTAAATATGGAAATAAACGGATGATTTGTTGAAAATCTCGTATTTATTGTCTGTTTACTAACATTTCTTCATAACACAAAACAATAAGCAAAACTTTCAGTGTTAGAAAAAACAAACAAACTCATTGACAGATCCAGGATTTCTTCAAGGTGATTCCAATTCCTCAAAAGGGGGTTTGGAATAGGTAAATTTCAACAAAAAAATATAATTTATTGACTAATAATTGAATGAAAATACATCATAGTGGGGGCTGCCCCTGCCTGCCCCCCACCCCCTGGATCCTCCACTGCATACTCAATGATTAGCTGAAATGTTCTGGGGGGGGGGAAGGCCCCTTCCCCCTCTAGATCCACCACTGCATAGTCAATGGTAAGTTGAAATTTTTGGGGATCAACCTCCTTCCCCCCCCCCCCACGATCAGCCACTGCATACTCAATGGTTAGTTGAACACAATTTGTACTTACCCGATTTTAATTCCATAAAATTTTATCCCAAGACACAATATAAATCCAAAACATGTGTATGTTTTATTTGGTAAAGGGTATTTTTTTTATTCCCACTCATAGTGCTTTCAATTAATTCTTATTTCATAATCGTATCTGCTGTTTTTACTGTATTGAACAATTTCAATTTGCATAATCAACACAACAATAACAAAACAAAAAGAAGAGAAATAAACTTGATGTAGAAATTTGCAAACTGCCGAAGACGAGAAATATTGTACATCCAGCAGAAATAAAGGAAAATCTTGTTCTAGACAAGCATAGAAAATGCAAATCTTTCCCTTATTATTTTAAAATACGAGATTACCAAACATATAAAATTCAACATGATTGTTTTGGCACTTTGATAACATTGCTCTTACGCGAAGGGTAAATCACATCTGGTCTCGGGAATTGACAATAAATCTCGAGCAGCGTTACGTAATCAAAGCATACGTCACGAGACACCGACCCCTACATCAAAGAAGTAAGGCACGCGGTTGACCCGACACAAGGTCACATTCCATAAAGTTTCCGGCTTTTTACCCTTTCACAAATCAATTTATATGTGCACAGAAATAATTACATATGGAATTATAGAGAAAATCGGTCAGTCTTTTTTTATATTTCATATTTTTTGTTCGCCATAAGGGTACCGATAATTATAGTGTAATTATCACATTTAGACCGTGAACTTGCTTGATTTATGGTAAATCTTTTTGACAGTTTGCAATAATTCTAATTTAATCTTGTAATTATTTCATAATCAAGTGCATATTTTGAATTCATTCTGAATGTGTGGCTTACAATGCATGGCCAGTCCCGGAAATTCGGCGATCTTGACAGTTTGCAATAATTCTAATTTAATCTTGTAATTATTTCATAATCAAGTGCATATTTTGAATTCATTCTGAATGTGTGGCTTACAATGCATGGCCAGTCCCGGAAATTCGGCGATCTTGACAGACCTTATCTAGGCCTTTTGTAAACAAAGGAATTTTCCGAGAATTGCAGTATTGCACAAGATACGCATTTCAATATCGCTGATATTTTTGATGGATAATTTAAATTCTAGTGAATCAAAGGATGTTTATTTAATCAATATGTGTTGAAATGTTAGATTTGTATACCGGAATTTCGGGGATTAATATCGACTGTTCGAATCAAATAGATGCGTGGGGGAAATTACGTCCTCGCTTTTTAAACTGCAATATCTCCGCTAATAATGAAAATTTTCTAAATTTTTTTTCACTAGAAGATACTTTAATTTGTACTTATTCTGCCGGCGTTGAATAATTTGCAATTTAATTGAAAATCAACTTGTAAAACAACATAAATGGAGCACCTATAAAACGGCCGGTTTTGGCCGGTCTGAGGAAATTATAAAAGGTACGGTTTTGGCCGGTCTGAGTGCAATAGGGTTAATTAGATTACAGTTACTCCCTGATTGACCTGATTTACGATCTCAGCCACCCACTGGTATACCAATTACTTGACCTTGAGTCCGAAGTTATAGGTGTAATAAAATAATTATTCTGCTCTTATTACAATAGTATTGCTAGTGTATTATGAGTACAATAGTTAATATAAAATCTTATGAATTTCCATTGTTTTCAAAAGAAGGGAAATGTTGTGTATTGGCTTATCAGTAGTTAAACCTATACAATACATATATACTGCATGTACCTGTAATAGAATCATTCTTCAATAGATAGTCGTTCTGATAAGCTGTACATTGTATTAATGCCATCCTGAATAAATGTTTGTGTGAATGTTAACCAGACTTAGAGTTATATATTTATCAAACATACTATATGTAAGGACAAACATAACATCTCCTTCGAGCAGTATTTCATTAAAGAGGTTTTTCAGAGGTTCTATTAGTACATTTTTCCCAAATTTTATATGTTCGGCGGTGATGCCATACTCGTCAGCGGCTTTATTAGTGTTGAGACTGTCAACAGCAGCTATCACTTCAGCTTCTTTAAATTCTTCTATGTGCTCCTTTTTGATGTCAGCAAGATTCTCTATTAATTTACATCTGTATTCGTGGGTGTCGAGGCAGTATATATAGATAGATAGATAGACGACTCAAATGGGACAAGAGCCGGGGTATCCAGTCTAATCGCGTTTTAGACCATCCCGACAAATCAAACATGGTGGAATTTTCTGAATGAAAACGACCTAGAAAAGTCAAAAAACTTTTCACACTACTTTTGAACACTTTGTCAGAGAAATATATTTTGCTCTTTAAGGACAGAACACTTAGTTTATCTGTCCTAACCAAATTTCGTGTTTTCTATGCAGTTATTTTAATTTAGTTTCTATTTGTGCAAGGAGGAAATTTTGCAGCGAGTCTGATGAGTTTGTAAAAATGACTGTCGAGCAGCCTGCTCTTCCTAGATACGAACAGGTATTTAACCCTTTCCTAATCAACGCCATTTTTCCACAGATTAGAATGTGACCAGCTTTCTGGCATAGAAGAAAATATGAACCTGTATTGGCTTTAAATTTTGCATAAATCTTCCCATTTTTCTCAATCTTTTTTAAAGAAGATTTGATCATTCTCTTTCATATGTTGAGAAAAAATACCCAGAGTCTAACTGGAAGACCCTGTAGTTTATTTCATGTAGCGTAGTTTATTTCATGTAGTTTAAAAAAATGACAGTAGTTCAGCGTTTTTTTTCTCATAGTTTTGGGAACGGGTTGAAACCAGCCAAATTGACCAAATGCAGACTATCAATCAAAACCTATGATAATCCAACGGACCATCTGAGAAATGCCACAACCCCATTGTTTGTCTTTAATTTTTCGTTGCATGTGATATTGTATCGATCTATCGACTGATAAGGCGTAATAAAAAAAGTTGTGTGTTTCCGGTTACCCGACCGTGCCTATTTTTTTTACCCCCGACCCTAATTTCTTTAGCAATTTTTAGGGACATGTCTTGGTAAAAGTTCAATTCACCGAAAGTTATATCGCTACTAGGTCAATAAAATCCGATGTATTTCAGTAACGAATTTTGTATACCGATAATGGCGTGGTATTACCGATTTATGATTGGGTAGATCTACATATTCTGTTGTCCTTCCCAGACGATGCGTATCGTGTTACGATTTGAAATATGGGTTTTCCCGGAATCTTCGGTAGTTTCCGTAAATATATCAAAATGCACAAAAAATTGTAGAAATGATTCTCAGGGCTCGCGCTGGCAATCGCCACTCGATCGCTGATTAACATGGCTGTCAACACTTACTTTTTGTTTAAATTATGAAAGATTGATTGGCTACTGTCTAAATGGTCGAGTAAGCACACCATTTTAATATGTACAACTAAGTGTGACCTAATTCCTTTGTGTATCCTTTTCCCGCTCTTTGTGGACACGTGCGCATTTTGTAAACAAATCATAGTAAATCGTAACCTTATTTGGAAGTGGAGAAATCACGTGATGATATTGGAATGACTACGTCATCAAATGTCTGTGTTTGCGACGTTTTTGATCTCACTCAAAACATCGCATATGAGTAATAGATTCATTCTGTTTCCTGTTAGACTTTCGAGAATTTGGACACATTTTAAAATTTAATATCGGCATCTGTGATCAACTTTCAGAAAAAGAAAACTTAGATCTACCGTTACTTGAGAAATGAATGTTACTAGCGATGGTGTACAAAGCACACATCATGTACTTTTTGCGTGCATGTTACTTTGTAGCCTCTAGCAGACATCAATTTACTACATATTCGACAAACGACGGCGGAGCCAGGGGGCGGGGGTATTCGGTCGTCTGTGGCTGTATTGTTTTTCTTTTAGGCCTACTAGACCGAATGTCCAGAAAACATTCTGCGACTTTCGGAAAGACTGTTGGATTTCCTAGGGATTTCCTGTTCCGCCATTTTGTTTCCCTATTTGTCCCATTAAAAAAAAAAAAAAAAAAATCCGACCTACCGTCCCTATTTTGAAATTTCATGTAACCGGAAACACACATATTTTTTTTTTATGCCTAATCAAAACAATCAACATACCAATGCCCCCATTGTGTTTGGTCAATTGGGGAAAAACGTGTCATAAAAAAAAAAAATGGGGAAAATATTGTCATCACAAAATGCAAAAATCTTAAGTCATTCGTAATTCAGTATAGCTTAATATAGTGAAAGGAATTACAGTCAAATCTGCGATACTTTAGCTCAGCACATGAAAGGGATTGGACTAAAATTGCTTCAAAAAACAAAGTTGAACTTTTGTATTTGGAATTTTCTTTTCATATTTTGGGATAAAATAACCTGTTTGGCATTCAGAACGGGTCCATTTTACAGGCCCATGCAAATAATTAGAAAAAAACATTAGAAGTTGTTTCACTTTAGCTTTTCACTTGTCTTCTTTTTGTTGCAGTCAAAGCAGAATGATGACCACACATATGCACAGGTGAAGGAGATAACAGGAATTACAGACAAGACCAAGATCCATGAGGCCATCAACGCATGTCGTAACAATGATGGGAAGTATGACATGCATGAGGTAGTTAACAAACTACTGTTGGAAGAAAACCCACCAACACAGAAACAAAAGAAGCAAGCGGTAATTACATGTTTATTATCCCTTTGAAATTTTAAAATTTTCAATTCAAGTCTTTCCCAAACAAGACCAGGCCCCGGTTTCCCGAAAAAAGCTTAATTACATACTATGATACTCATGAGAACATGCTCAACTTCAAAGGAATACTCTCCAAAGTTGAAGGGTATTCGATTGAAGTTCACATGGATTTTGTGCGATTTGAGCACAGTACTCAGATTTAGGCATGTGAACATACTTAAGTATTTTCGAGAAACCGGGGCCAGGTTTTGATTTCCATAATAGAAAAGGCTTTGGAAAACATTGAGACAAAAGAAGAAACTGCTGATAAATCAGCAGTTTCTCCTTTTGTCTCAATATTTTCTGTGCTATATTATAGACAATTTTTTCTTTAACAACACCCATTCTGTCGTATGCAGCAGATGTCAAATTGAACCATTCTAAATTTTTGTTGTTCGGGGAAGGATACAAGCTGTTGAGGAGGTACAAAAATGATGTAAAGATTGGATTCATGTATAATATTGCACAGATAAAAGGAAACTAAAGGAAAAACTGATGGTTATCAGCATATTTTTTGTTCGCCTCAATGTTTTCTAAAAATGTCACATCGTTTTCACTGTCATTGTTCTTGCCATTTTCCTTTCAATTTTTGTCGTAGCATTAAAATGCTTTTTGATACGTCATTTTTGGGAGGAAAATGGTTTAAAACAATTTCTTCATTTTCCAAATTATTTTCTACATAGAAAGACAAAAAAAATTGAGTGTGTATAAAATTGTTGTCTGCAACAGTTCAAAATTTTGTCATCTGGTAATAGGTTATGGTGTAAAATGCTACTGGGGAAAGTAATGGGATTGTTGAATGTGTTATGTTTTAGATGGCCATTACCTACCCTAAAGATACAAAGGATCTTGTAGATGCCCAGGCTGGATCACACTCACAGACACAAACAAATGACAATAAAATACCCAAAGGTAAGTACTTATTTGATGCCATCAAGGTAGTCCACCCCTAATGAGGTTTGTGTAACATTGGAATAATTCAGGCGGTGTCCACTGTTCCACTGCCAAATGTAACAATATAGTATGAAAATTCCAGCATCATCTTAAAACAGGATATTGCTAAGAAAGTGAGACTTTCCTTCAATGAATAACATGTATAGAAAGCCCATTGCTTATAAGAAGTGAATTTTTCTTAATAACAGGATTGATACAAAGTGGATTCCTTTAAAATGACATTTCAGAATTTTTTGTCATAAATTTTACTTTTATTTTTATCTGAAAGAGCATATTTCCTTATGAAAATTCTGAAAATTTTAAGCCAAAATATTGCGCCGTTTACGAGAAATTTACATTTTTGTGTTAAAATTGAACAAATTGTTGTGGACAACAGTTTGAATTTATATGCAATTTATTGATTATTTCTCACTTTTAAATGCGTGTTTCTCGCTTATTGACAACAACTTCAAAAAAGTAATAGTATTTATACTCATTAGAATAACCAATCTTGGCATCAAGACATACTTTGAAAAATTGAAATTGGAATGAAATGTCCCTTTAAGTACTACTGTTGGGTTTTTAGTGCAAATAGGGGAGATTAGAGGGGTCTAACTTAAGGCATTCTAAATTTGTTTCAAATTCAATCCATATGAAATGTCCCTTTAAATACTACTGTTGGGTTTTTAGTGCAAATAGGGGAGATTAGAGGGGTCTAACTTAAGGCATTCTAAATTTGTTTCAAATTCAATCCATATGTTGTAGTTACCCTTTTGAATTGTCTCCTTTTACAGAGTAGCAGGATCCTGACCAGACTTAATTTGTCTAAAATCAGAGCTACAGATAAGAGGGAGTGATAGCTTTTCAAAATGCAATATTTCTTTTATTGTTCATCCAAACCCTATGTTGTGGGTACTCAGTGGCATTGTCTCCAATTGAGACAATTCAGTTGAGTTTCCACAACATAGGCTTTGAATTTGAAATAACAAATTTAGAATGCCTTCACCGCTCTTATCTGTTGTTCTTGTCATGATCATGAGTTTGCCTTTCCTTACAGTAGTAGACCTGACAAGTGAGTCCAATGAATCAGAGGATATTCAGAAAGCGATCGCTGCCAGTCTACAGGACAGTGTGGGAGGGGGGCCTGTACAAGAAACATCGGGAATACTCGGAGGTCAGGTCTCACGAGAAGAACAAGATATCAGTAGGTATGTACATAGTGATAAATTATTTGTCATCGCTGCCAGTCTACAGGACAGTGTTGGAGGGGGGCCTGTACAAGAAACATCGGGAATACTCGGAGGTCAGGTCTCACGAGAAGAACAAGATATCAGTAGGTATGTACATAGTGATAAATTATTTGTCATCGCTGCCAGTCTACAGGACAGTGTGGGAGGGGGGCCTGTACAAGAAACATCGGGAATACTCGGAGGTCAGGTCTCACGAGAAGAACAAGATATCAGCAGGTATGTACATAGTGATAAATTATTTGCTATTGCTGCCAGTCTACAGGACAGTGTGGGAGGGGCCCCGTACAAGAAACATCGGGAATACTCGGGATGTCAGGTCTCGCGCGAAGAACAAGATATCAGCAGGTATGTACATAGTGACAGGATTCTACATAAACCCTTACCCTGCTGACTTAAAATTGATTAATCAATAAAATTTGTCTCTGTAACTTAGTAGAAAGCAGGCAGTGTAGGCTAAGATCAGATTGCACATCTTTGCAGGCTGATCTTAGTCTATACTGCCTGCATAAGCTAGAGTCAAAACAGTTATATGATGCGAACAGCATGAGAAGTATAACTTTTTAGCGAGCCGGGACTTTATGTCCGGGGAGCTAATGTCACAGCCCTAGTGTCGGCGTCCCGTCCCGTCGCGTCTTCACTTGAAAAACTTTAACCTGGTCTATATCTCAGGCACTATTAGAGATACAGCCTTGATATTTCATATGTGGATACATCTCGACAAGACCTTTCATTTGGGACTATGACCTTTGACCTAGTGACCTTGACCTTGGAGTTTGACCTACTTTTGAAAAACTTTAACCTGGCCTATATCTCATGCACTAGTATTGATAGAGCCTTGATATTTCACACATGGATACCTCCTGCCAAGACCTTTCATTTGCGATCATGACCATTGACCTTGTGACCTTGACCTTGGAGTTTGACCTACTTTTTAAAATTAGCTGTTTTTGTGACAAGCTCCCATATAGGCAAGCTACGTTGTCCGCGGACAACTCTTGTTTCGGTTGGACCTGACCAAATATGCTCTGGTTCTTACTATGTTTTTGCGTCCCTGGTAGAATTGGCTTTGGAAAGCATTGAGACAAAAGAATTAGTAAGAATTGGTCTAGAATGTTCTTGTCTAAGGGAGTGTCAATTTTTGGAAAAACCATGTCTTGAATTATAATGATGAAAATGAAAAAGCCTTCCATACAATCTAAATTGTGTTTCCTTATTCTTAGTTCATTTGATTGATATTGTTACAGAGTACTAGAACAAAGTTTGATCGAGAGTAAGGCCGGAACAAAACGTAAGCGAGGTGACATCTGGTTTGTGGACCCGCTAAATCCTCATGAACGAAAACGTCACGATAACTGGCCTGTGGGATTGAAGAATGTTGGGAATACATGTTGGTTTAGTGCTGTGATACAGGTGGGTCAATATTCCTATTAAAAACATTGTGGACTAGTTCAAATAGGGATCAGTTTTATCTAGTAAAGATTGTTGTAATTTTTGACAAACAAAAACATTTTGTTGGTTTAGTTCTAATACCTTGCAACTTCAGCTTTATTGAAGCCGTAGCTACAAGATTTTATACAACACTGGTGATTTATAAGGTAAAACAGGTTGAAACAGTCTATTTTAGCATGATTTATTAGCTCACCTGAGCACGAAGTGCTCAAGGTGAGCTATTGTGGTCACTTTTTGTCCGTCGTCCGTCTGTCTGTCTGTCCGTCTGTCTGTCCGTCCGTCCGTCCGTCCACAATTTCGTGTTTACACTCTAGCATCTACAAATATAAGCCAATCTTGACCAAACTTGGTCAAAACATTTATGGCCATAAGATCTCGGATGAGTTCGATTATGGGTCAGATCGAATTAGAAAGTCAGGAGTTATCTGCCCTTGAATGCGAAAAATACTTAGTTTTGACATTGTTTACACTCTAGCATCTACAATTATTGATCAATCAAGACAAATCTTGGACATAACATTGCAGACCATAAGATCTCTGATGAGTTCGATTTTCAGTCTGATCTGACCAGAAAGACAAGAGTTATGTGCCCTTGAATTTGACAAAATTGCCATTTTCGGCTGTTTTGACCTTGTTTACACTCTAGAATCTACAATTATTCATCAATCAAGACAAAACTTTGACACAATGTATTGGACCATGAGATCTCGGATGAGTATGATTTTCAGTCTGATCTGATCAGAAAGTCGAGAGTTACTTGCCCTTGAATTTAACAAAATTGTCATTTTTGGCTGTTTTCGACGATGTTTACACTCTAGAATCTACAATTATTGATCAATCAATCCAAAACTTGGACACAATATTGGGGATCATAAGATCTGGGATGAGTTTGATTTTCAGTCTTATCTGATCAGAAAGATGAGAGTTATAAGCCCTTGAATTTGACAAAATTGCCGTTTTTGACTGTTTTTGACCTTATTTACACTCTAGAACTACAAGTTTTGACCAATCAAGACAAATTTTGGACACAAGGTTGGAGACTATAAGATCTCATATGAGTTTGATTTTCAGTCTGATCTGACCAGAAAGGTGAGAGTTATGTGCCCTTGAATTTGATAAAATTGCCGATTTTGGCTGTTTTTGACATTGTTTACACTCTATAATCTACTATTATTTATCAATTAAGACAAAACTTGAACACAATGTTTGAGACCATAAGATCTTGGATAAGTTTGATTTTCAGTCCAATCTGATAAAAAAATGGAGAGTTATGTGCCCTTGAATTTGATAAAATTGCCGATTTCGGCTGTTTTTGACATTGTTTACAATCTATAATCTACTATTATTTATCAATTAAGACAAATCTTGGACACAATGTTGGATATCATAAGATCTCGGATGAGTTTGATTTTCAGCCTGATCTGACTAGAAAGTCGAGAGTTATGTGCCCTTGAATTTGACAAAATTGCTGTTTTCGGCTGTTTTCGACCTTGTTTATACTCCAGAATCTACAATTATTTATCAAACAAGACAAATCTTGGACACAATGTTGGGCACGATGAAATCTTGGATGAGTTCGATTTTCACAATGTTATTGACCATAAGTTCGTTTTCAGTCTTAAAGTCATAAATATTTTTTGAAATGAAGAAAAGTGTTGCTTATATCATTTTGGTTCAGGTGAGCGATATAGGACCATCATGGTCCTCTTGTCCCTATTGAATGTTGTCGTAGACAGCAAAATTAATGTTAGTAAAGAGATAATAATTTTTAAGGGTCTTTTACTACTTAAGGTGGAAGGGGACTATAGCACCTTTTATAAAAAATGTAAAGAACCCAACCAAAAGTGGTACCAAATTAAACTTTGACTTACGGCGCTTTCAAAGTCACGTCTTTTTTAACGTTTTCTTTGTTTATAACGTTACTATGACGTCGGAAATATGACGTTTTCGCGCCTTTTCAAGAATTGACCCCAGGCGACATCAATCATGTATTACAGATGTATTTGTGACAATTAAAAAACACAATTTGCACTTAAATAAAGCGAAATGAATAGTGAATGTTTTGTAGTGTATATTGTTTTGATGCGTTAGTACATTAATGAACACGGCGTCATTTTTCGTAATTTTCATGCGTTTTTGCTTTTAAACAGAAGGCAAAAAATCGGACGTTTTGCAGATTTGAAAAAAAATGGCCCGATGAATTTTTTTTATTTTTAGCTCACCTGAGCACAAGCTCAAGTGAGCTATTGTGATCACCTTTTGTCCGGCGTCCGTCCGTCGTGCGTCGTCCGTCGTCCGTCAACAATTTCTTTAAATGACATCTCCTCCTAAACTACATGGCCAATTTCAACCAAACTTGGCAGGAATGTTCCTTAGGTGACCCCCTTTCAGAATTGCTAAAAGAATTGAAATCCATGAAAAACTCTGGTTGCCATGGCAACAGAAAAGGAGAAATTTGACTGAATCTCAATACTATCTTTGAACGACATCTCCTCCTAAACTACTGGGCCAAATTCAACCAAACTTGGCAGGAATGTTCCTTATGTGACCCCCTTTCAGAATTGCTAAAAGAATTGAAATCCATAAAAAACTCTGGTTGCCATGGCACCAGAAAAGGAGAAATTTGACTGAATCTCAATACTATCTTTGAACAACATCTCCTCCTAAACTACCAAGCCAATTTCAACCAAACTTGGCAGGAATGTTCCTTAGATGACCCCCTTTCAGAATTGCTAAAAGAATTGAAATCCATAAAAAACTCTGGTTGCCATGGCAACAGAAAAGGAGAAATTTGACTGAATCTCAATACTATCTTTGAACGACATCTTCTCCTAAACTACCAGGCCAATTTCAACTAAACTTGGCAAAAATATTCCTTAGGAGGTCCTCTTTAAGAATTGCTAAAAGAATTGAAATTGACTGAAAACTCTGGTTGCCATGGCACCAGAAAAGGAGAAATTTGACTAATTCTCAATAATTTCTTTGAACAACATCTCCTCCTAAACTACTTGGCCAATTTCAACCAAACTTGGCAGAAATATTTCTGAGGAGGTTCCTTTTAAAAATTGCTAAAAGAATTGAAATCTTTTAAAAGCTCTGGTGGCCATGGCAACAGAAAAGGAGATTTTCCACCGAATCTCAATGACATCGTTGAATGATATCTCCTCCTAAACTATCAGGCTAATTTCCACCAAACTAGGCAGAAATATTCCTTAGGAGGTCACATTTCAAAAATTGCTAACAGAATTGCAATTTATTAAAAAAAAATCCAACTCTGGTTGCCATGGCAACAGAAAAAGAGAAATTACACGAAATCTGTCAGAAGCAATTTCTCAATAACCGCAGAGCCAAATTTGACAAAACTTAATATTTGCATTGCTTATGATATTGCTAAGAGGTACTTTTTTTTGCTTTTCAATATAAAACCTTGTCACAGAAAAAGGGGACTTCTAGTAAAAATCTGCTTATCAGGCGCATAGCATCTACATTTATGCATGGATTTAAAAAAATGTATGGGTAAATGTGTTCTTTATGTGTTCATGAGTAGATGTTCTATTTGAAATATATATTTAGGTAGGTTCAAGGTCATAGATCTAGGTCAATTTGTAAATTTCTGTTTGTTTGTCAGTCTGTATGTTTTATTTTAATTCCATCTGTCCAAAGCAATTTCTCCATAACCAAATAGCCGAATTGGATGAAACACCATATTTGAGTTACATATGATATTGCACTAAGGTAGTTTTCTGGGTTTTCTATGGTTTGAAATCGCATAGCGGCGTTCATATGATCTTTGACCCTTTATTGCATTACCTGTAAGAAATCTGATCTGTTATAAAACCCCATCTCAGGTGAGCGACCTAGGGCCAACGGCCCTCTTGTTTGATTTATCGTTGTATAATATATAAGTAAGATTTTGTCAAATTTTTTTGAAAATCTACTATACAGTTTTTTAGTAACGATGGATTGAATTCAAGACCTGTAACGTCGATATTTTTAACGTTTACGGGTTTTGTATATTGCTTCGACATTGTTTGATTTTCATACAATGGTTCAGTGCTCAGGCCCGTAAGAACAGGGGGTTTAGTGGGGTTAAGCCCCCCGAAGTTGGCCCAAAATGCCGAATTTTCCTTACTTTACACTGAAACTTTAGGGAAAATCCAAATTAGCCCCCCCCCCCCAAATATTCAGGCACAAGGGCCTTAGCCCACCCAATATGAAATTGCTTCCTACAGGCCTGGGTTGCATGTAGTTGTTATCCTATTGAATCACTAAATTCAAATGGAGACGGGAATTCGTTTTCAAGTTCCGTCCAAAAGACTAGAGTCACCGGGTCTTTGACCGGTAAATATTTACATGGGTTATTAACCCATTAGCAGACGGCAATATTTAGACTGGTCCAAATTCATAGATGTTGCAGACGACAACACATAAATAACGATGTATTATATTCATTTGTATCTATGAAAAGAAATATTGTGGGAAATGATGAAATCGATTGTCACAAGCAATTTCTTCATTTACCACAATGTTTTCTGAAACCTTTATATTTTGGGGCGTCTAAAAGCGTCAATATGTGGAAATGAGTTTAAAAAAAAATAGCCGAATAGATTTGATAATCCGATATAATTATACTGAACAAAAGTGAAAACGCTACACCTGCTTTGCTTGTCATATTTCTTCTAAAAACAACAAGAAAAAAAATCAAACGAAAGTGTTTCGCATTGTTCATTTACTTGGTTGTGCCAAGCACTAAACGTTCTGTGGATCTTAATAACGGGGATGAAAAACGAAACCTTTTAATGTGATAGGGGTCCGTTTTTCAGGTGTACAATTTGAACTGAGATTTTTCACAATGTAAACCTTCAGAAATCCAAACAGAAGAATGCAAACCATGCCGTAAAGCACGGAATGGTAGTCTAACAGGTTATAAGTCAGTAAATGTAAAGAAGCTTGCATAACATTGTTTCAGCGCTTAGAAAATGATGTTTGAAAAGCAGAATGTTCATTATGTTCCAAAGTTTGAAAATTTTACAATGTAATCTTCATAGGAAATTGAAATCACTAATGCATGGACATCTGGGTACAAACTTAGTCGAAGAAAGGGTTCAAAAGTCCCCTGTAAGGCCCGCATGATGTTGCAAAAAAGACCAATCGAAAACAGTGATACATTTGTGAATACCAAACATTTTAAATTCCCTATATGTTTATGTCAAAGGGAGGTAATTCGCATAATTGACAGATTAGACCTTGATTTTAGAGCTTGCTTCAAGAGATAGGTGAAATTTTAAGTGTTTTTCTGGCAACCCAGATATGACCAATTTCCAAAAAATAATGAAGAGTTTTCTGCGCATGCGCATATCACCCATTCTCATTTTTTGGGCCGAAAACGTGTCACAAGCATTCTAACCATTGGAAAGGGATATTGTTAGTGTAAAATATAATTGTTCTGCATGCCATATTTTTGCTAAACCATATATCTGATAAATTCATATCAAACAACGGCGATTTAAACTTCCGTTTGAGCTTAACCAGCGATTATATAACACGACCCCCCGTAAAAATCAGTGTCACAACCAAATTTTCCGAATTTCAAAGGGTTGGTAAAACTCAGTCCAGTATGCGATATACGCAGGATGTGTTTCATACGACACGTTGTGTATAAGAATATGATAAAATTACCTGGAATCATAAAATAAATTTGCTGCTTTGGAAAAAATGTATTTTCTTGCTCTGTCACAACCCAGGCGAATTCTACGTGACTCTGTTTTTTGTAGGCACCCTACATTAACAGCAGAAGCAAAATCATACCGCTTACCGCTGTTTTAAATCAATTATCCATAAAGCTATTGCCCCAGAACATGTTTATTCAAATAATGGAGGTATTTACTTCATGGTCGCCATTTGAAATAGCTCCACCACGTATCAGACTTTTTTGCTTGAATATGTACGTGACAGCGATCTTTCATTTATGGTAAAGACCATGTCTAAATCTTTGTTAGTATATCAAAGCCTTTAGTATATACACACTATTTACACACAGTACGATGATATATTTTGAAACCACCTCAAGTTATCCTGATTTAAAAGTAAGTTTTAATTTTACGTGACTGAATATAACGTGACACTGAAAACCAAAAGTGACCATAACTTCGTCTGACAACAACCTTATTATCATTCATTACCTGTACATGTACTATGACGTCAAGTTAAAGGTTTTTTTCCATTCATTTTGAAATTCTATGACAGTAATCCGAATACGAAGGAAGGTTTTGCTTGATTTACAGCCATATACATTGTTGGTTCTATATCATAATCTCCTGATAGGTGTGATATTTAAAGTTTGGATTAAGGCTCAAAAATAATATTTGTCTCATACACTTGCGTGTTATGAATGTGTATCCCTTTAAACAGGCCTTTAGCTTCAATCAATATCGTCACGTAATATTCACTGTTTCTTCAAGTTCAATTACACATCCGCTACTCAACTTTTTAGACATTTAAACAAATTCCATTATTCTTTCCGTGAATTCCTTGACATATCTATAGAAAATAAGAATTTGGACAGCTTTAAAGAAAGAAACAAGACCCAAGAAGCACCAGAGACGGGCAGTATACTCCTCCTAACATGTGCTAGTCACCCCTTTTCTGGTAGCAGTGACCTGTGATAGAGCCAGTGCTCCACGCTACATGCAAAATTCAAATACATTAACCAAAATGCAGATAGAAGATTCCTGAAAGATCTATATCTTAAGAATTTGTATAGTGATAGACAGTAAATACTGCGATAGTTACTCGGCTAACAGACAAAATATCTTTATCTTTATATCCTAGCATCTATGCCTTTATTTCTATTTAAAAACCGACAACCCGCACCATTATGTCAGTTTTCATTGCATAGTGATAATTTGAAGTATTATTGCAGAAAGAGGCGATCCCGCACACTGAAATCCAAATGGCTTTATGTTTATGAGAAGATTGAAATGGATTTCCTTCTTAACCTTTATGTAAAATATCAATAACCCACAATGTAGGGGTAATTTTCATTTCATAGTAATGGTATGCTTATAAAAACAAAAAAAATGTTTGTCTTTTATTTCTTAACTCATTGCACGTTCAGATAAAACTACTCAATTAGAAAACAGGACTTGTTTCTAAAGCAGTTACTTTCACTGAATATTACGTGACAAAGGATCAAATTTCGTTAGGTCACCATATTTTTCTATTTTTAACAAATACACGCTAATATGTTTTGAGTTTGTTGGAACATATATTGTTTAATGAAATTATTAGTCTTATACACTAATTTGTTGCCATCATAAGTCATGAGAGGAATTAGAAGCAAATGTTTTAAATATAGACGGTTTTTGGACAGTAATTCTAATAAATGTCATTCTCGCGGTGCTTCTTGTTCTTTCATGTCTCAAGTTTATGCAAGTCACTTGAATTTCTAGTATACAGCTATATATCGCCTGTTGAATTACCAAAACATTACGTCCTTTGTAACTTACTTGAATGTTTTTCTACCAGATTTGATATAATACAGTCATGTCACGTAAAATTAAATGGTAGTTGTAGGGGTTCTTCAAATGATAAATGCAGGTAAAGACAAACACCTTTAAAAGAGTGGCCATCATTTATTTTTTACCGTATAGATGTTATACTATCATATCGTAATAAAAATATTGCAATTCTGTAAAGTCAGAATTTTGGAATTTTGCTGGTGGTTTTCGGCCGAAAAAATGAGAATGGGTGATATGTGGTGTTAGATGAAATCAGCTGCAAACGCATTAAGGGCTGTAACTCTGACACTAAAGGAGCAGGGCAATGAAATTTCGACAAAACGATTGATGAAAGCCTGGAAAATAACGTCAAAATATATTTCATGTTACTAGTTCGATATTTTTCCAGAAAAATGAAATCTTGCAGAGACCCATTAGGTATAATAAAATGTACAGAAGAATGTATAACATTGCGGACATTAAAGATTGCATAAAGTTTTGTTTTTAGATTTGTAGCAAATAATGCTCACAATAGTCCATTGCTATCTAACTCGTTCGAAACAACAAGACAGATAAATGGGATGTTGTGAGTTAAGACATGCGAAAAGAAGAAAACCTGTCGGCCTATTTGTGTAATAATGAGGTACTGCATTGAATTGCTACACAAAGTCATGTAAAACGACAACTTTTTGATTTGTCCGATGTCAATGTTATGCAGGCGACAGAACCGATCCGACTCTATGAATGTTAATAATCTATAATAGAACGAAAAAAATGTTATTGAAAAGGGAGAAAACACCAGTAATCAATATTTTCTTCAATTTCTTCAACATCCTACAAAATTGAAATAACAATTACACAATCCATTCATATAATATTGTCAATACATCTCTTCGACACATCGTTAATTCAATTACATCACAGTTAACCCTTTCCAAAACGACAGTTTGTAGAATTGTCCGATTTCAAATGTTAAGTATCACTGGTGGTGAACTCGGCCAAAGCGAAGGACGTGTTTCGCTACAACAAGGTATAGATATTTAGCGTTTTAAAAATGTGAGTTCAAAGATTTTTAACTTTAATTACAATGAAACAGTTACATAAATTCCCACGCACAAGAAATTCTATATTTTCAATACAACGTCATTTTAGAAACTCTGTAGAAGAAACAATTTGATCAAATTTAACCCTTTCCAAAACGACAAAATTTACGTGTCTGATTTCATATGTTATATAGACGACACAATTAATCCGACTCTATGAATTATAATTACCTTTGAAAGAAAGAAATAAAGTTGTTGAAAAAGAAGAAATCAAGTAGTTGACTTCAGCGTTTTCTTCTTTTTCCTTAACCTTTCCAAATTTTAACAAAAGTTATATATTATTATTATTATTATCATCATTATTATTATTATTATTATTATTATTATTATTATTATTATTATTATTATTATTATTATTATTATTATCATTATCATTATCATTATCATTATTATTATTGTCCAACAAGATTAACCCGGGACATATGCATATGCTTCGGCAATGTTTTGTTACGACGCTCAATTAACGGACTTAGCGCACGAAAACTAAGTTGTCCCTGGTCTATTTGGGTGGACAATATTATTTTATTCCATTCTATACTGAGAGGCAAAAATAAGTATACACCCTAGTTATTCCACGTTTTCTGAATAAACGATTCATAATAGTATGTACGACTTTTAATCGCCTCCGAAGGTGGCCGTTTATTGATGTAACCTTCTCCGCCTATCCGTGTTTCTGTTCGTCCTTCCGTTGCGAAGGTCTTTTAATAGCATACCGCGTCACCGAAAAAGGGGATATAATTGATTAATTAATGCAAGCATCGACAGTGACACAAACCATACATTTATTAGCGGATTTTGATAAAATTTTCACAGAAAGTTTCGAATCACCTAAGACTAAGCGTACATTGTTATTTTTTCCCTATTAAGATGCGTCATGGTAAAAGGGGGCTTGATGAAAACAACCTACCTGCCATAACTCCTTCTAAATTTATTGACGGATTTTGATGAAAATTTACGAAGAATGTTTCTAGACACCCGACTAAGTGTATATAGTGTCAATTTTTTTCATACCATGCTGCGTCATAGAAAAATGGGCCGTAATGCAAAAAAGTGGCATATTTGTCGATTTCTACCAGCCACCGAGAATTTGGTTATAATGTTAGAGAAAATTTAACGTCGTGATTTTATGTGGTAAAGAATAAAGACATCATACATGGTTTAACGGCAACATTTGATGCTCCACTAAGTCGCACGTGCAAAGTTTGCAAAATCGACATGTAGCATAAGTGTAGGTAGCCGAGCAATTTCAGCTAAAAATTATCAACACTGTATTATTGGTTTATAGGTAGAAATAAAAAGTGCAAAATTTTGAGTCGATATTTTGGAAATTAAGAGAGATATTGACGAACAAAAAGTGTATATTTTCTTTTGCTTCTCAGTATATATTGTCAACAGAAATAATTTTGGAACAGCATTAGAACAGGTAATTTCTTCAAAATAATAAAACATTCAAATTTGGTAAATTTAGAAAATAAGGTATGTAGTACTTTTGCAATATAGTTTAAGTTAAAGCCTACGTCATTTTTTGACGTTAACGCCTTATATTCATCATTTCTAAAAAACTGTAAAGTAGATTTTCAAAAATTTTTGACAAAATCTTACTTATATATTATACAATGATAAATCAAAAATTAAAAAAAAATTCATCGGGCCAATTTTTTTTAAATCTGCAAAACGTCCGATTTTTTGCCTTCTGTTTAAAAGCAAAAACGTGTGAAAATTACGAAAAATGACGCCGTGTTCATTAATGTACTAACGCATCAAAACAATATACACTACAAAACATTCACTATTCATTTCGCTTTATTTAAGTGCAAATTGTGTTTTTTAATTGTCACAAATACATTTGTAATACATGATTGATGTCGCCTGGGGTCAATTCTTGAAAAGGCGCGAAAACGTCATATTTCCGACGTCATAGTAACGTTATCAACAAAGAAAACGTTAAAAAAGACGTGACTTTGAAAGCGCCGTAAGTCAAAGTTTAATTTGGTACCACTTTCGGTTGGGTTCTTTACATTTTTTACATAAGGTGCTATAGTCCCCTTCCACCTTAAACATTTAATGCTTAAGCTATACTCAAAGTCATTGGAGACCTTTTGTTGAGGTCTTTGCTTTTAAAGTGTGTAAATGCCTTGTAGAAAATTGTTTTCTTTTACAGTCACTTTTCCTGTTGAGAAGTTTCCGACATCTTGTTTTGAATTATAAAGCTGACAAGGACTTAAATCAAGCTAGTATTCAGGTAGGCAGTGTTCTCACAATCCTAATAAGCTGTATGGGCCACTTTACAGCTTCATGTAAATTATTGTAATTGCCCCTACATAATTGCTCTTCATAAGCTGTAGGGGTTCCACTGCGGCTTCAAGTAAATCAGTGTAATGCCCCTACAGCTTTATAATCAAAGTTGCTTCAGATGAATCAAAACTGCTTCAGATAAATTTCTTTTGATAGATTATTATTAAAAAGACATTTCAGATTTTTATGCCCCCGATAGGGAGGCATCATAAATTTGACTTGTCCGTCCGTCTGTCTGTCCGTCTGTCTGTCCGTCTGTCAGTCATTCCGTCCAAAAACTTTAACATTGGCCATAACTTCCTTATTACTTAACATATTCGCTTCATACTTTACCACAACATTCCTTGGTACATTACCTTTCTGTAGGCACATACTTTGGTGACCTTGACCCCTGGATGACCTTGACCTTGAACATAGATTGGCCATAATTTAAAATCAAAGCGGTGTCGGGGGCATTGTCATCTTACAGTGACAGCTCTTGTTTTCTTATAAATTTCACTTTCATTTTTTGTCTCAAAGAGCATATTTTCTTATGAAAAATTTGAAAATTTAATGCAAGAATATTTCACTGTTTACAAGAAATATATATTTTTGTGTTAAAATTAAACAAATTGTTGTCCACAACAGTTCAGATGTATAAAGAATTTGTGGTTTCTGTCTCAACTATAAAGGCATGTTTATCGTTTATCATTAACAACTTCAAAAAACTGATAGCAGTTATACACATTAGAATAATCAATTTTGGCATCAAGACATACTTTAAAAAATTGAAATGGGGATGAAATGTCCCTTTAAATTCCAGAATTAAAGTATATAAAAAAAATTGAAAAGAAAATTAAAATTACCGTTACCTTCTGAAAAAAATTTGAGATGAACATGTTTTCGTTTTGTTGTATAGGAAAGGAGGAATCTGCGCTTTATGCAGGAACTACGCCATTTATTTGCATTAATGATTGGAACAAAACGGAAGTATGTAGATCCATCAAAAGCTGTGGATATTTTAAAAGAGGCCTTCTCCACCCACAACGCCAACAACGCTGGGGTTACTGATAGCCAGCAGGTAGGTTTAAACCCTTTCCCAAACAAGACCGGTTTTGATGTCCCTTACAAAATTAGCATCGGAAAGCATTGTGGTAAATGAAGAAATTGCTTGTGGCAAGCAATTTCTTCATTTTCCACAATGTTTTCTACTTGAAAACACCAAAGTATGTGAAATTTCATGCACTTTTTCCCACACATTAAATAAAGGCTTGGGAAAACATTGTGGAAAATAAAGAAATTGCTTGTGACAATCAATTTCTTCATTTCACACAATGTTTTCTACCAAGAAAGACCAAAAAATGTTAAATTTTGTTCAATGGAAATTGACGTCTGCAACACCTATGAGTTTGGACTAGGCTAAAATGTTGTTGTTTGGTAATGGGTTGATATTGTCATCAGTAACATATTTGAATTTAGACCAGTCTAAAATTTTTTGTCTGGTAATGGGTTCAACCAGGATCTGTGCTGTGGGCATTTTAACCCTTTCCCAAACAAGACCTGGTTTTGACGTCCTTAATAGAAAAAGCTTGGGAAAACATTGAAACAAAAGAAGAAACTGCTGATAACCAGCAGTTTCTCCTTTTGTCTCAATATTTTCTATGCCAAATTTTACACAAATCTTATCTTAAATAAAATCCATTTTGTCTTTTGTGGCAGTTTTTGAAGGGGATCACCCTAAAATTTGGTTGTTTGGGAAAGGGTTAAAAGAGGCCTTCTCCACCCACAACGACAACAACACTGGCGTCACTGACAGTCAACAGGTAGTGTTTAATAGTGTTGTTGGTAAAAAAGAACTAAAGTTAAGGAGAAACAGGAAATATACTTGTACATTTATTTCCCTTAACCCTTTACCGCACAGTGATGCCTTTCGACTTCCTCACAAGAAAAGGCTTGGGAAAACATTGTGGAAAAATGAAGAAATTGCTTGTGACAAGCAATTTGTTCATTTTCCACAATATTTTCTAACCCAAAATGGAAATATTTTGAAAATTTCATCAACTTAAAATTGTCGTCTGCTACACCTTTCAATTTGGAACAGTCCAAAATTTTGCTGCCTGGTAATGGGTCAGTTGCAACTTGTTATTGAGTCAAAATAGAAGTATAAACCAGAGCTACATATAAGACTTTGTGTTTTCATTAACCCATTACCAGACGACAAAATTTTGGGGTAGTTCAATTTTAAAGAAGTTGCAGACGACATTTTCAATTTGATGAAATTCGAAAATTGTATATCTTTTTTGATAGAAAACATTGTGGGAAATGAAGAAATTGCTTGTCAAAAGCAATTTCTTCATTTTCCACAATGTTTTCTAAATGACTTATCTAATGGGGAGTCAAAAGGCGTCACTGTGATGTAATGGGTTTTAACAGCAGTATAGAGGATGGAAGGTATCTATCCCCTCAAATTGAGTTTTGATAGTTTTATCATAAGGAATTTGGCCTACGGGCTTGAAAACCTGTAAGATTATGTAATGAATTTTCAAAATGCAATACATCATCAACAATTCATCAAACCTTTTGTTTTGGGTACTTAATCAAAGTGTCTTATCAAGATGATTCAAAAGAGTTCCTACAACATATCAATATGCAAATCAAGTTGACCATCAAATTGTTGAATGTACATTTAGTAGTATCAAAGGAAATAAATTATCTCTCAGTGCAAGCTTAAGCAAGCTTAAGCTTTGCATTGATTGGGGTTTGTTTCTTCCTGGAGCCATTGCGTGCTACTATAAATAGACAATATATTCTTTATTTTCTACAGGATGTGAGTGAATTTCAACACAAACTACTAGAATGGCTTGAAGATGCCTTTAAATCTGATTCTACTCCTTCCACGCCAGAGGAGCAGTAAGTAACATTGAACATAAACGTTAACTATGTGTTTTCGAAATGTTTTTTGAATTAATTATACTTCACTTGACATGTGTCAAAAACTTTCTTTTATACAACAATATACGGACTTGAGAATGTACTAGATTCATGTAACATGATGTTACAGTGTGCACTTTTGTAGTAAAGCATATGTTTGTTTTTCAGAGTACACCATTTTCCAAACAACACAATTCAGAACAACCCCCATAAAGCTAACACAGAAAATAAGATACTGAGAACACAATATCTACAATTTATAACATAGAACAAATGAGATAATACTGATCACTAATATTTTCTGTTCTTCCTTAACCCATTACCAAACGACAAAATTTTAGGGTGGTCCAAATTGAAAAATCCTGCAGACAACAATTTCAAATGAATGGAACCTCTAATTTTTAGGACTTTTTGGATGGAAACCATTGTGGGAAATGAAGAAATTGCTTGTCAAAAGCAATTTCTTCATTTTGCACGATGTTTTCCAAAGCCATTATCTTGTGATGAGTCAAAAGGAGTCACTGTGTAGTAATGGGTTAAACCAGGGCTTTTTAGCTCACCTGAGCACAAAGTGCTCAAGGTGAGGTATTGTGATCGGTCGTTGTCCGTCGTCCGTCCGTCCGTCCGTCCGTCCGTCCGGCCGTCCGTCCACAATTTCTTTAAAGATCTTCTCCTCCCAAACCAGTGGACCAATCTTCTTGAAATTTGGCAGGAATGATCCTTGGGTGAAGGGCTTTCAAAGTTGTTAAAAGAATTTGATTCCATCAAAGACTCTGGCTGCCGCGGCATGAGAAAAGGGGAAAATAGCCAACTCTTTTAAAAATCTTCTTCTGCCTAACCAGTTGGCCAATTTTCTTGAAACTTCACATGAATGATCTTTGAGTGAAGGGCTTTCAAAGTTGTTAAAAGAATTAAATTCCATCAAAGACTTTGGCTGCCGCGGCATGAGAAAAGCAGAAAATAGCCAAATCTTTTAAAAATCTTCTTCTGCCTAACCAGTTGGCCAATATTCTTGAAACTTCACAGGAATGATACTTGAGTGAAGGGCTTGCAAAGTTGTTAAAAGATTTTGATTCCATTAAAGATTTGGGCTGCCGCGGCATAAGAAAAGGGGAAAATAGCCAAATCTTTTAAAAAATCTTCTTCTGCCCAACTAGTAGGCCAATATTCTTGTAACTTAAGATGAATGATCCTTGGCTGAAGGGATTTCAAAGTTGTTAATAGAATTTGATTCCATCAAAGGCTTTGGCTGCCGTGGCATGAGAAAGGGGCAAATAGCCAAATCTTGTTAAAATCTTCTGCCTTCAACTAGTTGGCCAATATTCTTGAAACTTCCCATGAATGATCCTTGGGTGAAGGGCTTTCAAAGTTTTTGAGAGACTTTGATTCCATCAAAGCCTTTGACTGCTGCGGCATGAGAAAAGGGAAAATAGCCAAATCTTTTAAAAATCTTCTGGCTTACTACATGTAGTTGGCCAATATTCTTAAAACTTCACATGAATGATCTTTGGGTGAAAGGCTTTCAAAGTTGTTATAAGAATTTGATTAATATCAAAGCTCTTAGTGCAGGGGCATCAGAAAAAGGGCAAAAGAGCAAACACTTTTGAAAAGGCTGAATTTTGTTTCATTCTTTTGAAAAACTAAGGAAAAGGGGCTTTATTGCAAAATTCTTAATTTGCTGCTATACAGGTCAAAATGTTTATTTCAACAAGGCAAAAAATTTCAGGTGAGCGATCTAGGGCCATCATGGGCCTCTTGTTTGGAAAGGTGTTATTTATAATGATATTATTGATTACTCTATACTTTATTTTACAGACCTAGTGAATCTAATGAGAAGTCAAAAATCTCCAAAAATCCAATGGCTGATCTGTTTTATGGCCAATTTAGGGCAGATGGCGTCAATGAAGGTACTGTATTTTTGTACTCTGATATGGCTGTTTTTAATTATGCTCCCCGAAGGGAGAGCATATAGTCGCCGCTTTGTCTGTCCGTCCGTCCGTCCTGTCCGTCCGTCATTCCGTCCATCCGAAGCGATTTCTCCATAACCCTTGGGCCAAATCAAATGAAACTTACCATGTGAACTCCCTATGACAAAATGCCGATGTACTTTTCCCGGTTTTGGGATTTGAGGCCTCGTCATGGGAAAAGGGGACTTAAGGTTGAATATAGTTTTTCTCTAATTTCTCCTAGTCTAATGGTCAGAATGTGATGAAATTTCATATTTGAGTAGCAAATCAGATGCCCTTGACAATAAACTATTTAAAATTTGTGTATACAAAATATGTCATGCAAAAAGGGGGCTTAACATTTGTTAGCTTTATATTAGCTCTGCATGGCATATATTTATTGTGACAATGCCTTATTCGGGGAGCATTGTCCGTCTCTGACGGCTCTTGTTTTACATCAAGACATATTTTATACAATGGTTTCATAGTTACGGTATTAGTTAATCTTTTCTTTAACTATGATAGATATTCTAAGTTTGGTACAGTAGATGATAGTTTGTATTGTAATTCATCTATAAAATAAAACATTTGAATAGTTGTTTGACTGAAGACCAAAGCGAAGTAAACCTGATACAATCAATTATTAACCAGTACCAGCGCTTCCTAATTAAGAACTGGTGCTGGTGAATGAAATTTTGCATTTATGGGGGTCTTTCTTGTTGGTGGAAATTATGAATTTGTGCAGACTGCATGTACGTGCAGGATCCATTCTGGTCTTTTTCGCATGTTTCACAGATTCTTCCCCAACCTGAACTGTCCAGTTAATATTATGTGTAACAGTCCATTTTACAAGATCCAATATGTTTATCCACATTTATTGCAGGGAAAGGATTTAGTAAAGAGGAGAATTTTGGTCAGTTTCCACTACAAGTTGAGGGTTATCGGGACATTCATGAAAGCTTGGAAGGAGCCACTGCACACAGAGAGATAGAATCTATAAACAGCGAGTCTACACAGAAATCAGGGCAAGAGGTGGGTAATCCCATTACCAGACGGCAAAATCTTAAACTGGGTCCAAATTCAAAGATGTTGCAGGCGACAATTTCATTGGAATGAAATTTTGCATATTTGCTGTTTCTGAATATAAAACATTGTGGGAAATGAAAAAAATGCTTGTTACAAGCAATTTCTGCATGTTCCACATTGTTTTCTAAAGCCGTTTTCTTGTAGGGTGTCAATAAGTGTCAAAATATGATAATTACACATTGATACTTTTTGATGCCTATCAAGAAAGGTGAAGGATTTAGTAAAGAGGAGAAAAAATCAAAGTAGAAAAAGTAAAGAGAAAACATTGTGGTAAACCATGATTGAGAAAGAATTTTTTGCAATGTGACAATGCGAGTGGGATCAAGATCCATGTTGTATCATAGTATAAAAGGGCTACTACACACAGAGAGATAAAATTAATGTGTTAACACAGAAATCCAAGCAAGTGATGGATAAAAATAGCAGAAGATAAAAAATTTCCAACATAGCAAAGTTAATATGACCACTTATCTTGCTGCTAGCTTTACATTTTCTTCCAATAGTATCATTTGCTGAAATAAATGCTGAACAGGTGTTGATATTTGTGACACGTCACGCTAAAAGGGACCTTATTGGGTGTGTGTGAAAAATATTGACCCTAGTCAGTCTGCGCAGTCCGCGCAGCCAGACTAGGGTCAACACTTTTCACTTGTATGTAACTTTCTAAATCCGGAATGTTTTCCCGATCTTACTATAATTATGTTCATTTTTAGCATACAATATCTGGTTGACCTGTGCTGAGTCTGACAAGTTTGTCAAAATTTGGATTTTTAGTGTTCGGATAAGGTCCCTTTTTAGCGTGACGGGTCACATTTGTAAAGTACAACTTCATACAGTCGACACTCGTTATCTCGACATCGGATAAGTCGAAATTCCGCTCAAGTCGAAGTGAAAGTCATGCCCCGTCCTTAACATATGGATATCAAAGTGTTTAATCAAAATAATTTGGAAATAAATACAGCCATTGAAATTTAGTCGGAAAAGGATAGAAATTGCTCGTATCGAGCAATTTCTTTCCTTTTCCTACTATATTTCAATCATGGACACATATGATGCCCATCAAGAATGGTTAAATATCGTTTTCATCGAAAATAATCAAAATCGGATGAGTCGAACTCCGGATATGTCGAGGTATTTTGACGGCCCCTCTGACTTCGACACAACGAGTGTCGACTGTATATGGAGATGTAAATGATGGTATTGTTTATCTCATTACAGACCTGGTTCACTCGTTTACCTCCTGTGTTAACCTTTGAACTTTCACGATTCCAGTTTAGTCAACAATTAGGGCGTCCAGAAAAGATTCATCATAAAATAGAATTTCCACAGATTATTTATATGGATAGGTCAGTATACAATGTCTTAGTTACACACGCAGATCCCTGATATTTCAGTCGGTAATGTTGGAGTCTGTCAACTCAGGGGTTGTGAGTTTGAACCCTGGCACGGCCAATAACCATTTTCAGATTTGACAAAACTCATTTGTTTATCACCAATGGTTGTGAATCACTTATGTGAGGAGCAGCTTGAGGCTTCGTTTGTTTATTGTGGTAGTACTGGTGAGAGAAATATCAGGAATTCATGGTTAGGTGCTCCAGTCGCAGCATTAGGATCATAGTAGTTGAAAGAGGCATTTAACCCAAATCAATAAATCAATCAGTTACACCCTGGTATGGACCCATTTAGATATATTCAAACTTTGTATTGGCTGCAGCTGGAAAGTTTGATTTATTATTGAAAATGAAAACTTGATGCAAAAATTTCATGTTTCAGGGGTTTCACAAATACGCCTTGTTTTGTTTAGAGTTGAGTTAGTCCACTCTTAATGAGATTCATATTATTCTGACAACATTGTTAACATTCTGTTGTGTAAAGTACCACCACCAAATGTTTACGCCATCGCCCAAATAGGTTTTGATATGTGACTAAAGTTATACAAAAAATTTTGATGTCGCATGAATCTCTTTAGGCATGGACTACCTTAAGAATCAGAGTTTTATTATGGATGTCATGTATGATTGTTGCATGTACAATACTGGACTACCTTCACAATCAGCCGAGCCTGGATAGCTCAGTCGGTTACGTCGCAGTCTGTCAATCCAGGGGTCTCGAGTTCGAACCCCGGCTCGGCCAGTATCCATTCTGACATTTGACAAAAGTCATTTGTCTCTCACCGATGGGTGTGAATCATCTATGTGAGAGAGCAGGTGGAGGCTCGGTTTGGATATTGTGGTTGTACTGGTGCGAGAAATGCCAGGAACCCATGGTTAGGTGCTCCAGCCGCCGCGATATGACCCTGGTCGTTGAAAACGGCGTAAAACTCAAACCTTCAGAATCACAGTTTTATTAGCTCCACTGGCCTTTCAGGCCAGCAGGCTATTGTCATGGCGGTGTGTCCGTCGTGCGTCCGTCCGTCCGTGCGTCCGTCCGTGCGTCCGTAAACTTTTTCTTAAAAAATCTTCTTCTCAGAAACTACTAGATGGATTTCCATTAAACTTCACAGGAATGATCCTTGGGTGACCCTCTCTCAGATTCCTCGAAATAATTCAGATTGAACAAGAAAGTCTGGAATTATCTGCCCTTGAATATCAAAAAAAGCTGGTTTTGACTTTATTTTTACTCTTAAATCTACAAATATTAACCAATCAAGACAAAACTTGGACAGAATATATATAAGCATGATATCCTGCCTGGGTATAATTTTCAGCTTGATCGGAATTTTATATCATGAGTTATGTGCCCTTGAATTTGACAAAATTGCCCATTTCGACTTTGTTTTCACTCTAACAACCATAATAGTTAACCAATCAAGATGATATTTGGACAGAATCTTGTTGACAACAAGATCTTGCTTTTGTGTAATTTTCAGGATGATTGCATTGCTTCAATCTGAGTTTTGTGCCCTAGAAATTGACAAAATTTCAGTTTTTGACACTTTTTAGCTCACCTGAGCAACATGCTCAAGGTGAGCTTTTGTGATCACCCTGTGTCCGGCGTGCGTCGTGCGTCGTGCGTCGTGCGTTGTGCGTCGGAAGTCGTCAACAATTTCTTTAAACATCTTCTCCTCCTTAACCACTGGGCCAATTCTTACCAAACTTGGCAGGCATGTTCCCTGGGTGACCCTTTTCAAAACTTGTTTTCAAATTTTTGATTTGTCAAAAAATGTGGGCGTGGCAGGGCGGGGCTTATCAGACTTAGAGAAATTGTTGAATAATTCTTCAAAAATCTTCTTCTCCCTAACCATTGAGTCAATTTTTACTAAAGTTGGCAGAAATGGTCCTTGGGTGACCCTTTTCAAAACTTGTTTTCAAATTTTTGATTCGTCAAAAATTGTGGGCGTGGCAGGGCGGGGCTTATCAGACTCAAAGAAATTGTTAAATAATTCTTCAAAAATCTTCTTCTCCCTAACCATTGAGTCAATTTTTACCAAAGTTTACAGAAATGTTCCTTGGGTGACCCTTTTCAAAAGTTGTTTTCAAATTTTTGATTCGTCAAAAAATGTGGGCGTGGCAGGGCGGGGCTTATCAGACTTAGAGAAATTGATAAATAATTCTTCAAAAATCTTCTTCTCCCTAACCATTGAGTCAATTTTTACCAAAGTTGGCATAAATGTTCCTTGGGTGACCCTTTTCAAAAATTGTTTTCATATTTTTGATTCGTCAAAAATTGTGGGCGTGGCAGGGCGGGGCTTATCAGACTTAGAGAAATTGTTAAACAATTCTTCAAAAATCAAATATTGATCCAATTCGTACCAAACTTGGCAGATTTTTAATGTTAATTGGATAACCCTTTTCAAAATTTGATTTCAAATTTTTGATTGGTCAAAAAATGTGGGCGTGGCAGGGCGGGGTTTATCAGACTTAGAGAAATTAGTAAATAATTCTTAAAAAATCAAATATTGATCCAATTTGTACCAAACTTGACAGAAATGTTCCTTGGATGACCCTTTTCAAAATTTATTTTCAAATTTTTGATTCGTCAAAAAATGTGGGCGTGGCAGGGCGGGGTTTATCAGACTTAAAAAAAATAATGAAAAAATTCTTTAAAAATCAACCATTGGTCAAATTTAAACCAAGACTGGCAGATCTTTTTCTTGGGTGACTGTTTTCAATGTGTGTTCATGAATTTTTTGATTCGTCAAAAAATGTAGCCATGGCAGGGCGGGGCTTATCAGACTTGGAGAAGTTATTAAACAAATCCTTGAAAATTTTCTTCTTAACTGTTGGACAAATTATATCAAATTATTCAGGAATGTTCCTTGGGTACCCCTTTTTAATTTTTTTTTTACAAATTTGTGATTCGTTGAAAATGTGGGCATGGCAGGATGTTTATTCGACTAGGAGAAATGACAAGAAAATTCTTTAAAAATCAACTGTTGGGCCAATTTGAACCAGGGATGTTGCTTGAGTGACTCTTTTGAACAATAATATTGTTTGTGAATTTTTGATTTGTTAAAAAATTTGAGTGTGGCAGGGTAGGGTTTATCAGACTTCAAAAATAAAAAAATATAAAGAAATTCTTCAAAAATCAACCATGGGGCCAATTTGAACCAAGAGAACAAAATGCTTATTGAGTTTTCAAACACTTGGTTATAAATTTTTGATAGGATAATAAATGTTGATGAGGCAAGGTGGGGATTATCATATTAACCCTTTCCCAAACAAGACCGGGTTTTGACATCCCTAAGAGAAAAGGCTTGGGAAAACATTGAGGCAAAAGAAGAAAGTGCTGATAATCAGCACTTTTTCCTTTTGCCTCAATATTTTCTGTGCTATATTGTACAGAATATTCCATTTTAGTTACTTTAATGTTGTCGTCTGCAGCAGCTTTGAATTTGGACTACCTTAAAATTTTGTTGTTTGGGAACGGGTAAGCGTATTAATGTTTGTAATGTATCAGTCTTATGTTTCAAAATTGTAAATTGTTAATTATAAAAATTTAATCTTGATTATAAAAATCAAACTGGAACAGCACATGATATTCAATTTTTAAGATGTATGCAAATGCTACTACATGCAATTTGATTGAATACTAATGTGACTTCATTGTATTCATTGGAAATTATGAAACTTAATTTACAATAATTTGAACGACATAAATATTTGTTTACAACAAAATTTATATTGTACACAATCAAATACAGGAAGGACTCAGGTGAGCGATATCAGTGCCTTTCAGGCACTCTTGTTTCACTTTTGTGGCCACATATATAGAATAATACTGACGAAATTGGGACAGACCACAAGATCTTGCTCAAGTTTAATATTTAGCTTGATTATTGTGGTGTTCAAGACAAATTATCAAGTCAAAATCATAGTTTTAGATCAGAATGTCTCTTTATTTTCATTACCACCATTTTACAGGCACAATCGCAACTTCTTGAACTAATTATCATAAAGAAAAACAACTCTAACTGAACTTTAAATTGCTCATATCAAAAGTTACTTCCCTTAGTCTACCACAGTTATTTACTCACATACTGACTCATGTGCCCTTGAATATGGCATAATGACAGTTTTCAACTTTATCATCACTCTAAAAATCCCCAAAATATTGGTCAATCATTTACCTTCTTTTCGCTTTGACCACATGATTGCTTCTTTTTACTTTGTTTCTGCTCTAAGAATCACAAGAATTTGAAAATATATCAGTTTAAGCATTTAGATAAATTTGTCATTTTTTTTTTAGTAAACCACAAGAAATTCAGGCCTGTGGAGCGACTCAAGACCTTCAGGTCTTTCTAGTTATGGATGTCATGTACTATGATTGTTGCAGGTATATGGATTGTAACCGTGAAGAGACCAGGAGAAGAAGAGAACAAGCAAAAAAATTAAAAGAAGAACTAGCATTTTTACAAGCCAAATTAGACAAGTGAGTGTTTCACTTTTTTGTGTAATTTGAAAGTACTTCTATGTTCGTAAGAATGGTCTATTTGGTATTCTTAAAGAAAATATTAAGTTGTTCCTGGAAATAATTGCAGAACCTGCATTTTGTTTCCCATTTCCACTCATTGACTCTTTTTCACTGGCCATAAAAGATAAAGGCTTTGGATAGCATTGTGAAAAATGAAGATATTGCTTGTGACATGCAATTTTTTTAATTTCCCACAATGTTTTCTACCCAAAAAGACTACAAAAATTTAAATTTCATTCACTATAAATTGTTGTCGACCACTTCTTTGAATAAGTACCAGTCTAAAATTTGGCCATCTAGTCCAGACCTGCAACAACAACATGTAAATCCTACAATCATGCAATCCTTACTTTGATTATAGGTTTATAAATTTCGGATCTGGAGTAAAAAGGTTCCCTCTTCAGGATGTTTTGTTGTATGCATTAGAGTTTGCCAAGTCTCGTCTGGAGCTGCCACGTCAATATATTTCTATTTCAAATCCAACCCCTTTGTGTTGGGTATTCATTTGAATTGTTTCAACAAGACCATTCTAATGAGTACCAACAACAAAGAGTTTGATCAACTTTTAGTGAAATATTTGTGACCCGTGGTGCTAAAAGGGACCTTATCGGGTGTGTGAAAAATATCGACCCTAGTCAGTCTGCGCAGTCCGCGCAGCCAGACTAGGGCCGACACTTTTCACTTTTATGTAATTTTCTTAACCCGGAATGTTTTCCCTATCTCACTATATGTTAATTTTTCGCAAACGGGATCTGATTGACCTGTGATGAGTCTGATAAATTTGTCAAAATTTGGATTTTGGGTATTCGGATAAGGTCCCTTTCAGCGTGACGGGTCACATTTTATTTTGAAAATACATCAACCGCTCTTACTGGTATCTCTTGCTCTACAAAGACAACATGTAAAACATTCAACCACGCTATCCCAACTTTGATTTGTTGTAGTAGAGGTCTACTGGTATGAGAAATTACAGGAATCCATGGTTAGGTGCTCCAGCTGCTCAATGTGACCATAGCTGTTGAAAGATGCATTAAACCCCAATCAGTTAACCAGCCTAACTTTGATTTCAGGTTTATAAATTATGGATCTGGAGTAAAAAGGTTCCCTCTTCAGGATGTTTTGTTGTATGCATTAGAGTTTGCCAAGTCTCGTCCGGATCTGCCGCGACGACATGTAAATCCTTCTCAAGATGTTGATATGGAAGCACCATCACCAAATACAAGGTATGTACAGAGTGAAAGATAGGAAGGGATAGCAGTATTCTACTATTCTAAATGTGTAATTTGATGAAGATTTAACCCATTCCCATACATTGACACTTTTTGATGCCCCACATAACCAAGGCTTTGGAAAATATTGAGGAAAATGAAGAAATTACCTGTGACATTATTTCCCATGATGTATTCTTTCCAGAAAGACCACACCACTTAAAATTATAATTGCTTGAAAGTGTCGTCTGCTGCATCTTTGAATTTGGATGTGTCTAAATTTTTACCATGTAGTAATGAATTTATCCTCTCCCAAACGACAAAATGTAAGGGTGGCCCATCATGAAGGACAGAAAATACAGAGGGAAAAGGAGAAATTGCTTATGGTCAGCAATTTCTTCTTTTCTGTCAAAGTTTTCCTAGACTATTTCTCGTAAAGGCAATTAGAAGCAATTTACAAACTATCTGTTCTTCCAAGATGTTTGTCTGGGCCAATTGGATATATTATTGTGTAATTTTAAAGATAAACTGGAAATTATGGTGGGGCTGTGAAAACCATTCCTATTGCTAAAAAATACATGGACTTACAGTTTATAAATTGTACCCAATTTCTCACACAAGAATTCTGTTTAACCCTGGTCGTTCTGATTACGGAATATTCCTGACGCTTCCACTGGCAGAATCAAACAATACCAGTCTGCAACTCTGCATACTACTTAAAATTTAGCAAGACAAGAGTTAGTATTGATTCTACGTACTGTACGAGGGCTGTTAATAAAGTATCCATAAAGGTTTAATAACTTTTACATTTGGGCACTTACTGCAATGAGATTTTCAGCACAAGTATTTTGAAGAATCATAAGTTTGATCCAGTAACAAAAACTACGCTGTTTGTATAAAGGCGAATTCGACATTCGCTATGGAAATGTAGGGTCACGTTGAGCGGGGCAACTTTGGATAATTGGTAAAACTGTGACTTATCAGCCGCTTTCAAAGCGATTATATTATGCATATCCAACCTCAGAAATTGTCTAAAATGCTTGTGATGCTTAAGCGTAATTAATTCTTGGCAAACATAACGTCATCGGCTGACATATGATGTCGTAAAGAATTGTAGGTTAACTGTACTTTCTGATATGACAAGAATGGACGTTGATGAGCGATATGAAATAAAGTTTTACGTGTTAATAGGTAAATAAAAGCCAGAGACAATCCGTATCATAATTAAGACATACGGCAATAGTTATCTGAAAATGATAAAGCATTCATGAGTGGAATAACACATTTAAAAACGATTCTATGCGTGATATTACTGATCTCAAAAGATCTAAACCTCCCATCATGACGTCGTCGAGATAATTTATGACGTGTGGATTGTTATCCAAGAAACGACCTATAAAATTCCCCAATTAGAGTACAGATCTTGCTTTGGTAGGGGAATTCATAGGTTGGAGAAGTGTGTATCGTGCAGTGGCGAATATATCGAAGAGGTGTAAGTATTTGATTTTAAAACATACTTTTTCCGACGTTGTATCAGTCCAAGAAGTATGCCCCGCTCAGAGTGACCCTAAGTTTCCATAGCGACTGTAGAACACGTCTTATTGCAAACGACCTAGTTCTTGTTGCAGGATCAAAAGCATAGTTCTTCAAAGTATGAGTATTGAAAATATCACTACAATTGGTTCATAAATCAAAAAGTTATGAAACCATTTCGGATACCTTATTAACAGCCCTCATATTTCTTAAAAGTGATAATACATTCTTTTACAGTAGTATGATGGTTGACTCGCCCGTGAAATCCCCTCCTGACATTGCCAGAACTAGAATCACCTCACCCACACATCAACAGCATGGACAACTATCACTGGACAAGACACAACAAAACTTTTTGACTCCCTTGAGGATGAAAGGTTGTAGAAAATATTGTGGAAAATGAAGAAATTGCTTGTGACAAGCAATTTCTTCATTTTCCACAATGTTTTCTAGAAAAAAGACCCTAAATATTAGAAGTGAATGAAATTGTTGTCTGTACATCTTTAAATTTGGACCTGTTTGAAAAGTTGTCGTTTTGTAATGGATAAATATTGTTTCATGGTGGTATTTTCTTATGTTATCTTACAAAGGAGTATGTTAATTTGCTTCTGCTTCCACCATATGATTGTAGCAATTTAAAAACGCCAGTTAATCAAAATCAAACTGATTTCTTTCCCTTTCAGTGGTATGATTGTTGACTCGCCCGTGAAATCCCCTCCTGACATTGCCAGAACTAGAATCACCTCACCCACACCCCAACTATCACCCGACAAGACACAACAGCAACCCACATCCACTCCTAGTGTATCAGTCTCCCCGACACTTCCCATCCCTGACGTCACAATGAGCCCCGTCCCCGAAACCAGCGCATCCAGCACGCCGCCTGACGTTACCATGGCTACAGAACCATCTGGGTCAAGGTCTCCGGGCGTTGGAGCTCCGCTACAGACGCCGTATCCCAGACATATATCTGAAAGCGAGATGCAAGTTTTACAAGATTGTCTTCATCGATGGCGAACTGAAGTTGAAAGTGATGTTAGAGGTAAACCCATTACCACACAATGACACCTTTGATGCCCAACATGAAAAATAGGCTTTGCAAAACATTGTGGAAAATGAAGAAATTGCTTGTGGCAAGCAATTTCTTCATTTTCCACAATGTTTTCAACTCAGAGAGACCAAAATTTTGTAAAATTTCATTCGCTTAAAATTGTCATCTGCAATACCTTTGAATTTAGGCCAGTCGAAAATTTTGCCATCTGGAAATAGGTTAAGTAATTATGGGCATATTGATATGCCATTGGATGTATCTCTGTCTGCAAAACTTTATGCATCAAATCATAACATGTTCCAATATCTTTTTTTTCCTTTTAGTTAGGCCAATACATTACACTGATGTAGGTACGTCTTATCAATATGCATGATTTAGGTTCAAGGTCATCCATGATCAAGGTCAAATACCAATGTCATTATAGAAACAACTGTTACAGTGTACATGTGTTTCAGAAACTCTGCTAGTTTTTTATCGCAAAATTTAGACCTTTCATTCAAAATTAGGACCTTGAAATTTCTCATGAATTCATTTTGACAAGACTTCTAGTGATACCTAGGTCAAAGTCAAATGTCAAGGTCATGTTTTGGGAGATGAAAGAACTTTTAATGCCCCCATATCGAGAGATCGGGGCCATATTGTTTTACTCATGTCCGTCTGTCTGTCCGTCCGTCTGTCTCTCCGTTCGTCTGTCTGAGAACTTAACATGAAAACTTAACATTGGCCTTTTCTCCAAAAGTATTTGACATACAAAGCTCAAATTTGGTATGTAACTTTCTTTAAATGAAAGCTATCTGTTCCATGCAATTGGACCCCTCCTCAAGGTCATCTGTTAACCTTTATCAACCCTTTACTCTATGAAAACTTAACATTTTACTCGGAAAACTTAACATTTGACTTTTCTTCAAAAATATTTGACATACAAAGCTCAATTTTGATATGCAACTTCCTTTCAATGATATCTATCTGTTCCATGCAATTTGACCTTCCTCAAGGTCATCCGTTACCCCTTATCAACCCTTTACTCTACGAAAACTAACATTTTACAAAAATGGCCATTTCGGGGGCATTTGTGTTTCACAAACACATCTTGTATTAGCATGATTTTTTTCACGAACATATTTGCTTTATTTCAGAGTTACAGGAGAACATAAGTGCCCTTGAAGGTTCCATAAATCAAATGTATGGAGATGAGCAAATGAGAAAGGTATCAAATATTTTAATCCTTATACCTTTCACATCAATTTATGACGGAAGCTTTGGCAGGCAGAATAGACTAAACTTAGCCTACACAAATGTGCAGTCTAATCTTAGCCTACAGTGCCTACTTTCTACCTCATTATTGTAGCAAAGACTTGAGCTAATTTTAGTAAAACTTGTCTTAAATCAACAGTTTGTGTGAAACAAAATTTTAAGTCAGCAGGACAATTGTTAACTCTTTATCAAATAATGCCTTGTATTATAATCTTAGAAAGGTGCATTTTTTTAAAACCTGGGTGAAAACAATATATTGAATTTTAGTGGTCATTTAATAATACTTGATAATGAAAACATGTAATATGATAATCCTCCCATCCCAAACCATTCCAACACATTTACTCTTTAAAAAAAGTTTTCGATTTCTCAAAAGTTAAAGGCTTTGGAAAACATTGTGGGAAATGAAGGATTTGTTTATGTTTGACATGTTAATGTCTGTATCCTTTCAGCATGCCTACCATCTCCACGCCGTGTTGGTGCACGAAGGTCAAGCAGCGTCCGGTCATTACTGGGCTTATGTGTTTGACATTACGAAGGACAAGTGGCTCAAGTTTAACGACATCACTGTGACAGAGGCCACCTGGGAAGAGCTGGAGAAGGAGAGTGTTGGTGGTTATCATAATGCCAGCGCTTACTGTCTGATGTATATAAATAAAGGATGTTTTAGTGAGGATAAAGGTAGGAATGTATAGAGCAACAGATAAGAGGGGGTTAAGGCATTCTAAATATGTTATTTCAGCCTCAGAACCTATGTTGTGAGAGACTTTTCAAATGCGTACCCACAAGTTCAACATATGGTTTCTTTTTGTTAAAAATCTAATGATATATTGCATTTTTAAAAGCCTTAAACCCCTCTTATCTGTAGCTCAGATACGTTGAACTCTGCTAATATTCCCGAAGACATTTAATATTTGTCTCCAACTATAATGTGAATGATTGTTTAATGAACAGCATGAGGCTTAACCCATTACCACTCAATGACTCTTTTTGACTCCTTACAGGAAAATGACTATGGAAAACATTGTGGTAAATGAAGAAATTGCTTGTGACAAGCAATTTCTTCATTTCCCACAATATTTTCTGTACAATAGGACTCAAAAATGTACTATTTCATTCACTTGACACTGTCGTCTGCATCCTCCTTGAATTTCGAACAGTCCAAAAATTTGTCGTTTGGTAATGGGTTAAAGGATAATGTGGGAAGACTCATGTTAAAAATACAAAGAATATGTTAAATTTTCATGAATTTGAAATTGTTGTCATCAACATCTTTCAAATTGTAACAGTCCAAAAGTTTGCCTTATGGTAATGGGTTAATACATTCCCACACAATGACTCTTATTGATTCCCCACAGGATAAAGGCTTTGGAAAACATCGTGGGAAATGAAGAAATTGCTTGTGACAAGCAATTTCTTCATTTTCCACAATGTTTTCTATCCAAAAAGAAAACAAAAATTTAAATTCCATTCATTTGAAATTGACTTCTGCAATATCTTTGAATTTGGGACAACCTAAAATTTTGTTGTTTGGTAATGGGTTAATAGTATTTAATGTGAGAATGTAACCTGATTCCCTTGTTCTTCTAGGTGATACAGAAAGCAAGATGGAGTCTGACATTGACATACTTCCAAATGACCTTAGTGAGATCGTGCAAGATGACAACAAACTCTTCAGTGAGGAGATAGATAAATGGGACAAGGAGCAGGCGCGTAAAACGGCGGGCGGGGGAGATAACTCCAGTGTCATTGTGATAGAAGATGATAAAACAGTCAAACAAGGTAGGGTAACCTCTTCCAACATAATGAGGCTGTTTTATGTCGCGCAAAATACAGGCTTGTTTCTAGATTAAGGTCCTGTCAAGGTATTTAACAGGATATTCATTAACTCTTTGATAAAAGACAAAATTTAAGGGTTGTCCAATTTGAAACTTGCTGTAGAGGACAAAATAGGTGTCACGTAAATAATGAGGCAAAAGTAGAAAATGCTGATCATCAGTATTTTCTTATTTTGCCTCAGTGTTTTCCCAAGTCTTTTCTGCAAGGGACGTCAAAACTGGGTCTTGTTTTGTAAAGGGCTAAGAGGCTGGGATTCCCCCTTCTATTTGTGTTTCATAATTAGAGTAAGGATTTATTTTGTAATTATGCTCCCCGAAGGGAGAGCATATAGTCGCCGCTTTGTCTGTCTGTCCGCCCTTCCGTCCGGAGTGATTTCTCCATAACCCTTGGGCCAAATCAAATGAAACTTACCATGTGAACTCCCTATGACATAATGCCGATGTACTTTTCCTGGTTTTTGGATTTGAGGCCTTGTCATAGGAAAAGGGGACTTAAGGTAAAATACAGTTTTTCTCTAATTTCTCCTAGTCCAATGGTCAGAATTTGATGAAATTTCATATTTGAGTAGTAAATCAGATGCCTTTGACAATAAACTATGTGAAATTTGGGTATAAAAATTATGTCATGCAAAAAGGGGGCTTAACATTTGTTAGCTTTATGTTAGCTCTGCATGGCATACATTTATTGTGACAATGCCTTATTTGGGGAGCATTGTCCGTCTCTGACGGCTCGTTTTATTCCAGGAGCATCAAGCACTGTATCGACCCAGACACCTCAGCCCAAAGCTCCAAACACGCCAGCAATCCATGCTCATATATCATTCAATGAGAGTTTGGTGGCACTTAAACTAGCAACAGAATCAGATGCCTTTGCCAACAATAAATTGGACGATTCTTTAAACTTAGTAAGTAATCCTGGAACAGTTTATTTGTTTCCAAAATTATTAGTATAACTAGAAGCTTTGGAAAACATTTAGGCAAAAGAAGAAAATGCTGATATTAGCATTTTTAATTCACCATATCGAAAGATTGGGGGCTTATTGTTTAACTTGTGTCCATCTACGTATATGTCTGTCTCTCTGTCCATCTGTCTGTCCGAAAACATAACATTGGCCTTTTCTCCAAAATATATAAAGCTCAAATTGAGTATGTAGCCTTCTTTCAATGATATCTATCTGCTTCATGCAATATTGACCTTCCTTCAGGTCATCTTTTAATCCTCATCAACCCTTAACATGAAAACTTTACATTGGCTTTTTTTTTCCAAAAGTTTTTTTTAGAAAAAAAAATAGCCATTTCGGGCACATTTGTGTTTCACAAACACATCTTGTTTCTGTTTTGCTCAACTTTTTCTTTGTTATATTGTATGCAAATTCCACTTTGGTCAATTTCCAGTTTTATCATCTTCATCAGTTTCCAATGAGTATTAGCCAAAAAAGTTATTATTTGGGTAAGGGTAATGATGTTGTTGCAACCTTTGTATTTAGTTAGGCCCAAAATTTTTTGTTTTGGAAACGGTTAAATCACAAAATGATGTATAAAACCATTCCAATATTTTTGACTCCTCACAACATAAAGGCTTAATGTGAACGCAACATGATGCCATTGAAAATGGAGAAATTGCATGTGACAATCAATTTCTTCATTTCTCACATTGTATTCCTTTGAAGTTGAAATGGTTGTCTGCAACATCTTTAAATTTGGACAAGGTCAAAATTTCACAGTATAATATTTCTAGGCCATAATCTTGCGTCAATGTTCCAAATTGTCCTAACTACAGATGAATTTTGTAAACTGTAGTTACGATGTTTACGAATGCAGTGAACAAATGATGTGTTTATTTTCCAGGCCGTACAATTGGAGTATAAGCGTATCCAGAGTATTGTAAATAAGTTACCTTCATCATTCCCTATAGTAGATCCCCGTCTACAACACATCGTTACTTTTGTTCTGCATTGTCAGTGTTCAGGCAATGTGTTAAGACTTATTTTATTGGAGCAGTTCTCAGAAATTATGTGGGAAAGCAGTGAAAAGTAAGTAAATAGAACTACAGATAAGAGGGCATGATGACTTTTCAAAATGAAATACAGTTGACACTGGTTATGTCGACATCGGATAAGTCGAGTTCTCGCTTAAGTCGGAGTTCAAATCTGATCCCGTCCTCATCTATTGACATAATTTTTTCAAAACAAAATAATTTCGAACTGAATGTAGCCATTGAAATATAGTAGGAAAAGGATAGAAATTGCTCGACATGAGCAATTTTTTTCCTTTTCCTACCATATTTCAATATTATTGGTACTTGATAAGTTTCAAAAACGGTCAAATATCAAATATCTCGAAGCGGAACAAAATCGGATGAGGCGAACTCCGGATATGTCGAGGTATTTTGACGGCCCCTCCGACTTCGACACAACAAGTGTCGACTGTATTTCATTTATTGTCCATCAAATCCTATGTTGTTGGTAATCATTAGAATTGTCTCTATCAGGCGATTGAAATGAGTACACACAACATAGCATTTGGATTTGAAATTAGAAATTCAGAATGTCTTTACGCCCTCTTATGTTTTGCTATGAGTATTGCCTATATTTGACCTTATGTTTGTGCTTCAGACAGTTTTTGTTATAGCAATTTTTCTGTCATGCTTGCATATATACGAGTGCATCCAATCAAACAAGTTCACAGAAATTGCTTGGTGAATTTAAAACAAATTTCTCAGAATTGCCTCTTTAGTGACCATAAATTAGATTCCTTAAACAAGATTTGATTGGTTGGAAAATCTGGCTTGTGTTGGTTGGATTGAAACCTTTCTCAAAACAAGACCAGGGGCCTATTTCACCAAAACATTTAAGTGGAATTTTTGTCATACCGATGTCTTGGAAAATAGAACAAGAACCTTGTATCACCAACTTATAAAGACCTAGGCAATTTGATTGTTGTTTTAATCCCGTAGTAGGAAGGACATTGTTAAGTCAAAAATATGTCTTAATGTATTGATGAAACTGGCCCCTGGTTTGACATCCCTGATACTTATCAAAACATTGGGGCAAAAGAAAACTTGCTGATAATCAGCAATTTGTCTGTTGCCTCAATATTTTCTGTGCTTCTTTGCACATGAATCCAACTTCTATTTACATTGACTATGTCATCATTTCATGTGGTAAAAGTTTGAATTTCAGGGGCCCGTAGTATCAACGGTGGCACAATTTTTATGCCCCCGTATCGAGAGATCGGGGGCATATTGTTTTACTCATGTCCGTCTGTCTGTCTGTCTGTCCGTCTGTCTGTCCGTCCGTCCGTCTGTCCGAAAACTTAACCTGAAAACTTAACCTTTGCCATTTCTCCAAAACTATTTGACATACAAAGCTCAAATTTGGTATGCAACTTCCTTTCAACAATATCTATCTGTTCCATGCAATTTGACCTTCCTCAAGGTCATCCATTAACCCTTATCAACCCTTTACTCCACGAAAACTTAACATTTTCGAAAAATGGCCATTTCGGGGGCATTTGTGTTTCACAAACACATCTTGTTTTTTTTTTTTTTTTTTTTTGCGTAATTACTTGTAACAACAAACCTGATTGGCCCAATCAGATTTCTCATGCCATCAGATATCTTCTTTCATGTTACACAAAAACGTGGCCGTTAGATCGTTTATAATATGGGCCCCATGTGTTTGGGAGAGGATTAATTCAGACAAATTATATAGATATTTATGTTTGAAAATGCTAGTCAAATATGCTGAATCAAGTCATTTCCAAAGAAGTCCTGAGATGCGTTCTTTAGAGCGAGATTTCTTGACATATCCTTAGATTTCTTAAGATGTTTTAGGATAAAGCACTCTTTTGAGCAAGATTTTTAAGACGATCACTGGGGGGGCCGCCATTGCTCTATACTTCTTTCGGAACCCCTTGGTAAATTCTGTAGAATCTATATCAAAGAGAATTGACCGAGTTGTTCCCAATGCTCCATGATTCATAAACCGGGGAGTTCCAAATGCTCCATACTTCATACAAATGACTTCATGATGACGTCATTTGTATGACGTATAGAACATTCGGAACACATCCTTATAATCTCGGTCTCAAAAACGCTGTATCAAAAACATCTTAAGAAATCTTAAAAAATCTTGCTCTAAAGAACGCACCTCTGGTTTTAAAGACCTTTATAAAAATGCTTTGGAAAACATTGACAAAAGACGACAATGTTGATAACAAGCAGTTTCTCCTTTTGTCTAAATATTCTCTGTTCTACATCATATGGTACATGGACTCCATAGTTAACATCTTTGTAAATAATTTGCAGTAACTTTTAAATTAAAACAGTCTTAGACTGTTTTGACGTTTGGTAAAGGGTTAATGGCTTTGCTTTTCTAGCGTTTTCAGAATATAGTGAAAACTTGTTACAATTTCTTTTTCTCCCTTAGCTGTCGGGGCAATACAGGTGCTGAACAAATCATGTATTTCAGAGTCACAAGGTTAAAGAACCACGCTCGTCAGGTTGTTAAACAACTTTTCACTGAAGGAGGAGAGTCCATTTCTAAACAGCATTCTGTAAGTATTTATTTTCATACCCTGCCAGTATTGGTTGTCTCCGAAATTTGATTTGATATCTTTAACGTACATGGGCAAGCATCTAAAAGCTCAGTTAGGTTTTCCCCTACTAGAATGAGAAACGATAGGAATCCATGTTTAGATAATACAGCCGCCGCGATATGACCGTAGCAGTTCAATAAATCAAATTAAATCTGCCAATGGTGGTCATATATTCAGAGGTACAGATAAGAGTGTCAAGACATTCTAAATTTAATATTTAAAATCCAAACCCTATGTCGTGGGTACTTATTGGAATCGTCTGGATGAGACAATTCCAATGAGTACCCACAATATAGAGTTGATGAACAATAAATTAAGATATTGCATTTTGAAGAGCCATCCTCCCCTCTTATTTGTAGCTCTAATGTATAGATTTTCTCCATCTGTCCCTATATATGTATGTTCACATCTTGATGCAACTGCTTCATTAAATTTAATGTACGGATTTGGATAAAATGGCAATATGCTTCTACAAATTGTCAGGTTTTTGTCATGCTATGCCTTGTTGCATGTAAAAAGGGAATTGAACCCATTACCAAATGGCAAAATTATAGATGGTCAAAATTCAAAGATATTGAAGACGACAATTTCAATGGAATGAAATTTTTAACAGGTTTGGTCTTTTTGGGTAGAAACATTGTGGGAAATGAAGACATTGCATGTCACAAGCAATGTCTTCATTTTCCGCAATGTTTTCCATATATAGTATTTATCTTTTGAGGTGTCAAAAAGAGTCAATGTGTGGGAATGGGTGATAAGACTATTGCAGTCTTGTATCTGATTCTCTCTTGGTACCAAAGCAAAGATCCCTTCTTATGAAAGGGGGATCATAATAATGTTTTAAGTCCATATACATGTGCAGAGTTAAGAAGAAATATCTTCGGTAGTTGTGAAGTTAACCCAAACAACAAAATTTTAGACTTGCCAAATTTGAAAGGTGTTTCAGGCAACAATTTCAAGTCGATTTAATCTCAAAAATCTTAATACTTTGGGTTAGAAAATAGTGTGGGAAATTAAGAAATTGCTTGTGACAAGCAATGTCTTCATTTTCCATAATGTTTTCTCAAGCTTCTTCTTGTGAGGGAGTCAAAAGACGGCATTGTGCAGTAATGGTTTACAGAAACATAAAACCTATACCGAAGCTTTGAATCATGGGATCATGGTTTTATCCTTAGCCGAGACAAACAACATTAAAGACATTCGTCTCCCACCAATAGTTGGATAATCCTTAACATGGGCGAATTTGAAGGAGTGGTAAGACATTGGACTTGCAAAATAGGGTGGCAGGTTTGATCCCCTGCCACTCCAGTCTTTAAATGGTGTACCCTTCTCCATATGACCTTAGCTGTTGAGTGGGATGTAAAATCCATTCAATCCAATAATCATAAACCTAAGTAGGATGAGCTACTGGGGGCTTGGAAATTATGTTGTTGTACAGGGCTACAGATAAGTGGGGGTGAAGGCATTCTAACTTTGTTATTTCAATTCCAAACCCTATGTTGTGGGTACTCATTTGAATCGTCTCGACGAGACGATACAAATGAGTACCCACAACATAGGGTTTGATGAACAATAACAGAATTATTGCAGTTTGAGCTACTGGTGAGAGAAATTACATGACTAACAGGTTGTGTAACTTTTGCAACTTCTCAGGATGTCTTTTTTATGTTTCAGTATTGGCATGAGACCTATCAGATGTACAGAAAGACAGTCACCATGTTTATTAAAGGGGTTCATGTTTATTTAGAAGAAAAGTAAGTTTTTAGTCCATGTTTATGTAAACCCTTTCCTAAACAAAACCTTCTTTGGGCGCCCCTAATAGAAATTGTTTGGGAAAACATTTAAGCAAAAGAAGAAAATGCTGATAATCAGCATTTCCCCCTTTTGCCTCAATATTTTCTGTGCAATTAAGTATGCGAATCCCATCTTTATCAACACCTATTTTGTCATTCGCAGAAGCTTAACATGGGAACAGTCCCAATGTTTGGAAAAGGGTTAAAATGGGGTTTATGATTATTTAGAAGAAAGTAAGTTGTTGTCAATGTCTTGATCTTCCTTTGACAAACTATTTATGCTTACATATCAAAATATCAGGGTTGTATTGGTTTAGCATTGTCCTTCCTTCTGTTTGCCATTATGTCCTAAAATTATTACAGGAGCTTTGGTGCTTCACAAAGGCATCTTGTTTCTTTCTTTCTTGAAACCTTTCCCAAACAACAAAATTTTAGACAAGGCCATTATAAAAGATACCAGAAATGACAAAATAGATGCTGATAAAGATAAGACTTTGTGAAATACAGCTTCCTATTAGGCACATCCAGACTAGGGTTTGATTAGGAAAGGGTTTGATTTTGTTCTATCAAGCATATAGAAAATATTGAAAACATGTATCTCAATATATCTCTTATGAGGTCACAATGACGTCTTAAGTATAAATTATGGAGCTTTTGGAGCACCTTGGTCAGAATCTGGCTGTCAATTAGGTTATTTCATCTAAACAACAGCCTCCAGAGGTCATCCTTGGAGTCTTAAAACGCCGCACAAACGTTTAGTATTTGTTATTTTTAGTAACATACTCTCACTCCCAAAGCGATTTGGTAACAGTACTCTCGAACCCAAAGCGTTTTAATGTTGAATGCACATGCGTTGTCATTGTTTTCTCCACATATTTAGGGAGCCTCATTTTGATAATGTCGATTTGTGACTATTTTAGTAACAATTTCCATGTATACAATGTTGATTTCCCATAAACCCATCGTCTTTGCCTCCGGCAGTGTGTTCTGTGGGTACAGACTAAAACATAAGTGAAAGGACCTTATAACGATTTACATAAAGAAGTGTAAGAAAGCTTTAAATATTTAGCTCTAATGCACCTCTGTTTATTTCCAGGTACGAAAATGCCTTGCCATATTTAGTTCATTCCCATATATTATCGGGCAAAATTAGAAAAGAGCGACACAAAAATGCCGGACTTCCAGATCACAAAATTAGTGCTTTCTTTCTACGCCAGTGTCTATTGGTAAGACATTTCATCTTTGTTGACCTCGACATTTGTATTTAACCCATTTCCAAATATTGACGCCTTTTGATGCCCTTCAAGATAAAGGCTGTTGAAAACCTTGTGGAAAATGAAGAAATTGCTTGTGACAAGCAATTTCTTCATTTCGCACAATGTTTTCTAGCCAAAAGGACCAAAGAATAGATAATTATATTCACTTGAAATTGTCGTCTATACCATCTTTGAATTTGGAACGGTCCTCAATTTTGCCGTTTTGTAATGGGTTAAAACTTGGTTTTAGGCTATTACATGTACCTGAATGCAAAATTTTAGACTTGTCCAAATTCAAAGATGTTGTAGATGACAATTTCAAGTGAATGATTTTACATTTTTGGTCTTTATTTGTCCAAAGTAAACATCACACTTGTTGTGTATGTCTCTTGTAGTTTATGTCTACGGAATTAAAAAAATTGATGTAGATATCCCTTATGCACATGTGAAAATAGAATTTTACATTGAATAAACAGCTTTTATACAGGGATTACTGTACTGATTTTGCAAACTAAACAAGTTTTAAAAGCTGCTGTGTACATCTTAGCAATACCTTTGAATAACTTGCACATACTTTACACATGTTTCTTTTTTGATTCAGTATAGATCTATATCTGTTCTTTGTTATTTTATCCTATTTCAAAAAAGAATCTCTAAGGGCATGAAAATTTCCTATCTGTAAGAGTTAAACATAATTTTGTGCATTTCTTCTTTAAACAATAGTACATGTAATATGTATACTTCTATGAAGAAATGCCACACAAACTTGATGTATTGAACAGCTGTTTTATAGAGATTTGAAACAGCGGCAAAAACATCACATATTGTTACCCTACCCTACGTTGAAGATACATGTTGGAGTACCAACAACATAGAGTTTGGAATTAAGATATCAAACCCACTCTTATGTAGTGCACCATGTAATATACATAGTAAAAAAAGTTTAGCAACAAAATGTAAATATCTTTAGTAGGCAAAATAGTTTTGTTTTAACATAAAATCAAACGTTTACACAATAGATTATAGCTAGAAAACACAAACAAATGAACTTTATACCGCCGTCGCGTGCGTCGTGCACTCCAGGTGCGCATTTCCGGTTTTCATGTCTGCCATGGTATTCATGTGTTTGGAGCATAATTCTAGAAAACATTTAGGTGTGAACATACTCGTCTTTGTCCAGAATGAAAAAGGCCACTAAAAAGACTTTTCTGCAACGCTGTTTGACTACGTCAAGGACTTACGTTAGAAGGACGTTATATCGCTAATGTGTTCCTACGTGGCGGAACCGGCGATAAAGATGTCTTTTTAAATTTTACGTATCTCAAAGCATGAGTAACTGTTTGAGGATGCTATATGAGCCAATGTTTGTGGTTTGAGATAGTCCCGGTCAAGGACGTCGGAGAAAAACGCCTCGAGACGATGACCGTCATAATTTCGTAACGTCAAGGCAAAGATGTTCCATATTCTCATCCAAACTTTGAGTGGCTTCAACAGTAATACCAAAATAGAGTATCCTCATTTACCATCCATGATCGTCTCCACAGACGAAGGGTTACTAGACGTTGACTATACGTTGTAATTTCCCTGACGCTACACCATGAACGTACCAGACCTTACTGGCATAGAGTCCTAAATGCTGTAAGCGTAAACAACGTTGATTTTCTCCCATTACCACCACTCTGTTTGATTTATCATCAATAGAGCTCATATGGCGCATTTGGGGGAAGACGTGAACGTGATCCTTATGACGTGAATGACGTTCAGTCTCTTGATAAAGTAGTGAATGTTGATACTGGGTACAAACTTTTTAAGTGGATTAGAAAACGTTTCAATGCTGTTCTTGCTAAAAATGACCTCATAACCGATATCGAATTTTATTGTGACTTCTTGTTTTGACCCCCCTCACCTACGTTAAGACACTGTTTCTCAGACAGTATTTAACGTTTCCACAAAGCAACCTTTGAATGTTGCGTGTGAATGCATATGCTAAAATATATATAATGGTGGTGAAATAAATATCACAGAAAATATATGTTTTCAATTAACAAAGTCAGTGTTGCTAAACTTTTTTTACATGGTATACATGTACTGGCTTACAAATATTTTCAGCACATTAATGACACAATAACGCAGACATTTGAAGATCACTTCGAGGTCGCAGAATTATTACAGCAGATGACGACATTAGTGTTACCATGTCTACCGTACCTAGCACAATCTGAATTCCAAGATGACGTGTCAGCTGTGGAAGAAATTAGGGGAAAATGGTGCTCATTCTTGGGGAAGGAAATTGAAGGTATAAATTGTTCTTATTGTCTTGACCCTTTACCAAACGACACAATTTTAGGGTGATCCACTTCAAAAACTGTCACAAATGACAAAATGGATGTTATTAAAGATAGGATTTGTGTAAAATATGACTCAGAAAATATTGAGACAAAAGGAGAAACTGCTGGTTATCAGCAGTTTCTTCTTTTGTTTCAATGTTTTCCCAAGCCTTTTCTATTAGGGACGTCAAAACCAGGTCTTGTTTGGGAAAGGGTTAAGCTGGATTTTGAGAATGTTCATTGTTGATTATGTTGAATAGAGAATGAAGAATGTCTATGATCAAAAATTGTAAGATGAATTATTCATTATGATCATCCAAGTTGTAAATAATGTGGACTCCAGTCTTATATTTTTACAAAAAAAAAAAAAACGAATGGGTAATCTAAAATATTGCAACGTTATATAATGTTTAACTTAGGCTTTTTGTTCCCCATTTAAAGTTCTCAATGTCAGATGCAATTAGACTCAATAAACTTAATCTGATTCTTTCCCTAACAAGACCTGGTTTTGGATTTAGCTTAGGAAAACATTGATGCTAACGAAGAAAATGCTGAGATCTGGCATCTCCTCCTTTTACCTTAATAATAGTCTGTGTCATATTGTACACAAATCCTTTATCAACATCCTTTTAGTCATCTGCAATTTTGACCAACCTAAAATTTTTTTTTGGAAAGGGTTGATATATTAACCAACTACCACATAATGACGTCTTTTGATGTCCCATTAGATAAAGGTTTAGAAAAAACTTTATGGAAAATGAAGAAATCTTCATTTCCTACAATATTTACTTCACAGAAATGCAAAAAAAAATCTCGAATTAAATTCACTTGAAACTGTCATCTGCAACAACTTTTAATTTGGACAAGTATGAAAGTTTGCTATCTTGTAATGGATTAACCTATAAATATCAATATTCAGTTACAAAGAAAATAAATTTTCTGTTTTCTCTATTTTATAGATGCGAAAGTAGAACAGTTACAAGACTTTTTATCCAAATTATTTGAGCCTCCCTTAGACCTGCGGATGCCCAAAATACCGAGTTTGAAGAACGAAAGTTTTCAAAACATTTATAAACAATACGAAGATGTGATGAAGTTAGTGAATGAATATGGATATATTGAAAAGGCCCTTAAAGGGTCATGAAACTTCCATGAAAAAAAATATGGTGAAAAAATAGTAAAGATGAATGAGTAGGGATGGAAAGATGCCCTCAAATGATCATGAAAGTTCAATGAAGAATAAATGGTGAAATTAGTGAATGATGGACATCATCGTTTTTCTGCAAAAATTTTGTAACTGCAGTTTTAAACAAGCTGCATTTACGAAGTTTTTGTTGAAAAGTGACAATAAATTGAAAAGGCCCTTAAAGGTTCATGAAAGTTTGATGGAAAAGGTGGTGAAATTAGTGAATGATGATTGGACATCATCATCTTTCAGCAAAAAAAAATGGTAACTGCAGCTTAAAGCTGCAGTTACAAAGTTTTTGTTGAAAAGCGATATATTGAAAAGACCTTCAAAGGATCATGGAAGTTCCATGAAGAAATATGGTGAAAGAAATATGGTTAAAGTGAAAGAATATGGATATATTTTAAAGGCCCAAAATGACAATTTCAAGTGAATAAAATCATTTGTCTTTCTAGCAAGAAAATATTTTGGAAAAAGAAGAAATTCAACCAACCTATTTCTTCATCTTCCACAAAGTTTTCTAAGACTTAGACTTAAGACTTAAGATTATGAAATAACATGACAAGTTATTAATGATATCAATCCTTTGCCAAATTTCTGCATCTTTTGAAGTTTTCAAAAGTTAAAGCTTTAGAAAATTGCGAAGAAAAGCCTAGGCTAATTACTAGCATTTTCCATTTTCTTCGATATTTTCCACCCTATGTATTTTGAAATTTGAACTAATTTTGTCGTCTGCAACAGTTACACCTTGCAATTGAACCGGTTCAAGTTCTGTCTATTTGGAAAGGGCCAAAATTGCTCATTGGGAAGAATGTTTTCAAAAAAAAATTTTTTTTTACTGTATTATTTTCTTTGTAGTTAATTTCATCCTTTACCTAAATGTTTTAAGAGTATCTCCTGTAGAAAACATATGGATTGTATTATGATCAAGCAATCATCAGTCCAACATTACATATGGATAATTATGTATCTAATTCTCACAACTTAACATCATGATTAAAACTTGTTTTATTATGAACCTTAGTGTCTTTCCTTATGTCAGACTAACAGATGAGAGGGGCTGAAGACATTCTAAACATGGTGGATAATCACGTTATACAACAATTTCAGGAAATCTTCAATAATTTTGTTAATAAGGGATCGATTTGAATTCGATTTGAAGCAGAGAAGGTGGACAGACATCACACATTAGATGGATGTGATGTATTTTTGAAAAATCAACTGATAAAATCAAAAATTTGGTTTATCTTCAATAACTTTTTTGGCAGTTGATTTTTAGCTCGACTTTTTGGAAGAAAATGAGAGCTTATACTGTCACCCGGGCGTCGGCGTTGGCGTTGGCGTTGCAACCAAGGTTAAAGTTTTTTCAAACATCAATAACTTCCATACTATCAAAGGGATTCAACCCAAACTTGGAATACTTATTCACCATCACACCCTCTACCTTACTATCAGGGCCCATGACCCTGGGACCACTCTATTTGGAGTTATGCCCCTTTATACTAAGCAACTTAGAAAGTCGAGCGCGCTGTCTTCGGACAGCTCTTGTTCTAAAATCTACTACGTTCAGCTTATTTCTGACATTTCTCTACCTTCTCTGCTTTAAACCGAATTTGAATTGGTCAAGTATTAACAAAGTTATTGAAGATTATCTGAAATTCAGAGTCACGTGATTATACACTGTGCTAAATATCAATTCAAACCTAAGCCCTATGTTTTAGGTACTCATCGGCATTGTCTTGTCAAGCGATTGCAATGAATACCCACAACATAGGGTTTGATATTAACAATTATCAGACTTTGCTTGGTTAAAAGCTGTTGACCCCTCTCATTTGTATCTCTTATAATGCTGACAATGATAAAAATAGCTGTTGGACAGAGATGTGCTTAGCCCGGAAAGCTCAGTGAATAACTTAAGCATGTATCATTATATGAGTAGTGGGTTCAAACCTATGCTCAGCCAATATCCTTTCTGACATAGGTCATAAGACGTTTGTCTCGCCAATGGCCAATGTTAGTCTCGCCTATGAATTGAATCACTCAAACGGGATGAGCATCGAGTAGCTGGTGGTTGGGATAGGATTTGTGTGTCACAGGGAATGCTTGGTAAGATTAAGCCATTCCCAAACATTGTCACCTTTATTCGCCGTACAAAACAAAGGATTCGGAAAATATTGTGGTCTTTTACGACAATGTTTACTACACAAAAATGCAAAATTCCATTCGTTTGAAATTGTTGTGTGCAACTCTTTCAAAATGCTGAAAATCGGCATTTCCCCCATTTCCCCATGTTTTCAATAGCTTTCACTGTTGGTGTTTCGTCCGTCGTGTGTCGTGCGTCGTGCGTTAACATTTAAAATATTTGCGACTTCTTGCGATCCATTGGACGGATTTTAACCAAACTTGGCAGGAACCATCCACATGGGATAGCAGCTTCAGATTTGTACAAATTATGGAACTATCTCCCCTTTGAGTCCCATAAAGGTTCAAAAAGGGGGTTAATAGGTATTGACAAACCGTCGGTGTTGTTATAAAATCTCGTAACTACTGCTTTATCTAAGCCGCAGTTACGAGATTTTATAACAACACCGACGGAATACTAGTACATTGTTCGCAAAAAAAAAAAACGTCCCTCGGTTTGGCCGAGTTCAGCACCAGTGTCACTGTAACAGTCAAATCAGTGACATGAAATCCTGTTGCAGGTTGTCACATCATAAACATTTTGTAATGAACATTTTCCCCTAATGTAATGAAATGGACTCCCCTAGTTTCAGACGACATGATTGATTTCAAAAGAAACACAGACAATGTATTTATTATTGCATAGAAAATATTCAGTGACAAGAAAAAAATAGCAGATTCAGCAATTTCTTCTTTTCCTTCAATGCTTTCCGTAACTAATCTTACTTGGGACCATAAAAGTTGGTCTTTGTGGGGGGAGAGGTTTTAAGGTTACACTTTTCATGTTTTGCAACATGTAAGCAAAACGATTTGTCACATCTCCCCCCACCCCCCCTCCCCCTTACGCCAAACTTTAAGCTGTTCAAACTGGAAGATGAACAAATCAATCGACGCAATGTCCAGAATGTCGACATGAGGATGGGGCATAATGATTTAGGGAATTACAAATGTTTTGCATCTCGTGGATTCCATAACGACAGAGTCAAGATTTCCAAGAGTCAATTAATTTTGGGTCAAAATCCATAAAGTCAAAATGCTTCACAAGAAAGTATGTTGTGATATCTAAAGCTCATCTTTACTAAGACATTTCTAAAATTGATACAGCGAAGTTCAATTTAACCCCTTCCCATTCCCAAACGGGGAAAATGTTATACACTGCATTTGAATTCGACGACTCTTTTGAATGCAAAAACTAAAACGATTCTGTATGACATCATTACTGTCTGTATACACCCAATAATGTTGTGTTTGACAAATTTTAGAAAACTGCAGTGTTTGCATGGATTGCAGTGACTTAACCTTTTAGCAATTATCCAAAGAAGTCCTTGTTGCGACGACTGCCTTAATGATTAGGAAACCACAAAGGACTGAAAAATGAAAAGAAATTCTATGTTTTCTTCTTTTTAGCTTGTCTGAGCATGTAGTGCTCAAGGCGAGCTATTGTGGTTGCTTTTTGTCCGTCTGTCCAAAATTTAATGTTAACACTCTAGTTACTGTGTGTTTTCTATCCTCTTGTATGAAGACTAAATTTCGAATATCATATCATAATCCCTTTGAATTTTGACAAGTTAAAGAAGTGTCCTTCCACAAAAGGATTAAACCATTCCAAGATATGGCCTGGTTTTGACTTCCATTTCAGAAAATGATTTGGAAAACACCGTATCAAAAGAAGAAAATGCATGTAACCAGCATTTTCTCCTTTTGCTCCAATATTTTCTGTGATTCATTGTACATACATGTTACGTATATCAACAACCGTTTGTCATCTGCGACAGCTTTCAAATTGGAACAGGCTAAAACTGTGGCGCAAGGGAAGGGGTCATGTATAGCGAGTTTGACTGACAATTGGTCAATTGTACGTATATTGGGATCCTGTTGTTTCATTTCATGTGGTCTGAGGGCAACTCAAACATCGAAAATGCAGAAAATTACTACATTTTAACACGAAACGTTGTAAACATACACTATCCTACTCTTTGTTTATTGGCTTAAACTGCTCGTAACGTCTATGTTACGTATTTTGCAAGGTTGGTTGCTTTCGTAATTAATGAATGCAATTAATGCTGCTTTAATTTACATACAAGGTAAGTCGTTTGAAAAGGGTCTTACTTTTAATTTCCAAACTGAGATATAGTAATATACAAGTTATTTCAACATGGATCAGCCTTTGACAAAAGATATACAAAAGATGACAGGCTTTGACGTAACGTCAAATACTCCTACCCCCTTGCGTAACACGTAACGCCAACGTTTTTGACAAACGCGATTTTATCATAGTTTGGGTATACCAATAAGATTTCTTTGACATAAATTGCAGCAATATTGTTTTTCTAATTATTTCATATACTATGTAAATAAGAACTATACAGACGTTTTACAAATGTTCCAATGTTAATTTTCATTTTGGATGACATGGTAGCGCGTCGGATTCACGATCAAGCGGTTCTGAGTTTAATCCCCGGTAGCTAAGGCTGTCCCATCATTGGCCGACACATTCGGTGCGAGTACTGCTTGTGTGTTTCCCAGGAAGCATAATCGAGAGGAATTAAATTAGCTTCTAGCTTTCGTCATTTTAGATCTATGTATTACGGATTTCATTTGATCTGACACTGACCTTTACTAAAAAATGTGTTCATATTTCGCATATAGCGTAAATCGTAAATCTGATTTGTTATTTTAAAAAAAGACATGCGTGTAATTTATGATAATAAAAGCTACAGCTGCGCAATGTAAAATGAAATCTGTAATATAGATAAATAAGTTAATATTATACTTTTGCCCATTGTTTCCGTTTCTTAACGATTCATACTATTTCTTGTACATGTATTAATTTAGATTTGGTGTTTTTGTGATTCCGAACGGTTAAATTCAATAGAATTTTTCTTGATTGTCTGTGTTCCCCATTTTTGCACAAGCACCAATTCTCTCACCAAGACAGTCTGTTTTACCCATTTTAAAATCTTGTCGAATAAAAAGTAAACGATCGGTTTAGACTGACGTTAAGACGTTACCCGGCGTAATTTGTCTACGGGGACATTTTTGGTGACAATTTTGAGAAGAAATAGTGTTTTGATTTTTGGAGTTATCATCGCATGTTATATATCAAATTAATCCACAGGAAAAACGTATTTTTAAATACAATGTGAATATCCACTAAATTTTATAGAACAAAATTCAGAGCGTCGTAAATTATCAGTTGCGTTGAAAAAGACGTCATTTTACACCACGGGGACATTTTAAGTGACAATTTTAATTACATTTTTCGGAACTTTACAATCAAAATATGGAAACAAAATTTAACAATATAAAACTCTGATAAAAAAGTATTTTTAAAATTATTTTTTGTTATAAAATTGTGTATGTGCATGAAATTATGAATCGCCAAAAAATTCATATACATTTTTTCATGATCATGGGACATTTTTTGTGTTTTTCTTTTTTTCATATTTCTAATTCATTTTTCCTGACATCTATAAAGAATTTATATCACAACCACGGTAATGACGTGACATAAGTTGAAAAGACGAATCAGGCTATTTTTCCCGCGATTTACAGAGAACGAATGTGAAAACCAGCTAGGAGTTGAACAATTTGTTACGCGGGACATCGAAATTTCAAACGTTTCATTTCTTTCCTGTCGCTGTATTCAGTGTGCCATTTACACAAAAACAAAAATTAATCACAAAAATGTGTGCCGCTTTCCATTACCTTTCGTTTGATATATAACAATGACACCAAAATAGAACGGTAATTTTCTGTCAACAGTTTTAAAACGCAACTACATCAAGTTTTTGAAAGTGGTAGGAGTATTTGACGTTACGTCTATGTACAACGAAAATTTCGATCTACGCGAGAGAGCGCAGACTGCGTTTTGGCCCCCAATTAAAACTTAACGCACTTTTGATGCGTTCCTAATTTACACAACACGACAATTTTACATTATTTTTAGCTTAATTACATACATCTGGGCTGTGATGTAGAAAAAGGAGCATTATAACACGAAACCATATTATGTGTAAAGATCACGATGCTCATACAAACCGACTGACCAATCTCACAGTCTTTCTTTCGAGTATCTCTTACAACACTTAGACCTATATAATTATAGCAAATGCCAGAGAGCATCAAAGAACCAGATCAAATGTTATGTACAAGCTGATTTCGTTCTAAATAATTTATCTAGGTTGACGTAAGGTACATTTATCCATTCCCAAGCCATTGTTTAAAAATAACGAATATGAGCCGGGATCTGTAAAAAGGGGTCTTTGTTGCATTTGCAGCCAACGTGGATCTAGAACAGTGCTGAGACCGTACATAAGTACAGTCTTATCAAGATCCATGCTGGTCTCTTCGTGTGTTCCTTAACCTATGGGACTGTAAGATGTCGAGCATTGAATCTGATCAGACTGTACTCATGAGAAGCCCGATCTAGATCCATTTTGATATTTCTTAAATACCGCAATGACTCTTTTGTCAGATTCCGGCTATGAAACAGTGCGTATATAAAGCCAGGTTTTTCCTTTGGGCAAAAACATTGTGATTTTTTAAAGCGACAATGTAATTACTGGTTATTTGTTTTATTTATTCATTTTGTTGTTTGTAATTTTTCATTAGAATTTTGTGCGGTTTGTAAACAAAGCTTATTCATATTCATGTAATTTCATGGTTAGGACTAAATAATATATTCAATTCGATTTCGCATTGACATAAAATGGATATTTGTTAATGATAAGTTAAGGCTTATTTATTTCTTAGAGTATTTTAATATGTTACATTTTTCGCGATTGAAAAATTGTATCTACTTAAATGTGCACACATGTAAATGTCAATATTTCCCCTCTGTAAAAGATTTGTCTTGTTCCTATTTTTAAAATGGTTAACCCATTACCAAACGACAAAATATTAAGGCGGTCCAAATTGAAAGATCCTGCAGACGACAATTTCAAGTGAATGGATTTTTTTCTTTTATGTCTTTTTGGATGGAAAACATTGTGGGAAATGAAGAAATAGCTTGTCACAAGCAATTTCTTCATTTTCCACAATATTTTCCAAAGCCATTATCTTGTGGGGAGTAAAAAAGAGTCATTGTGTGGTAATGGGTTAATACTCGTAAATCAGTCTCAAATTGATAAGCAGGGGGTCGTTTAATGTCCAGTTTTGTCATATTTTGACTTTGAAGCAAAGCTTGTATGACTCTTTAACCCTTTCCCAAACAAGACCTGGTTTTGACGTCCCTAATTTAAAAGGTTTGGGAAAACATTGAAACAAAAGAAGAAACTGCTGAAAACCAGCAGTTTCTTCTTTTGTCTCAATATCTTCTATGCCGTATTTTACACAAATCCTATCCTTAATAACCCTCATTTTGTCATTTGTGGCAGTTTTTGAAGTGGATCACCCTAAATTTTTGTCGTTTGGGAAAGGGTTAATATACTTTTCCAAAATCGCAGAGGTTGCAGACGTCAATTTCAAATGAAGGGAATTCTACATGTTTGTCTTTTTGTGTAGAAAACATTGTCTGGAATGAAGAAGTTGCTTGTCACAGGTAATTTCTTCATTTTCCCACAATGCTTTCCAATGCCTGTTTTCTGTAAGGGAATAAAAAATAGTCAATGTGTGGTAATGGGTTAAGTAACAATGTCTTATACTATCATGTCTAATGTTGACGCAATTTTTACAGAAGGAACATAATAAAATGATTAGAATCGCCGTGCTATGTTCGATACTCTGCGTTGTCTATGGACAAAGTTTGAGCCGAGAGAGAGCAATCCTGTTACCAAGACCAACACGGCCTATTGACTGCCGGGCCGTACTTTGTGCTGCGGTCATATGCTTGAACCCGGAACCGCCTAGACCAGGACAATGTTGCCCGATATGCCCGCCTCCAGGTAAGATATAAACCTTCGTATTTCATTCCAAGACGGGTCAATAGCAAAGCCTTTTGTGCTAAAAATAGACTTGGTTCATGGTTATGTTATGATAAACCATCAGTGTTGTTATACAAACTCGTAACTACGGCTTTAATCAAGCCGTAGTTACGAGATTTCATAACAACACATACGAAATACTATTGTTTGTCCGAAATTACGTCAGGGTTAGCTGGATAAAATCGTTCCCTATTATAGGTCTACTGGTATCAGAATGAACGCTGTTGCACGAGGCAATTTTACACATTAATAGGCATATTTGGTAAAAAGAAAGTTTACAATCTATTGTGCGAAAATCATTGATGGAAAAGGAAAACTAACATGTTGATCATCAATCAGTATTTTCTCATTTTCCCTCTAGAATTTCTATTCTAACATCAAGGAGACCAGAAATTATATAGGAGTTAGTCAAGGTTTTTTTTCGCGATGACTACAAGAACATCCAGTAGTATAACCTCGAAAATTATGTAAAAAAGAGAAAATGCTGTTTTGTCTCAAAGTTTCCCAAGCTTAGAGTAGGGGTTATGAAAGAAGGCTCTTTTCTAAATGTCTGAAAAAAAATGAAATGAGAATTTTTGACTGTTACTTTTTTTTCCTCTTGAAATTGAAGAGTCTAACGATAAAGTTTATTATTGCCTAAAAAGCGTGTTTGTGGGCCGTTATCGACATTGAATAACGAGAAGAAACCGGGCGGATATCCAGAGAAATCGTGCATTAATCGGCAGATTCACGTGCGATATCGGACCGGTTTTGCACTCAAATATCCTCGAGTTGACCCTTCAAAATAAACAATTGTTTCTTTTCCCGCAAAATTCTCAACGTCTTACGTTAGATAAGCGAAGTTCGCCTTTTGGCGCCAAATTATGACGTAATGTTGTTTTACCGACGTCACGCATAACAAAAATTTCTCGGAAGATTTATCAGAACAAAACAACAATGGCGGACATTTTCTTATCTCACCTCGGTTCATTTTTCGCACATATCAAGGGGTTTGGGGTAAGTAATCATTGGAATTTTATGCTTTTTATGCAATAATAGCGTCAATTCACGTATTTTTCGGTCGTTAACATTCGCAGAGGCCCGCAAAATACGAAAACGACCCTCCTGCTTCGCAGTCGGGCGTTAACGTATTTCTTGGGCCTCTGCGAATGTTAACGACCTCAAAAACGTGAATTAACCCTATATTGTAAAGACTACTCTGTCATACTCCATCTTCAAGGTCTGGTTTTAACCCTTTCTATATATATTCCGTTTTTATTCACCTGAAAGGGTGTGGCAAAGTAAAGAGGTTATTCGACGAGTTAACTTCTCGATATCTTGGTTAATATATTAGAAAAGCGTGCGACACGAGCATGAACACATTTCGAAATTGAAAGAATGTGCGATTGTAAAATGTGTTGTTAAAAAACCTCGTAACTACAGCTTGATTCACGCTGTAGTTATAATGTTTTGTAATAATACCGACGATTAACCGCTAATCGAGAAGGCTATTTCTCCCAAAGCTTAAATGTAACGAGCCGTTTACTAGGCTCCGCCCTGTCTCCCGAATAAAAACAGAATATAATTGTACGCATATCCAATATTTATCAACATCTATTTTGTCGTCTGTAGTCAGCTTTCAAAACAGTCAAAATGGCCGTTTGCGAGAGGAAAAAATATGCTTTTAGTTTCTGATCTGGGTCCGCGGTAGTCTTCATCATTTCATTAACAAGACCTGATATTGACGTCCAAAGTAAAACTATTTTAGGAAAACATTGAGAGAAAAAGACTGATAATCAGCAATTTCCCAGTTTGGCTCGATATGTTTGTGCTTTACAATACACAAAGCCTTTCTTAATCTTTCTTAAGGACAGATCCTCCATTTATTTCCTACGGTAAGATTTTTTTTTTATTTTTTCTGTACTGATATTTAAATATATGAGAAGTAAAAAAATGACTTAAAACTATAGGTCACAAAGCGAATTAAAAAGTTATTGGATTTCAAGGGAGGCTACTCTTGTCTAAAATTGCAAAAATAAGGTGTCACTTAAATACCCACAAAAAGGTGTTCGAAACGACTAGGATTACACAAATAAGTCTTTATTGTGTTCAATTTGTTTTATTCTGTCTGAATGAGTATCAATTTGGGAATTTAGTGATGATTTTGAAATTCTTAGTAAAACATTCTTTCAAAAGTAGCTGAAATTGCTCTTTTTTCGCAACGTTTCTGATGATAAAAAATATTCCAGCGGTAAGAATTTTTTCTTTTTTGGTATAGACATAGTGCTTGGTCATACCTACAAAAACAAAAAAAAGAAAAATATATCAAACCAAGCGTTTTTCTTAGTTATAAGTAAAATTCGGTTTACTTTTTACAGCTCTGTCCGAAATTATTTCACTATTTATATCCATTTTCTTCCTTATTACCAGCTTTAGATAATAAAAAGTGTCATCTGTTGTGTCCATCTGAAGCGGACTATCTCATAAAGACGCCACTTTGCTTTTGTTGCTCCGTTTCCTATCGCTAACGCCACATGTTGAACGCGTAACAGAAAGCGAAATGTACCATCCGAGTACTATTACACTTTATGTGGCCAAACAGAGAAAATTGAAATAACCGAAAAGGATCTTGTAATTTATCAACCAAACATCAACTAAATGTTAAAAATACATTTGCTGAAAAGGCCAATTACTGAAACAGCTTTATTTCGTTATTTAAGATATGCACAGTAAGTTGCGCAGTAACAACTGGAGGATCTGTCCTTAAAAATGATGAACGTCTTTTTTGTCGTCTGTATAAACTTTCAAATTAGGCCTATACAAGTCTACAATTTTGTTGTTTTGGAAAAGGATAAACCCGTTTTTGACTTGCGATAAGTAACTAATCTCATTTACCTATTACCAAATGACAAAATTTAAGGGCGGTCCGAATTGAAAGATCCTGCAGACGACAATTTCAAGTGAATCGAATTTCTAGGTCTTTTGGGATGGAAAACATTGTGGAAAATGAAGACATTGCTTGTCACAAGCAATGTCTTCATTTTCCACGATGTTTTCCATGGCCATTATTTTGTGGGGAGTCAAAAAGAGTCATTGTGTGGTAATGGGTTAATGTATTTCGTCGCTTTTCAACAAAAAAATCGTAACTGCAGCTCTAAATAAGCTGCAGTTACGAGTTATTGGTTGGAAAGCATCGATCATTTATGATACAGTTGATTGTAGCCGAGTATTTTGTGCGAGACCAGTCTGTAGAAGAGGGGAGGAGGAGTTTACACCGTCGGGGGAGTGTTGTGCGCAATGTAGGCCTAGGGGACCTGGTAAGTTAGATATCTAAAAATCCACGTTCGTGCACATACGTGCAGTCTGACCTTGTTCTATACTGTGTGCTTGTTTGGACTCAATATTACAAGGATTAAGACCAGTGTGTAGAAGAGGGGAGGAGGAGTTTACACCGCCGGGGGGGGGGGGGGGGGGGGGAGTGCTGCGCGCATTGCAGGCCTAGGCGACCTGCTAAGTCTAATAAGTCAGGATCTGGGAAAAAATCCACCCATGAATAAATATCAAACACTTATTCAAGCTGAATGCGTCATTCGTTGGATCACGCCCAATTAAGGCCCCCACTCTCAAATGTTACAAGGGATCTTTTTCTTATTTTGGTTGTAGGTCCGTTTATTAAGATGAGTCAATACATGGCACAGTTGAATAATTTAAAATAGCAGAGCATCTTGTTTAATTCTTTTTCAAACAAGATTTCTAGTAATACAGTAAATACGCACATTGCGTTAAAAGAAGACAATGCTGATTTTCTCCATTTGCTTCAATATGTTTGTGCTATATTGCACAGGAATTCTTTATCTTTGTGTGATCGGGCCTTAACCCATTAGGGGAGACCGGGGCTAGTTCGCCCCCTTTTTTTCGATTGCTCATATTTTGAATTCTATGAAAGCTAGTTGGGTGTAATTAACATATATAAGTTCTACAAGTGATAGACTTTCCACATGCGTCTATCATTTTAATATATTTGTTTTCAAGAAAGAACATTTCAAGTTTTAGAGTTTTCATCGTAGTGGGCGGACTTGCCCCATGCACGGGGCAAGTTCGGCCGACTATTGGGGCTAGGTATGTTCAGAGCTAAAAATCATTGTATATGATTTTTAGGCAGTTTAAACTTCTATGAATCCGTATGCGACTGCCAAATGAAGGTATAAACCGAAAAAGTATTGTTTTAACAGTCAAACATCGTGAGAAAGGGGGCATTTGGAATAACAAGCAGGGGGCCGGGGCAAGTTCGGCCAGTGGTTTTAAATTTGTCTGCTTTTTACGCTTCTGTCAGAGCTACGTCTGTGCGATTGATATATTTAGATGTGACAAGAAATGGCATTTCTAACCGCGGTCATTCTTTTTATTCATGGGCATGTTTGGTTGTGGGCGACTTTGCCCCGACCCCAATAGTCGGACTAGCCCCAGACGGACCTCGTGGAAACATCGCTTTACATCTTCTTTTAGATGATATGAAATCGGCATCTTAAGTTTTAATATGAAAGAGGACTTAATTGTCTTCATAAATATACAAAAAAGAAATCTAAATCACGACGCATCTTACTATAATTCAAATTTTACACAAATGTGGAAAATTTACTGACAGTAACAAAAAATAAGAATTTCGTTCTAATTTCTATGTTTTTCTATTCAATGCGACCAAAAACTTTCTGCGATCAGCTTTCGTCATAATTGACATAATAATCTAGTTCTGAGCTGTCTATCTCTGTCCAGAGGCTCTACAGAGCCACTGGCCGAACATGCCCCGAGGGCGGACTAGCCCCGGTCTCCCCTACTGTACAGTGACGCCTTTTGACTCCCTCACATGAAAAGCGTGGGAAAACATTGTGGAAAATAAAGAAATTGCAAGCAATTTCTTCCTTTCCCACAACATTTTCTACCCCAAAATACATAAAAAAATTATTCATTTGAAATTGTCGTCTGCAACATCTTTGAATTTGGAGCAGACCTTTTTGCCATTTGGTAATGGGTAAACACCGACCTGTTTTTACATTAACAGACTGCAGCAGAGTGTCGTGCTTGAGACCAGTGTGTCGAAGAAGAGAGGAACTATTTACACCGGCAGGAGAGTGTTGTCCGCGATGTAGACCCAGACGTCCTGGTAGGTCAAATACATCATTAATATTCTGGGTTCGATACCCGCTCTTGTTCAATTATTATTCCTTTGTCATTCGACAAAGTTTTAGAATAGTTCATAACTTCCTATTGAAAGTCATGTAATTGGGAAACTATTTGTTGGAGAATTTCACAGAAAAGTTTCTGTATGACCTATAACAGCATCATTGTCGATTGACCAAGTTACCATTTTGTTTTGTAGATATCTGTAGCCGGGTCCGCTGTGCTAATCCAGTATGTAAGAGGAACGAAAGGCGAGTAACACCACCTGGCGAATGTTGCCCAGTCTGTAGACCAGGTAATCAATCTAATTAGCTTATTTCCACTACCCCCCCCCCCCCGACACACACACACACACACAAACAATAGAAATGTTCGACATAAGTTATGTCGCTTGAACAAGCGACATAACTTGTGTCGAAATTTCTTTTGTTTTTGAATGGGACAACGCTCTAATGTAAACAGCGACATCCAAATATCAAAGAGCGAATTATCATCAGAGAAGACCCGGATTACCGGAATTGTTCTGCGGGTATGGACTAAAACGAAAATGGAAAGGGGTCAATTGACAAGAGGTATCCTTACTGTACCAAATCAAAACAAGCAAGCTATATATATAGAAAGTCTGATTACACGTACACATGTACGACGCGGCCTTGATGTACAAGACGAAATAGTGATGCGATTGTAAGGCTAAGTGGGGCGACGAATTGGTTGACCATAAAATATGCTTTTGATCAGGTTTGAAATCTCGTAAGCCAAAAAATGTGGGGTTTTTTTACGAGAGCGTTATGAGTTCATCGATTAGTTATAATGTTTCTTTATTCTTCGGATTTGCAATAACATCGAATCTGACACTATCTAAATGAAACAAATGTGTTCATATAAACAGTATATCGTCGTTGTAAATGCAAAACCTCGTATCTCGTTTTTGGAAAATTTCAAAGGGGAGGGAAAAGGTGTAATAACTTTTCTCAAACTGAAATGTTTTACTTGAAGTTCACAAATGATTTGTCATCAATTTTGATCAGTAAAATATTTCAAAACTTTCAAGAATTGTCTGTAACCGGGTACACAAGTTTGTACTTTGAAAATCGCAAGAATCGACATACGAGGTTTTGCATTTACACCGACGATATGTAAATAGTAGTTCAAGATTTTTTTAGAAGGATAAGACCCAAAATTCTCGCTATTGATCAACATGGGCTTTCATCTGAATATGTGTATGTAAAGAATCGATTAACAAAAAAAGTATCTATAAAAACATTAAAAAAGATTTTTCCAAATTTTCGTTTTGTATACAAGATAAGCTATTTGTCTAGAAAAAAAATCCATTGTTTTAATTTCCATATTAATTCTATAAACAGGCCGTTGCAGTAGACGGCGATGTAGAAGACCACGTTGTAAGAAGAACGAAAGACTCGTCACTCCGAAAGGAAAATGCTGCCCTGTCTGTAGAAAGCGTACGTATAATTCACTCTTTATTTTTTCTACATTGAATGAAGATTTCAAGGAGCATACAAAGTGGGATCTGGAGAAGGGTCTATATTTTCAATAGTTTTGCAGATGTTTGCATTTAGAACAGAAATAGGCTACATCATTTGACTTTTGATAGGCCCAACCATTACAAAAGACGAGCATATTGCACAATGTTTAAAGTCTTCAAGAAAGCAGTAGCTTGGGCTCTTGCTGCCGAAGAAGGAGCTTTGGTGCCGCAGAAGTAAGAAAAAACGTTACAAGTCATGTGAGCACGAATATTACGGACGTCGCACGAGTCTCATTAGGGGTGGACGTTACGCCAGAGCCCATATTAATGTCTTCAAGGGGTGATAGCTGATGAGAGGGACGTCAAACGAACGTCATCAAATTAATCGACGTAGGCATATACACTGTGTTGTAAGTTGTCCGTTAGGTTTGTGCAGTCATTCAAAGATGGCGACAACAATACAACATGAGAGGTAGGTGTCATAGTTTTTCATCGATAAATTTCTTAAATGGTCGTATCTTGCCTTGATACTGATATCATTATACAGGGGAAACGTGTACCTATCAACGGTTCTGTATATCAAAGTACCAGTGTTGTCCTGTCGTACCCAGTCGTTGTGCAAAGACAGCCCAACACGGCAAACTTTTTTCGAAGCGAGAAAGTTGCCCCTTGAAGGATGATTACATAGTAATCAGCGAACTAGGGAACAAGCTATTGCTCTAACTTGGATGTTTTTAACATGCTCTTTTCTATGGTTACCGTTATTTTACACAAAAATGTCCAGAATAACTACAAACACCGTGTTTACTAAATGGCCAAACAACGGTGAAGTCACAGTGAAAATATGCAGACACAACGGTGCAGTTTCTGTGTTTTATGTACGGTGTGGTTATATTTTCATAACAAATTGTGAACGGTGTAGACATAATGCAATTGTGAACGGTGTAGACTTGAAGCAATACAAAACTTATTATTTCTGGAATGATAATATTGTAATGTTTAATGATAACGTTTTCATTGCTGGGAATCACGTTTTACAATTACTACCGAAATTATTCACCAATTATGTTAATATATGACTGACTTGTAAATGCTTCACAACAAAGAAGGTGACAATATGTCTACAAAATATACTTTAATCAGAATAGAGACAGAATCTAGTTTCTTCGCTATTTGTCAAGGCAATTTCGTAAGGGTCAAATAGTAGAAAATACCAAGAATTGACCGGTGTCTGTTTTATTTTGTCTTTTATTTTCAGTTCCATGCTGTTCACTTGTTACTGCTGACATTTCGAATAAAGTTTCGAAAAGGTTGTGAAGCATTCGGAATAAGACCATTCCAGCCGGATGTTAACAGTGCGCAGGAGGGAGATCAATGATCAGACAGGCCAAAAAGGTTTGAAAACTCTGAGCTTTAGTATAGTTTGAGTTTATTGGGGTTTTACGCCGTTTTCAAATGCCAAGGGAACTTTGGTATAATTCCGGATATTATCAAGAAGTCAGACTAGGACATCATCCCCATTTGCGAGCATAGAATACACAAGATAGACATCATCAACGTAGAAAATCAGGATTTTGGAATTAACAATCTTTCTATCAATGATATACCCGATTTTGTATGCATGAGTCCTGTACATAAAAAATTACGAAGTTCAACACCCCATAAAGTGGTTCAAAAAGCTCCGACCTTAATTCCTGATACTTCCATTTGACGTGCTGAAACAGATGATACGGATTGGGACTCACGAGACATGGAAATAATGGCTGAAATGAATAGTTTGTTCCTAGATGTGATTAAGTCATTGAGAAGCATTGATCAACTTGGTAATTGGATATCTTTTCATGAGATGGTCAAGGAAGGGAAGGTCGGTTCCGGATAGAAAACATTTCATTTCATTTATTTATGGATGTGTGTAAGTTCTACTCTCTTGGAAGTACTTCAATGCGTTTTACTCCAATAGTCAAACGGTTTTGGCGAATAGGATATTGCCTTTTTCATCGAAAATGGTTACATTTTATGAGTGGGCCCAAAAAATCTTGGTCAGAAAATTGTCAGTCCGGAAGTTCTAAGAGGTTAATTACGTCTGAAAATGCCAAAATAAATTTTGCAGTTCCGTAATTCTATTTTCAAGACTTGATTACTTTAAGTCGAACAAGACGAAAAAAAAGGCCCAAATGTTTATGCAACAAATTTGTAATTTATGTTTTGTTTTTATAATTATAATGATTTATGTTTTGTTGATGGAATACTTTATTTTGGTAAAATCGGACTTTTCAATGAGGGGTCAAGCTTACAACAGGATACATGTCAATAAATTGTTATCATACTCCATGAGTTGAAATCATTTCATTAATTACAAAAACTGATTGTAATAACCAATTAAAACAGTTACAAAGAAAAATTCAAAGCCAGAGCCGAAAGGGGGTGTCTCACGAATAGGAAAAATAACATGGGAGTCTGCCCACGCTCGGAATTGAATGAAATTTGGCGTGAAGTTAGTACACTAGATAACGGTTCATATTCATGAAATGTTTCAAATTGAACATTCCAGAAAACAATTTTCTCAGAATTTTAAGTTTCCACCATGAAAAAACATGGTACCCTGATTAAAACAGTGTGCAAGCGTTCTGGTTGTTAGTTTCATCGCGTAATTTATTCTAAAGATAATGCCCAGTAGTCCGTGATCCTGTATGAAACAAAATTATATATAATTATGTACAAAAAATTGTTTTATATCAACTGGTGTAAGGGGGTAACCCAAAAATTCATTGTTTTTAAATATTTTAAGCAAATTCTGTTAAAAAATTTTCTTTGTTCCAGTTTTTGTCAATATTGGAAAATTATGTAAAAGTTGCGCACAAATATACCGATGATTATCGTGAAGTATCGAGAAAAAATAAAACCGGTAAAATGTTGCTTTTGGAATTTCCCCCTGAATAGTGCACATTTCCAAGAATGGACAAAATTAAGATTTTCTAAAATTGACTTTTTTCAAATGTTTTGTTTACTTTTTTGGTTATTTTAGTTTACCCGAGGATAAATCAAGATGCAATGCATTTTTTCGGTTATTTCCTGTCATCTGTCCGAGTGTGTGTCTGTCTGTTGGCATTTTCTCAAAAATTCTTTTTTCTCCCAATCTGATATGTAAATCTTTTTGAAACTTGATAAAAAGTATCCTCGGGTTAAAGGAGTACAACTCTGTGTATTAGAATTTCTTTTTGTCATAAACTTTTGTTGCTGTGCCAGCATAAAAGGGGAAACATTTCATATAATAAAAATAAGCTCTTTTTGTAAAGCTTTACACAGCCATGAGGTTTTAAATTTTGTATGTAAGTTTGCTTAGGGGTAGACTTCAAAGTTGGTTACAATATTTTTGTCCAGGGTCACATTAGATCTTGTCCCAGGTGTACCTACTTTACAAAAAAGAGAGGAAATTGTCTAAAAAAATCATTTTAAATTATTCAAGTCAGTCGTGATTCATGAAAGCTAATAGCAAGAGTTATTTATAGATCTTTTGAAACATGAGAAAGCAAATAAGAAAAGGCACCGATTTCTCTGGTGGCATTTGACAATCGTGCAAAAGTGAAAATATTGTTGTGATGCATAAAAACAGATAATCCAGCTCCCATTTGACTATTATATATAAGGGCTATTGATGGCTAAACAACATGTTAATCATATGACATCATTGAAATGTGTATAAATTGTGTATCAATACAGGTTAAGCTATGGTCAGAAAAATAATTTGAGGAAATAATTGAACCCTGTTTTATCCCAATAGGGCCACGTTTTGATATAAACAAGCACATTTTCAACTGTGTAAATGAAAAGATATAATGCTGTAACAGTCTTTTACTGAATCAAAGGGGGCCTTCCATATCATGTTAGTTCATTAGGGGCGCTTAGAGCAAAAATATTTGGTTATGTATTGGTTACCCGGAAGGGCACCTTTGATGCTTTACCGTACCGGTTCTAAGCGTCTTTTCAATTTCATAACATTTGGCTTGACATTTATTGCATGTCATAGTCTCACTAAAAATGCTGCATAGACAATGTGACCAAATAGTAAAGAAAACTTGCAATGTGTATATGTATGCCTATCTTGGCTTCCATACATGTAATTTTGTAAATATAAGTAATATTAATATTATTTCTATGTTATTTCCAATGAGTTTTTTGGGCATGAATATTGCTGTAGGTTTGTACTGTATGCTACAGTTGATTTTACTGAATATAAAAATGTTTTTAGGAGCACAATCAAATTTTTACTGAAAACAAGTTTTGGACCAAAACATCACCTTCATCAATAATATGTATTATATGACATTGTTACCGGTTTTGGATTTCTATATAATTTGGCTCAAAGTAAGAGGAAATATGTAGCATGTTTTTGTGATGATATGGAATCTTGACAAAGACTCCAACATACTAAACTTTGGAATTCAATTTTACTTTTTTCCAAAATTTTGCTGAAAAATATGCATTTTTTCATGATTAATTCAATAAAAAACATGCATAATAATTTCATCAAATACCTTTTCTGGTATGAATGTAATGCCTTATGTGTCTCGGATCAAATTCAATTGACAGATCTTGAAAATACACAAAACTAAAGTTTTGCGACACATGAAAAAGGGGCCATGTTTCATGCCATAGTGGGAATAAGTCAAGGGGGCTTTTTGGAATCCAATTTGGATTATGTAAGAAACAAAATGCATTTTCATAGCTTGTATATGGTCCTCTATCACCATGCAGAATTAAAAGAAAATTCATGCGTGGGCAGATTTGAGACACCCCCTTTCGAATCTACAAATCAAATGAACGGATGAACAAGAATTTTAAACTGGCCATTGCACCCACATCGTAGGGTAAGTCAGTAAACATTGTTCTAAAATGACGTTTATTGCATGTTTTGTTTAATATTTTGTGATGGTATTCCTTGTGATTATCATGTTCGTCAGATGTTAATTCAATAACAAATAACAAAAAGATGTCTTCCGAAAATTACATTAAACATACGTTGAACTGTTTTAGGCTTGGGTGAATGAAGAAAAGAGGAAATGGCATATTTCCTTAACTTTTGTTTTCGTTTACTTTGGGGATGGTGGCGTTTTCATCAAGGGAGAGAACTGGGTTTTCTAAGACCAGAGTATTTGAGGGGGATAAATCAGAGCTGCATATGATCTGCTAGCAGTTTGAGCTAGTTCGCCCTATACAACATACCAAGTCTACACCGTTCACAATGTGTTATGAAAATAATAACTACACCATACAGATAACATAGAAACTGCACCGTTGTGTCTGCATATTTTCACTGTGACTACACCGTTGTTTGGCCATTTAGTAAACACAGAATTTGTGGTCATTCTGGACGTTTTTGTGTAAAATAACAGTAACCATAGAAAAGAGCATGTTAAAAACATCCGAGTTAGAGCAATAATTTATTCCCTAGTTCGCTGTTTTCTATGTAATCATCCTTAAAAGGCCAACTTTCTCGCTTCGAAAAAAAATTACCGTGTTGGACTCTCTTTGCACTACGACCGAAAGCGATAGGACCATACTGGTACTTGGTTATATAGCACCGTGAATAGGTATACATTTCTGCTGTGCGATGATATCAGTATCAAGACAAGATACGGCCATTTAAGGAAATTATAGACGAAAACCTAAGACACCCACCTCTCCCGATTTTCCACGGACGCCATCTTTGATTGACCACTCAAAACTTCCGTACAAACTACACAAATCTAACGGACAGCTTACAACACAGTGTTATAGTTGTTGGCTTAATTATTACGCTCTATATTATTTTTTCCATAGAAAAGAAGAGATCTTGTAGACGGGGAGGCAGGACCTACAAGGATGGCCAGTCGTTCAAGGTAGACTGTAATACCTGTACCTGTAGCAATGGACAGATCGCATGTACAGAAATAGCATGTCGTAAGTAGCTATAATGAAAATGATGGCAACGTGAAACGTTTTCCATGATTTCTGTCTACGTGACTCTTCGTAGACATTATCGGGCCTATACAGTCGTTTGAGTAGGCTACTTTGACAAACTGCTTTACACCACTAATCAAAAACAAGATTAAAACGAAATATAATTTATTAAAATAGCAACTAAACCCTTAAGACCCGGTCACACGCTCCCTTATCACAGCCAGAAAGGGTCACCCGTGCAGCATATTGTTTGGTCTACGCGATCTAGACTAGGAATGTGTGCCACGGATCCAATTTCTTTTCATTCGGATCAGAAAAACAGAGAAATGGCCGTAAAAATAGGTGGGTATACTACTTAAATGACAGGGTACACTCTGTAATTTTTATTTTTCAGTACCGCAAGATTGCTCCTTGATACAATGTGGAATACCAATATGTAGGCCCGGAGAAAAACTTGTCACGTTGGAAGGACAGTGTTGTCCTAGTTGTGAAAGTAAGCATTACAATTTTTTATGTTATTTTTTTTCATTTTTTGCTAGATGACAAAAGTAAAGATAGCATAAAATTTTACAAAAGAGATGTATATAATTACTTAGATCTACAGGCCATTGAACGAAAAGTTTCAAAGCTTTGATGCGATGTATAAGAGAACGACACATTATGTATATATTGATGCTTATTTTCTAATCTTTGATTCTAAACGGTAAGCTAGCATTTCAGAAAGCACCGTATTTTACATATAAGATGTTAACTTTCGAAGTCGACATATCATACTTGTCAGAGAACGTTGGCTTTATCCTAAAAACTGATTGAGAATTAAGGTAATCCAGAGGCGAGACATCGAAAAATTAAAGAGGAGTGTCGCATGCTCGGGATAGACGTCCTTGTGTTTGAAATCATTAGCTATTAAACCTTACGTAGACTACAGAGTTGTAGAGCTTTGGTTCCAATTTGTTTTCAGGGAGCGACGGATTTTGTGTTAACGACGGAAAGAAGATACCGAATGGCCAATCATTCAAAGTAGACTGTAATACTTGTCAATGTGTAGACGGGAACGTTCTGTGTACACTTATAGCATGCAGTAAGTACATGTGACCAGTCACGCTAAAAGGGACCTTATCCGAACTCCAAAAATCCAAATTTTGACAAACTTGTCAGTTTAAGCACAGGTCAACTAGTTACTGTATGCAATAAATGAACATATAGTAAGATAGAGAAAACATTATGGATTTAGAAAATTACATATAAATGAAAAGTGTCAGCCCTAGTCTGGCTGCGCGGACTGCGCAGACTGACAAGGGTCGATATTTTTCACACTTCCTATAAGGTCCCTTTTAGCGCGACGAGTCACATATGTCTATAGGTTGATAGCTAGAGATGCTCTGCCAGGTCACTTATCGGCAGCTATGATATGAAAAAACATTGATATTACGTTGAAGACACCGTCGGTATTTCAATCAAAGGATCCGGGTTTGATCCCAGGTCGCAGCTAACATCTTTTGGCATTTGTCTCCAGCCATTGGATGGATAATCGTCAACCTAAGTACGATAGACAGCTTGAGACACAGAAAGAATGCTGTTGAAGTAGTGGTGAGAAAAACGGAAGGATTCCATGGTTATGTGCTCAAGCCGACAAAATATGACAGAAATAATTATGTAGCTGTAAATGTTGATTTCGTTAATGACGTAAAGGTAGGGCTTGATCGTAGAAAGGTTTGATACAAACAATTGCGCCTTGATCTCTTAAATAGACCCTTATAATTATATAGACTACAATAAATCCTTGGAGCAATTTGTTTCTACGCGTAATATGGTCAAGGCCCACGAATTGTTCACTCGCAGATACTACATGTAATGAAATACTGTAAGAGAACAACATTGGTATTGATGACAGATCAGACCGTGCGAATGCACAGGCTAGTCTGGATCCATGTTGGCCTCGAATAACGAAAGGTCCATTTTCCAGCCTACGTGATCTTTTTTCAGACACTGGATGCTTCGAGAATGGCAAGACGTATCAAGAAGGTGAATCATTCAAGAAAGACTGTAACACGTGTACTTGTAGAAATGGTGTGATAGGCTGTACCAAAATATTCTGTGGTGAGATATACATTTTCTTATCTTTTACGCCTTTCTTCGACAAGATCTGGCTTCAATGCTCTTAGTGTTGTATGAGTGGATGAATGCTTTATATAAAACATTCGACGCTTAGTAGAAATGATTTGAGAAAAGATTGAAACAAAAGAATTGATCGGATCAGACCGTGCCAAAAGGATCTGTGCGGCTCTCTGTCATTCTCTGCAGATCTCGATCAGGTTGTGCCTATGTATAGGCTGAACAGATTCCGTGCTGGTCTCGAATACCATGAAAGTTCTTCCTCACTTTCCCATTATATTCTTTTCAGGTCCTCCCAAAAAGGTGTGCAGACGTAATGGTAAGACATACAAGGATGGCGATTCGTTTAAAATAGACTGTAATACATGTAGATGCAGTAACGGCAATATTGCTTGTACCAGAATGGCATGTGGTAAGTCCGCTTTCATATATCCATTTTTGATATTGATGTTTCCTTAACCCTTTTCCAAACAAGACCCTGGTTTTGACGCCTATAACATAAATTTTCTTCTATTGCCTCAATATTTTCCATGCTATTATATAATGTACACAAATCCTACCGTTATCAGTATCCAATTTGTGGTCTGCAACAGCTTTTGAACTAGATCGTCCTACAATTTTGTCGTCTGGTGATAGGTTAGGGTCCTCCTAAAAGGCTTGCAGACGTAATGGTAAGACATACAAGGACGGAGACTTGTTTAAAATAGACTGTAACACATGTAAATGCAGTAACGGCAACATCGCTTGTACCAGAATGGCGTGTGGTAAGTCCGCTTTCATACTAGCATTTTCTTTATTTTTGTTTGTAGATCTATAGTAATTTATGTCTATAATAGCTACATGATCTTGATGCAATCTGTACAAAAATGATCTGTGGGCCAAACATTCAGGTTGACTAATTCATATGGTATTTTCTAGATGTATTCAAACCTGTTAGTACGTTCGATGAAGTCACATGGGCCCCATTAGGGTTTTCATGATAAGTAATATCCGTCAAAATTTGCAGCTTTATATTGGCTTAGAAATTGACTAAGCTATTGGCGAATTTCATATTTTTCAACGGCAGCTCGATCATACTTAGAAATGTGGAGTCGGTGTCTGTAAAAAAAGATTCTTTGTGGTTTTTCGGGAAACAATCTTTCTAGATCAGTCGGTGTCTAATTGTAGCTAGATCAGCAGAAACATTGCTTTATGACAGTTTCTTCTAGTAACGAAGAAGATATAAGAGAAGTGGATTCAGATCAGATTGCGTGTATAGCAAGGCGGATCTGGATCAATTTTGTTCTCAAATTCCATAAGGACTTTTTTTTACATCACCGCTAATTAATAATGTACTCCTTTTTTATAAGAAGAAACAGCACCTTTTTCTTTTTCTTTATTCCAGGTCCCCCTAACTGTTCCGATGTTTTCTGCCCAGCCGTATTCTGTCCGCCTCCTCTCAGATATTATCCAAAAGGTGCTTGTTGTCCGTCCTGCAGACGAACGCAATATTAACCCTTGTCCCACTGTATTAAATTTTGTTTCAAACATAAGTACTAATTGAAGACACATTCCAGTAAAATAAGCTCCAGTTTGTGCCACAATTAAGAGTGTGTAGAAAGCAGGCAGTGAAGGCTAAGGTCAGACTGCACGTCTGTGCAGGGTGATCTTAGTCTATACTTCCTGCCAAAGCTTTGGTCACAGCAATAAATTGATGTGAACAGTATGAGAAGGGTTAATTTATTACCAGACGATAATATTCTAGTCTCATAACCGTTGACATGAGTCGCAGACAATAACAAGAGCTGTCACTGTAAGATGACAATGCCCCCGACACCGCTTTGATTTTAAATTATGGCCAATCTATGTTCAAGGTCAAGGTCATCCAGGGGTCAAGGTCACCTAAGTATGTGCCTACAGAAAGGTAATGTACCAAGGAATGTTGTGGTAAAGTATGAAGCGAATATGTTAAGTAATAAGGAAGTTATGGCCAATGTTAAAGTTTTTGGACGGAATGACGGACGGACGGACAGACAGACGGACGGACAGACGGACGGACGGACAAGTCAAATTTATGATGCCTCCCTATCGGGGGCATAAAAATATTAACTCGGGTAGAAAACCTCTGTGCTATGGCATAGAAAACATTGACAGAAAGGGAAAACATGCTGATGCTAAATATCAGCATTTTCACATTTTCCGTTACGTCTTCTGAACAGCTCTTCTGAACTCTTCAGCGGTGACTTCAAAAGAAGTTACTGTTTTGCGAAAAGTTGAAGTATAAGCTTTACTAAGCATAAAAAATATGTAAGGTTCGTCAAATTTAAAAAGGGCTGCAGACGCCCAAAATGATGCCAATGGAAAACAGAATGATTTAAAAAACATTTTACAGAAAATATTGGTGGAAAATGTGAAAATACTGATTGTCAGCATTCTCTTATTTTCAATAAATGTTTCCTTAACTACACTTAGAGGCACTTCTAACGTAACTCTTACTCTTTTGGAAATGACTTAAAATTTTATAAACCATTTTTCATCAAATTCAACAAATTTAATTCATTTACATTGGCTAATTATCTGTAATTTTCATAAAGAAATATTGAGTAAAATTTTTTAAATTTGCTGTTCATAACATATGACTAAACAAGAGGACCCTGAGGGCCCTAAATCGCTCACCTGAGTAATGTTTTAATAATGCCAAATAACTTTGCATATGTTACGTATTATTGTCCCAGAGAAGAATTTGGCCATGTAGTTTAGGAGGACATGTTGTTTACAGAAATTGATCAGCTTTTATGACATTTCCCATTTTCTGATGCCACAGCAATCAAGAGTTTTTCATGGATTTCAATTCTTTTAGCAATTTTTACAAGAGTGCCTGAAAGGCACTGATATCGCTCACCTGAGTTCTTCGTGTATTTGATTGTGTATAATATAGGTTTTGTTGTAAACAAATATTATATGCCAGTATTATGTCATATTAAATTATTGTAAACTAGAATATCACTGAAAGTGATCATACCCCCAAACAGCACTGTTTTTGTGCATTTTGAGAAGTACATTTCATTTGAACTGTGATCTGATCAATTGGGAAAAAGAGCAAACAAAAAAATCAACAGACCAAACAACACAAATGTCATGTAAATACCAATTTTCAACAAAAGGACATAACTCATTTAAAAATCAACAAGCCCCACCCTGCCATGCCCACATTTTTTCAATTAATCTAAAATTCTCAACCATGTATTGAAGACAGTCACTCAAGGTACATTCCTGTAAGGTTTGGTTCAACTTAGCCCTATAATTACTTTTTTAAAGAATTTTCTCATGAATTTGTTAAAGTGACATTTCACATATATTTCATTTTTGAAAAGTTTCTCTTAATGCAAAGATTGTTTATTCTAATGCGTAGAAAAACTATCAGTTTTTTGAAGTTGTTATTTATAAGAGAAAAATATGCATTTAAAGTTGAGACAGAAATGACAGATTCTATATAAATCTGAACTGTTGTCCACAACAATTTGTTTAATTTTAGCACAAAAATATATATTTCTCGTAAACGGTTCAATATTTTGGCCTGAAATTTTCAGAATTTTCATAAGAAAATATGCTCTTTTGGATAAAATAAAAGTAAAATTTATGTAAAAATATTCTGAAATGTCACTTTAAGTCCAATAAGCCCTGCCCCGCCAAGACCACATTTTTTGACGAATAAAAAATTCTTGAACAAATATTGTAACGTGTCACCCAATGATCATTTCTGCCAAGTTTGGTAACGAATTGCCTGATGGTTAAGGAGAAGAAGATTTTGGAAGAATTATCTAGCGATTTATTGAAGTCTGGTAAGCCCCACCCTGTAAGCCGATGTTTTTCACCCAATCAAAAATTCATGAACATGTGTTGAATACAGTCTCTCAAGGGACATTCCTGCTACGTTTGGTTCAAATTGGCCGAATAATTGATTTTTAAAGATTTTTCACATGATTTCTCCTAGTCTGATAAGCCCCGCCCTGTCACGCCCACAATTTTTGACAAATCAAAAATTCACGAACAAAATTTGAAAAGGGTCACCCAAGGATCATTCCTTTCAAATTTGGTAATAATTAGCCCAGTGGTTAAGGAGGAGAAGATTTTTGAATAATTATCTTTCGATTTCTCGAAGTCTGATAAGCCCCGCCCTGCCACGCCCACAAATTTTGACGAATCAAAAATTCATGAGCATGTATTGAAAACAGTCACTCAAGGGACATTTCTGCCAAGCTTGGTTCAAATTGGCCGAATAATTGATTTTTTTAAAGATTTTTCACATGATTTCTTCTAGTCCGATAAGCCCCGCCATACCACACCCACAATTTTTGACACATCAAAAATTCACAAACAAGTTTTGAAAAGGTTCACCCAAGGAACATTCCTTTCAAGTTTGGTAATAATTAGCCCAGTGGTTAAGGAGGAGAAGATTTTTGAATAATTATCTTTAGATTTCTCGAAGTCTGAAAAGCCTCGCCCTGCCACGCCCACAATTTTTAACGAATCAAAAATTCATGACCATGTATTGAAAACAATCACTCAAGGGACATTTCTGCCAAGCTTGGTTCAAATTGGCCTGATAATTGATTTTTAAAGATTTTTCACATGATTTCTCTAAGTCCGATAAGCCCCGCCCTGCCACGCCCACAATTTTTGACGAATCAAAAATTCACGAACAAGTTTTGAAAAGTGTCACCCAATAAACATTTCTGCCAAGTTTGGAAAGAATTGGCAAAGTGGTTGAGGAGGAGAAGATTTTTGAAAAATTACCTAAAGATTTCTTTTAGTCCGATAAGCCCCGCCCTGCCACGCCCACAATTTTTGACAAATCAAAAATTCACAAACAAATTTTGAAAAGAGTCACCCAAGGATCATTCCTTTCAAATTTGGTAATAATTAGCCCAGTGGTTAAGGAGGAGAAGATTTTTGAATAATTATCTTTCGATTTCTCGAAGTCTGATAAGCCCCACCCAGCCATGCCCACAATTTTTGACGAATCAAAAATTCATGAGCATGTATTGAAAACAGTCACTCAAGGGACATTTCTGCCAAGGTTGATTCAAATTGACTTGATAATTGATTTTTAAAGATTTTTCACATGATTTCTCTAAGTCCGATAAGCCCCGCCCTGCCACGCCCACAATTTTTGACGAATCAAAAATTCATGAACAAGTTTTGAAAAGGGTCACTCAAGAAACATTTCTGCCAAGTTTGGAAAGAATTGGCCTAGTGGTTGAGGAGGAGAAGATTTTTGAAGAATTCCCTAATGATTTCTTTTAGTCTGATAAGCCCCGCCCTGCCACGCCCACAATTTTTGACGAATCAAAAATTCATGAACAAGTTTTGAAAAAGGTCACCAAAGGAACATTTCTGCCAAATTTGGTAAGAATTGGCCCAGTGGTTGAGGAGGAGAAGATTTTTGAAGAATTTCCTAATGATTTCTTTAAGTCTGATAAGCCCCGCCCTGCCACGCCCACAATTTTTGACGAATCATAAATTCACGAACAACTTTTGAAAAGGGTCACCAAAGGAACATTTCTGCCAAGTTTGGAAAGAATTGGCCCAGTGGTTGAGGAGGAGAAGATGTTTAAAGAAATTGTTGACGACGGACGACGAACGACGGACGACGGACGCCGGATAGTGACTGACCCTAAGAGCTCCCCTTGAGCTCGTTGAGCTCAGGTGAGCTAATAAGGGACCACCCAATAAACATTTAAAGAAATTGTTGAGCTTTTGTGAAATTTCCCATTTTCCGAAGCAACCGCAACCAAAGTTTTTCATGGATTTCAATTCCTTTAGCAATTTTTATAAGGGACTACCCAAGGAACATTTCTGCCAAGTTTGGTTGATTTTGACCCAGAAGTTGAGATGTCGTTTAAAGAAATGGTTGAGCTTTTGTGAAAATTCCCATTTTCCGATGCCACGGCAACCAGAGTTTTTAATGGATTTCAATTCTTTTAGCAATTTAAATAAAGGACCACCCAAGGAACATCTCTGCCATGTTTGGTTGATTTTAACCCAGAAGTTAAGGAGGAGATGTTGTTTAAAGAAGTTGTTGAATTCTTGTGAAATTTCCCATTTTCTGATGCCACGGCAACCAAAGTTTTTTATGGATTTCAATTCTTTTAGCAATTTTTATAAGGGACTACCCAAGGAACATTTCTGCCAAGTTTGGTTGATTTTGACCCAGAAGTTAAGGAGGAGATGTCGTTTAAAGAAATTGTTGAGCTTTTGTGAAATTTCCCATTTTCCGATGCCAGGGCAACCAGAGTTGTTCATGGATTTCAATTCTTTAAGCAATTTTTATAAGGGACTACCCAGGAACATTTCTGCCAAGTTTGGTTGATTTTGACCCAGAAGTTAAGGAGATGTCGTTTAAAGAAATGGTTGAGCTTTTGTGAAATTTCCCATTTTCTGATGCCATGGCAACCAGAGTTTTTCACGGATTTCAATTATTTTAGCAATTTTTATAAGGGACCACCCAAGGAACATTTCTGCCAAGTTTGGTTGATTTTGACCAAGAAGTTAAGGACGAGATGTCGTTTGAAGAAATGGTTGAGCTTTTGTGAAATTTCCCATTTTCTGATGCCCTGGCAACCAGAGTTTTTCACGGATTTCAATTATTTTAGCAAATTTAATATGGGACTACCCAAGGAACATTTCTGCCAAGTTTGGTTGATTTTGACCCAGAAGTTAAGGAGGAGATGTCGTTTAAAGAAATGCTTGAGCTTTTGTGAAATTTCCCATTTTCTGATGCCACGGCAACCAGAGTTTTTCACGGATTTCAATTATTTTAGCAATTTTCATAAGGGACCACCCAAGGAACATTTTTGCCAAGTTTGGTTGATTTTGACCCAGTAGTTTAGGAGGAGATGTCGTTTAAAGAAATTTTTGAGCTTTTGTGAAATTTCCCATTTTCCGATGCCACGGCAACCAGAGTTTTTCATGGATTTCAATCATTTTAGCAACTTTTATAAGTGACCACCCAAGGAACATTTCTGCCAAGTTTGGTTGATTTTGACCCAGTAGTTTAGGAGGAGATGTCGTTTAAAGAAATTGTTGAGCTTTTGTGAAATTTCCCATTTTCCGATGCCACGGCAACCAGAGTTTTTCATGGATTTCAATTATTTTAGCAATTTTTATAAGGGACCACCCAAGGAACATTTCTGCCAAGTTTGGTTGATTTTGACCCAGTAGTTTAGGGAGAGATGTCGTTTAAAGAAATTGTTGAGATTTTGTGAATTTTTCCCATTTTCCGATGCCACGGCAACCAGAGTTTTTTATGGATTTCAATTCTTTTAGCAATTTTCATAAGGGACCACCCAAGGAACATTTCTGCCAAGTTTGGTTGATTTTGACCCAGAAGTTAAGGAGGAGATGTCGTTTAAAGAAATGCTTGAGCTTTTGTGAAATTTCCCATTTTCTGATGCCACGGCAACCAGAGTTTTTCACGGATTTCAATTATTTTAGCAATTTTAATAAGGGACCACCCAAGGAACATTTTTGCCAAGTTTGGTTGATTTTGACCCAGTAGTTTAGGAGGAGATGTCGTTTAAAGAAATTTTTGAGCTTTTGTGAAATTTCCCATTTTCCGATGCCACGGCAACCAGAGTTTTTAATGGATTTCAATTATTTTAGCAATTTTTATAAGGGACCACCCAAGGAACATTTCTGGCCAGTTTGGTTGATTTTGACTCAGTAGTTTAGGAGGAGATGTCGTTTAAAGAAATTTTTGAGCTTTTGTGAAATTTCCCATTTTCCGATGCCACGGCAACCAGAGTTTTTCATGGATTTCAATTATTTTAGCAATTTTTATAAGAGACCACCCAAGGAACATTTCTGCCAAGTTTGGTTGATTTTGACCCAGTAGTTTAGGAGGAGATGTCGTTTAAAGAAATTGTTGACGCCGTGACGGACAGACGGACGCCGGACATTGATAGATCACAATACCTCACCTTGAGCACTTCGTGCTCAGGTGAGCTAAAAACAAAAAGTCACAATTTAGCATCGCAAGTTGATAAAATAAATTCATGTTATTCATGTTCGAGATGATTTTGTGACACTGCTTTAATAATATTGAATTTTTCAATCGCGTTGCGGTTTTGTGACTTTTCACATTTGAGTCTTAGTAAAAAACGTAAATATTTTTTAAGTATAGATTAATCTATTTTGACGAAATTCACAGAAAACATGGAAACGTTATTGATTTATATTTGATAAAAATTTTATCGAATATACTGAATTATTTTCATAATCATGGTGAAAAATGCAAGTGTTGCGTCAAAAGTGTCTCAGAGTGTATAAGGGATGATTAAAAACTAAGTATACCCTTCACAGACGAGATAAATATATTTTGTTCCGTGTAGATCTAGTTTCAATTTTAATTTATTAAAAAATATGGTACCAGAATAAAATTAGTGTTGTTTCACTTCAATCCGATCGTTTGTTAACCCTTTTCCAAACAAGACCTGGTTTTGACGCCTATATTAGAAAAGGCTTGGGAAAACATTGAAACAAAAGAAGAAACTGCTGAAAACCAGCAGTTTCTCCTTTTGTCTCAATATTTTCTTTGCCATATTTTACACAAATTCTATCTTAAATAACTTCAATTCGTCATCTGTGGCAGGTTTTGAAGTGGATCACTCTAAAATGTTTCGTTTGGGAAAGGGTTAAAAGCACTTTTAGTTGACATCTTTAATCATATAATGCCACCCGGATTCACTCGACATATCCCCTTGGTTCGCGTTATCGCTAAATAGTCTACATACACCACCTGTGCTCTCGTCTTTATAGTTAGCCTCTAGACATTGATAATGTTCAGTACACAGCGCGGCGCAGTCTAGACTGCTACGAACTTCGGCTTCACTGAACACGTTTGTTGCATCCCGAACCGTGTCCGGTTGAAATGAGAATCGTTTTGACTGTTTCCTAAGATTGTGGACTGGAATGATATAAGGATAGAACATGATGAGCGATAAAATGTATAAAAATAGATTACTTGTGGAATTTGAGTGCATCAATTCAGATCAGCCTGGTCAAAGTTCGTGGTAATTTCTTCCGAAGTAAGAATTGCACTGTAAAATATCGTCATTACTGAACTTGCTAAATGGACTGAAAATATGCCTACACAAGCGAGCAATGAAACATCTTTGCTTGCCAATACAAATTAACCAGAATAGACAGCCTTCATTTATAAATAATTGATCGCTAAAAGTGAGATAGCTGTTTTCACATGTTTGAGACAGGAAAGGTAATTTTCATAATGAGAAATCACGCTGTATAATCACGTGACCCAGAATATCCGATAATCTTCAATATCTTTTTTTAATACTTGACCAATTTGAAATCGGTTTAAAGCAGAGAAGGTGGGAAAATGCCAGGAATAAGATGGATGTGTTGGATTTTTAAAAAAATCAACTGATAACAAAGTTATTGAAGATAAACCAAAATTTTGGTTTATCTCCAATAACTTTTTTATCAGTTGATTTTTCAAAAATCAACCAAGTCCATCTAATGCGTGACGTCTGTCCACGTTCTCTACTTCAAACCGAATACAAATCGGTCCAGTATTTACAAAATTATTGAAGAGTTTCTGAAAATATTGCATTACGTGATTATTCATCGTGGAAATGGATGGAGAATATTATTTTTTATGCAAAGTATGCAGTCGGATAGACATAATGATAAGAAAACAATATACATAGATCTTTCTAAAATTAGACTTTAGAAAAAACTTACCTTCACAAGATGGCACCATCGTCCATGTTTTGTCAGCCTGACATGTGACTGACATACTACCCAGGTTATTCTCTGTGTAGAACCCATGGTTACAGGTTACCGTGGCAACGCCCTGATATTCTAGAGAACTATAACTTAACTAAATACTAACCTTCACAAGATGGCACCATCGTCCATGTTTTGTCAGCCTGGCATGTGACTGACATACTACCCAGGTTATTCTCTGTGTAGAACCCAGGGTTACACGTTACCGTGGCAACGCCCTGGTATTCTAGAGAACTATAACTCACGTTGCCATTGGATACGTTGAATTCGGGGCAGGAGATAACTGAAACAGCGGAAAGTTACATTTGTCTAAATGCTTTCATCAAATCATTTTGAGAGGCAAGTACACATGGAATAAAAGTGCTTAAAGTGACATTTCACATTTATTTCATTTTTTAAAAGTATGTCTTGATTCAAAGACTGTTTATTCTAATGCGTAAAAATGATATCAGTTTTTGAAGTTGTTATTTATATAAGTGAAATATACGCCTTTAAAGTTGAGACAGAAATGACAAATTCTATATAAATCTGAACTGTTGTCCACAACAATTTGTTTAATTTTATCACAAAAATATATATTTCTCGTAAACGGTTCAATATTGTGGCTTGAAATTTTCAGAATTTTCATAAGAAAATATACTCTTTCAGATAGAATAAGAGTAAAATTTATTTAAAAACAAGAGCTGTCACTGTAAGATGACAATGCCCCCGACACCGCTTTGATTTTAAATTATGGCCAATCTATGTTCAAGGTCAAGGTCATCCAGGGGTCAAGGTCACCAAAGTATGTGCCTACAGAAAGGTAATGTACCAAGGAATGTTGTGGTAAAGTATGAAGCGAATATGTTAAGTAATAAGGAAGTTATGGCCAATGTTAAAGTTTTTGGACGGAATGACGGACAGACAGACAAGTCAAATTTATGATGCCTCCCTATCGGGGGCATAATAATTGTGAAATGTCACTTTAACAGTATACAAAATGTGGCTTTGATGAAGCCCCAACAACTTTTTTATTGTTGTTATATATAAGTTACGTATATCACGTGTCAATATGCTTTGATTTTCACCATCTTTGGTTATCAAAATCATATTCAAACCTTAATTTTCATACATGTTTCTTTTTACATTATTTACTTAAAGAAATCGTCAAGACAGCCTAATCAAAGTAACATTTTAATTATCCACAAAAGAAAGACGTGTTACATACGTGCACAAGTCCTTGTTATTTCCGTCCATTTGTTAGAATGGTTACAGTAGATAACGTCTGTACTCGAGCCGTCAGTGAACTCATAACCAACGTCACATTTATACGTTACGTTCATTCCAAACGTGTAGACGCCGTTAGTGTAGGGGAACGTGATCGACGTATAGTTACCGTTTGTTAACGTTGGTATGGCGTCCTCACAGTGTTTACCTGTAAAACGTAAATATGGTGTCCGTAGTCGAAGAGCAAAAATTTCGACGCTTTGCAGATGAGGCCTACGCATTCTGCGCAGTCTTTTGATAGGAAACCGTAACTTTGTTAACACTGGTATGGTGTCCTCACAGTATTTACGTAAAATAAAAACGTTAACTTAATATCCGATGCTTTTATGAAAAATCATAGCGGAGACGCTTGCAAATTAAAGTGAGCTTTGTGGATAATATGGAAATCGACTACCTTCTCAGAATATTAATTCTTAATTCAGTGTAACAAGAAATTTAATAATTCCAAACCAAATCGAAGCATAGACACAAAAAATGCTAGTGACATCAATAAGAAATGACATCTTTGGTGATATTTTCAAACAAATGACATCTTCATCAACATCCGTTCAGTTATATCAATCAGGTTTCAAATTGGAACCAATTTGTGGCGTTTTTGAAGAGGTTTTAAGGTATCCGCGTGCAATTTTCCAGATTTATGAAGATAATTATGTTACCCTGCTATAGCATTCTGACAATATATTCTTTCAAGTTGTTTTAGAAAAGCATCGATTGTTGAAGAATCCATTAAAATAGCAGACCTGTAACGGTTACTTTCGGACTTGGAAAAAAAGAAAGATTATGGAGCTTACGTTGGTTTAAATTTGGATAAAATAGAAAATAACAAATTGATATGTAAAAAGGTATTAATATCAAACATGAACAGCTGAGATCAACATAATAAAAGTTATTTGTTTTGAATTGAAAAATGCAGTCGAAACTGTCGTATGCAGCCAGCCAAGGGACACACCAAAATTGGCTGCATACGACAGTTGGCTGCTTAACACAAAAAATAATATTCTGAAGGCTGGATGTAAATGTCTACTTGTATGACTGGCCCTATTAATATGAAGAAAAGACAAGTGTTATAAAGTAAAAAGGGTGCACTTTTATGTGACATTTAACTGTTTATCACACCTTTTCTTGGTTTATGCACATGATTAGGCAAATTGCCAGATGTATTATCAATATTTCACACATTGCCTGCCACCAATTAGTTGTGCATGGCTGCTTAAGGGGATATAGGTAAAGAGCAATTGGGACAATTAAAGCTGGCCACTGACCACATTAGACAGTATATTGTTATTCACAGTTACTTTAAAGAGTAAAATTGCACGGGAGGACCTGGACTGGCTGCATACGACAGTTTGGCTGCTATACACAGGTGGCCGCTAACACAGTTTTGACTGTGTTTACAAATGTGAACTGTCTAGCAAAAAGGGACTTTCAGGGAAGTGTAGAAAGCATTGACTCTAAACAGTGAGTCTGCGCCGACTAAAAAGCCTGACTTGGATCATGACATTCCACCCTTCCCCTAACAATGCCTGGTTATGACGTCACTGAAAGAAAATTCAAAAGACGTGTTAAAACTTAAAACAATGAGATAAACTAGAATATCACTGAAAGTGATCATACCCCCCAAAAGCACAGTTTTTAAGCATTTTGAGAAGTTGATTTCATTTGAACTGCGAGCTGATCAATTGGGAAATAGAGCTAACAAAAAATCAACAGACCAAACAAATCATGTAAATGTTGCAAAAAATGCAAATTTTCAACAAAAGGACATAACTCGTTTAACAATGCCCAAGCTCGCCCTGCCATGCCCATATTTTTCAATAAACCAAAAATTCACAACCATGTATTGAAGACAGTCAATCAAGGAACATTCCTGTAAGATTTGGTTCAAATTGCTTTTTGAAAGAATTTTCTCATGATTTGGCTAAGTCTGATAAGCCCTGCCCTGCCATTACCAGATTCTTTGCAAATCAAAAATTCACGAGCACATTTTGAAATAAGTCACCCAATGAACATTCCTGCCAATTTTGGTAACAAATTGCCCAATCAAAAAATCACAAACACATTTTGAAAAGAGTCACTGCCACGCCCACAATTTTTGATGAATCAAAAATTCATGAATAAGTTTTGAAAAGAGTCACCCAAGGAACATTCCTGCCAAGTTTGGTAAGAATTGGCCCAGTGGTTAAGGAGGAGAAGATTTTTGAAGAATTATCTAACGATTTCTCAAAGTTGGATAAGCCCCGCCCTGCCACGCCCACATTTTTTGACGAATGAAAAAATCATGAACATACATTGAATACAATTACTCAAGGGTCATTCCTGCCCAGTTTGGTTCAAATTGGGCTGATAATTGATTTTAAAGATTTTTCACATGATTTCTCTAAGTCGGCTAAGCCCCGCCCTGCCACGCCCATATTTTATGACGAATCAAAAACTCATGAACATACATTAACTACAATCACTCAAGAGACATTAGTGCCAAGTTTAGTTCAAAATGGTCAAATAATTGATTTTAAAAGATTTTTCACATGATTTCTCTAAGTCCGAAAAGCCCCGCCCTGCCACGCCCACATTTTTTTTTGACGAATCAAAAATTCACGAACAAATTTTGAAAAGAATCACCCAAGGAACATTCCTGCCAAGTTTGGTAAGAATTGGCCCAGTGGTTAAGGAGGAGAAGATTTTTGAATTATCTAACAATTTCTCGAAGTAGCATAAGCCCCGCCCTGCCACGCCCACATTTTTTGACGAATGAAAAAATCATGAACATACATTGAATACAATCACTCAAGGGTCATTCCTGCCCAGTTTGGTTCAAATTGGCCTGATAATTGATTTTTAAAGATTTTTCACATGATTTCTCTAAGTCTGATAAGCCCCGCCCTGCCACGCCCACAATTTTTGACGAATCAAAAATTTACGAACAAGTTTTGAAAAGAGTCACCCAAGAAACATTCCTGTCTAGTTTGGTAAGAATTGGCCCAGTGGTAAAGGAGGAGAAGATTTTTGAAGAATTATCTAACAATTTCTCGAAGTAGCATAAGCCCCGCCCTGCCATGCCCACATTTTTTGACGAATGAAAAAATCATGAACATAAATTGAATACAATCACTCAAGGGTAATTCCTGCCCAGTTTGGTTCAAATTGACCTGATAATTGATTTTTTAAGATTTTTCACATGATTTCTCTAATATATAGAGCCCGGCCCTGCCACGCCCACAATTTTTGACGAATCAAAAATTCACGAACAAGTTTTGAAAAGGGTCACCCAAGGAACATTCATGCCAAGTTTGGTAAGAATTGGACCAATGGTTGAGGAGGAGAAGATTTTTGAAGAAAAACCAACAGACAGACAGACAGACCAACAGACAGACAGACAGACAAGCTGACTCCTATATACCCCCCAAATTGAATTTGGGGGGTATAATGATGTAATTGATAATCAGATTTTTATCATTTTGTCTCGATATTTTCTTTGCTATATTGTACAGAGTTCCTATAAATAGTAATGGTTGTTTTGTCGCATGCAGGAAATTTCAATTTTGACTACCCCATAATTTTGTCGTTTGGGAAAGGGTGAAGATGTTTATCCTTGGAATGCAAGACCATGTTGACAGAAAGTAAACAAATAGGACCAGCTTGCTATAGCCTCTCTTACAACCCGTCGTGCGTCATTTTAAATCGTACGTTTTAAAACTCTGCAAAATCGCCCGATTTATAAAGACGCACGACGGGTTTTAAGAGCGCCTCAAAATATTGTCCGGTCCATTCTTTGCTGCATGTAGTCTGCGTCGTGGTTGTGTCCATCAAAATCGTACGTTGCACGTGCGTGCATCGCACGACTAAACGTACGTTTTAGACGCAGACCGCACACGGGAGCACGCACGACCGGTTGTAAGATAGGCTTAAGTTGTGCTGCATGGTCCTATAAGTATAATACGTTGCATCATTTTCTGATAGACGACCTTGTTTTGACGTCCCTATGTAAGGAGCTTGGAAGTTAGGAAATCGTTGACAGCATTTTCTTCTTTTGTCTCAACATTCTTTAAAGATTTTACCAAACATTGTAAACCAGGTTTTATTTCTAAACAGGTTAAATGTTTAACGTTGAAAATTGTAACATGGCTACATCCTGGACAAACCTTCCCATGGAAAAACAAACTAGAACTTTCAATAAGCGGGCAAAATATATACTCCCACCAAAGAATTTTGATTAAACAATCGCAATACAGGTAAAATGATTCTCGAGTTAGAGAACGTATTGTAACATTGACCTTTCGACCTATATAACCTCAAAATGTAGTAGTTTTGAGGGCAACAATTCTGTAAAATTACACGGTCCTAGGTCAAACGGTCCTTGAGTGAGAGCACTGAAACGAAAAGGTTTTACGGACGCACGGACAGATTGATAGACCAGAAAGACAGACATTGTAAAACCAATAAACCCATCCCTTCTTCGTAAGTTAGGGTAAAATTGTCATGTCATCCCATAACCAGACAGCAACATTTTAGACTGGTCCAAGTCCAAAGATGGTGCAGACGACAATTCGGAGTGAAGCAAATTTGATACTTTGGTATTTCTGTGTAGGAAACGTGGGAATTGAAGAAGTTGCTCACCACAAGCAATTTCTTCATTTAACCCTTTCCCAAACGGCAAAATTTTACGGTGATCCACTTAAAAAACTGCCAAAAATGACAAAATGGAAGCTATTTAAGATGGAATTTGTGTAAAATATAGCACAGAAAATATTGAGACAAAAGGAGAAACTGCTGGTTATCAGCAGTTTCGTCTTTTGTTTCAATGTTTTCCAAAGTCTTTTCTATTACGGACGTCAAAACCAGCTCTTGTTTGGGAAAGGGTTAAACAGTTTTTTTCAAAGCATGCATCTACTGGGGTGTCAAAAGGCGTTATTTTGTGGTAATGGGTATAAAATTACCCGAGACATAACAATAACTTTTAAAACACTTCGATTCAACTACTAGTATGATGCATTCTAACTAAAGAATAAAACTTGAAGTAAACAGTCTTGACAATCTTGAACCTCTTCTTGATAAAGCTGTTTTGATCTGAAATAGAACAAAATCAAATATGTTTAGAAGAAATACATGAGTTTGACGATCATTACAGAAAACGGTTTTCGAATAAATAAAGTGACAAAGGGATGTTTCCTCATTTTCCTTTCCATTAATGTAAGAATATAATTATTATCTTGATCGGTTGCAAAAGTTTAGAATATAATAATTATGGCGTTTTTCGAGTCTGAAAACGCTGATGCACTCAAACATGTCGACAATAACTGAGCTGGTACTTATTTTCAAACAATAGTATTTAGATTTAAACAAGAGCTTCGCAGAGCGGCGCATATACACCCGAGAGGGGCTTGTTAGTAAAATGGGCCATTTTTTTTTAAATTCAAGGGCAGATAATTCAAAGTTATCAAAATTTTGTTTGCACAACAAGACTCCAAAGACATTCAATGTGGCTAGTTTGATTAAATTCTGGTAGGATTTGCGCACAGAAGAAAATGGACATTTTTCCTTAAATTCAAAGGCAAACAATTCAAGAACGAAAACCGGTATCTAAATTCCGTAAGCGGCGTGCACATCTAGACACCATGGAAATTCATTGTGGCAAGTTTGATCAATTCCGATCAAAACTGTAGGGGGAGTTGCGCACACAAGAAATTGCTTATGGACGGACAGACAGAAGGACGGACGGACGGGTGACCGGAGCCATAACATAATACGACCATTCGGGCGTATAAAAAATCATGCATAGGTGTAGACGTACGTACAGCGGTATTGAAGCACTCTGTAAGACCCGACTGTTCTATTGCACTTGTTTCTACATAACCTACAGCACCAAGTCGTTCAGCAAACTCATTCCCTTCTTCATACGACACCACGTCGTCTAAACTTTCTAGACTCGACTTTAAACAGTCGTCTGAAAATGAAGCAGTTGGACATAATTAAAACAGTTATCCACAGAATAATTGTATATCGCTGCTTTTCTACGAAAACCTCGTAACTGCAGCTTAAAACAAGCTGCAGTTACGAGTTTTTTGTAGAAAAGCAACGATATAGTGAAAGATGAAGCGTAAGTTTTAGATAAAATTAGTCTTTTCCTTGTTTTGTATCTGCTGTGACATAATACATACATGTAATTCGTAAGACTAAACTTATTTTTTTTAAAACACTACCACATTTACAAAATCGGATAAACGCCCGCGGGAAAATTTACCAACTTGGAAACATATATCTCATACGCTTATATTTATAATGGAACTTAGTTAAAGATACTTTACTTTGAATTAGTATCCCAAAGACAATTGGACGTACCTCGTTTGCATCCAACAAGTAGGAAGGGTGTATCTTTGTTGTGATGACGTATTTCCGGTATCCATCTTGTTTCTGTATTCAACAGAGACAGACGAGATTTCAGTGAGAAACACACGAGAAACACTTCAGTCTGAGAGTAGGATAAGGGTCGTAGCTTGTTATATTCTGCGTCGTCCTGAAGAGGAAATGAAAAGAATGTTTCACGATATAGCTACATTTCAATATTTCCTGAAAACAAGATGGTGATAAAAAAAGTTTGAAAATATAAATGTTAACGCATTAAAGATAAAAGTTGTAAGAGATCTAGATCGGTAAAAGTTTTCGGTACTTCCAAATAAGTCCGCCGATTGGTAATATTAAACACTTCCCCCGAAAGGAAAAAACACCTTTCTAATAACCAAGTATCAAAATTTCATTATTTTTAAAACATGAAAAGTGATTTTATTTCGTCTTCCAAATTGAATACTTTGGTTATTCCGTATCTTTCCCGAGGACGAAACGTGAAATATCGACTGACTTTGTGGGGAAGTTGGTAAAAAATGACGTCATGCCGGGATAAGCCTGGTGTGCATGAAACAGCTAAATGGACGACTTTCAATCATATAGAAGCGAACAATGGTACCTACGAGTCCAGTGTTATCCCATATCCTGAGATCGATCACCTCTCCGTCCATCATCAGTGTGGTCCACATACAGTCCAGTGCTGTGGGTACATACACTTTACGTACACAGTTACCCGTATACGTTAAAACTGATGATAGACGGCTAGATGATAATAATAGTTCTAAAGGCAGTCTAGATCTATTATTTCAAATCTAAACCCTATGTTGTGGGTACTCATTTGAATCGTCTCAACGAGACGATTCTAATGAGTACCCACAATATAGGGTTTGGTAGAGGGAGAATAAATGAAATATTGCATTTTTGGAAAGCAATTACTGAACCCCCCTCCCATTATCTGTAACTCTGATATGTATCAAACATGGTACCTACGAGTCCAGTGTTATCCCATATCCTGAGATCGATCACCTCTCCGTCCATCATCAGTGTGGTCCACATGCAGTCCAGGGCTGTGGGTACATACACTTTCCGTACACAATTACCGGTATACGACAGCAATAACTGTGATTTACCGCAACAAGAGTCGCCCACTGCTCCCAGTGTCACCACTTCCATTCAAGTAGCGTATCACATACACTTAGTGTAAAAACGTCCCTTTTTGTCAGAATCTGATAATTTTTCCGTACCAGTAGATTATGAAACAAACATCATGCAAGAGTCGCCTTTATAATAGCTAAATTACCGCGTCACACACATATAAAATACTAAGTTACCAGTTCCAATGAAATCGAATGATAGAATTTCAGTCACTATTTTCATCGAAATAATCAAAATAATTTATAGTAGGCCTAGGCCTAAGGTTATTGAGTCATCGAAACTAATTCTTCAAATATAGGATCAAACCGTTATCGTTATTTTGAACGAATTTTTTTTATTTCAATCACCAAAATTGAGTCAACGTTTCCATTTTTATTACTCAATAAGGTATAATATGTATAGGAATGGAAATCCCCTATTTCCTTTGTAATGACGACTCCTTAGATGCAGTAACTAATTCCCGTGACTTTATCGTATGAAAAGCACAAAACATAGGCCTATCTATAGACACTCAACGGACAATAAAAGTGAAGGAAAGTTCACAGAATAACCTATATCCGTACAAATGAAATCTTGTACATCTTATGCATAAAACTGGGAATTGCTTAAAGTGAAATACAAACATGTATACTGATAGAATTAAGCCATTAGGCTATTGATATCATAAGTCCCAAATTCCGGTATTGCCATGACTCTTAACACTCCGATATGAGGATGTGATTAAATAGTTTCCTCATTTATTTAGTTTTGAACTTCAAAATGTTAGTCTTTACGACATGGTAACAATGAAATTATCATTTTGAATTTTTTAAGACTTTCCTAGGGAACATTATTTAAGGGTTGTCCAACTCCATATCAGCATTTGTTCTTTTCTCCCAATGTTTTCCAAATTCTCTACTCCCAGGGACGTTCAAACCAAGTCTTATTTGAGAAAAAGTTGTACTTCTGAAAGTTAACAAAGTTAAATCTTGCAATTTTACAGATATATTTTTTATAGATCAACAAGTATAGGTTTATTGAGGTCAGACATGACATACCTAACCTTCGCGGGAAATGACAATTTAATTCAGGAAGTTTTCGAACCCGGAACCATCATCTTTATTTTGTAATTCCTTTCTCCAAGCCGGGATCTGATAAAAAGATCCTTGACAATTTCCAAAATAAGGTCTGATTTGAATGACGTCTCTGGTAGGGAAATAATGGGAAAACTTTGAGACAAAAGCAGAAAATGCTGATGATCAGCATTTTCTGCTTTTGTCTCAATATTTTCAGCGCTATATTGTATACAAATCCTATCTCTATGAACATCGAATCGGACATCTCTGGAAATGTTCAAAGGTCACCAAAATTTTCTGCCGGTTTGGAAAGTGTTAGGGGATTTGAGACAAGTAAGGATTTTATGGCTTCTTCTTCACAATCGCGATCTAGCCTATTTTAAAATCAGAATGAATCATGCTCAGATTGTACTTTACACAAACTGATCCGAATCTATGTTGTTCTCGAATGTCGTTTCTCCGACACATTTGTATTTCACTGCGATTTTACTCCAATATCAAATGTCTGTTTTTGGTTTGAAGGGCAAGGAAAACTTCCGAAACAATATCACCTACTCTGTTTGCCTCAATATTGCATGCGTTTTATGCATACAGATCCTTACTTTACTAGCATGAATTCTCACTAGCATCCATTTGTCGTCAGCCACAGCTTTGAAACCCGGAACAGTCTAATTATAATTTGTCATTTGGAAAATGGTTTATAAAGGATTTTGATTATGTCTGAATATTAATAATCAAAGAAACCCAGATGGCTAATTTTCAACCCCTTATCACTTTAAAGTACAATCTTCTTCGTGTGATTAACCCATTTCCATTCTGATAGGCGACGCATTTTTACAAACCTAATAATAGGCTTGAGAATAAATTAGGGCAAAGAAAATACTGATGACCAATATTTCCACTTTCGTCTCAATAGTTTCTGTGCTTAGCTGTGAATAAATCCTCAAAATTATCAACAAGTCATTTAAGTCGTCTGTGGCGCTTTTTATGTTTTTTTTTTTTTTTTTCGAATTGAAACTGTTTATTTTTTGCCGTTTTAGATAAAGTTTTAACAAACGAGATTTCCAACGTTCTAAATGGGATAAAGATGACTCATTTGTATTTGACAGTATGAAGTACTTTCCACTTGTTTGTCCTACGAAGCACATTTTTCTTCTTTCGACTCAAAGATTTCTGTGCAGTGGTGCACAGAATATTTTCTTTAACATCTATTGAATCTTCTGTAGCAGTTTTCAAAACGGACCATCTGAAAACGTTCCCGTTGTCGTTTTGGGAATAGTTATCAAAATACTAGTAAAATTCAACCTGAACGACTTTGGACACATGCTTTACACTTTTTTCTCTATATGTTTCAAAGCAAATCAATATTTTTACAAGGAAGGGTAGATAAAGGAATCTTTTTTTCTTTTTTCACAAAGATGATTAATCGTGTTTTGTGTTTTAAATGGTTTCTAAATCATTAACGGGACATTACTTTCAGGATATCAATTTCATATCCTAAATATTCGTAACTACTCTCAATTCAGACGCGTCCAATTTTAGTCGTCTACAAAAGTTTAACCCTTTTCCAAACAAGACCTGTTTTGACGCCCCTAATTGAATAGGCTTGGGAAAACATTGAGGCAAAAGAAGAAACTGCTGATAACCAACAGTTTCTCCTTTTGTCTCAATGTTTTCTATGCTATATCATACATAAATTTAATCATAATCAACATCCATTTTGCTGTCTTCAGTAGCTTTTGAATTGGACCACCCTAAAATTTGTCGTTCGGGAAAAGTTAAAGTGTAAATAAGCACTTGTTCAAACAGACTGGGCTGAGATTATAAACTACAATAGTCCATACATGTACAATTTATTTCATAAATACATGTACCGTATACCTAGTCTGGTTCCCGTACCTGAAATCTACTACGGATTTAAATTCAGTTATTTACACGAATGGGTACCAGTCTACCGTATACCTATACATCCAATCTCCTTCGCAGTTATCTCCCCTGAATTTGGATTGGGGAGATCTCTGCCGGCACAGCTTGAGTTACCAAGATTTCAGGTAATTGATTTATTTTTTTTTATTTTGATTTCTATTTAAAAAAAGTAAACATGCTTTTAGTTATGTTTTAAGAATATGAGGTGTCAGATATGAATCAAAATAAAAAATATAATTGGATTTAAAAAATGATTTCAGAAATATAAATAAATTCCCGCCATCTTTACGATATCACGTGACATTCACCATGGTCACGTGATTAATATGCCTGCAGTGATAATGTAAGGCATTGTCGCTGTGTGGAGTTTGCTATACATCATGTATAGAATGATAAAATCGCCATCGTCTCTTTCCCAGATGAAAAGGTGCCAGTCTACGGTTTTGCTAGAATATTCGCACTGGCCCGCACTGGCCATGGTCAAAAAATGAAATATTAGGAAAATGTTGATTTTAAATGCCGTTTTGAAGGTAAGAAAAGCTACTTTTTCTTCAAATGGCCCCAAATTGTGAAAAAGAGACCCTTTTTCAAATTCGCCACACAGTATGCTAGCTCTCACAGATTATCATCAGTTTTCGTGTGCCCAGAATTGCAAAGTGGTGGAATTGCTGACTTTTGTCGCTAACGCAGGGTATTTTTGAAAGGTAGGAATATGGGCCAAGATAGTGGAAAAACTTCCTGGATACATGGTATTTTTGATTGCATTTGCTGAATTTATATAGTTTTTACTGTAAAGAAAGCAAGTTGTTAGGGGGCTATCATTTCCAATTTGGCCTGTGCATCAACTCTCGACTTGCACAAAATCGGCCATTTTCGCCCTGATTTGGCGATCATGCCGCACATACATAAAGCGTCACATGTGTCACTTCTACAGGATACCAGTATGATTTTTAGTATTTTTTAGATAGTTTTACATCCTTCTCCTACAAATAACATGTTTTTTCTATTGCAGAATAGTGTTTTGATAGAATACAGTCTCTGACAACATTAGACGACAGCCGACAACACAGTGCGGAGGGGGAAAACCGTGGACTGAGACCAAACAAGAGCTGTCCGAAGACAGCCCGCTCGACTTTCTAAGTTGCTTAGTATAAAGGGGGCATAACTCCAAATATAGTGGAGCCAGGGTCATGGGCCCCGGTAGTAGGGTAGAGGGTGTGATGGTGAATAAGTATTCCAAGTTTGGGTTGAATCCCTTTGATAGTATGGAAGTTATTGATATTTAAAAAAAAACTTTAACCTTTGTTGCAACGCCGACGCCAACGCCCGGGTGACAGTATAAGCTCTCATTTTCTTCGAAAAGTCGAGCTAAAAATGTAAAGCGGATAAAATTCATTGGTAATGCAGACCACAAAATTATTTTACTTAAAAAATATGAGTGTCCAAAGTGTTGAAAACAAAATCAGCAAACGTTTGCTTTCATCATTTTTTGTTCTCTTGTGGTGTTTTGTACCGAGATCCCGATAAACCATTGTCAAGAAAATACTTGTTGGCACATATGGCTACTCTTCAACGAAAAGCTAGTAACTGCAGCTTTAAAGGGACATTTCATTCCAATTTCGATTTTTTAAAGTATGTCTTGATGCCAAGATTGGTTATTCTAATGAGTATAAATACTGTTAGTTTTTTGAAGTTGTTGCCAATAAGCGATAAACACGCATTTAAAGTTGAGACATAATCGATAAATTGCATATAAATCCGAACTGTTGTCCACAACAATTTGTTCAATTTTAACACAAAAATATAAATTTCTCACAAACGGTGCAAGATTTTGGCTTGAAATTTTCAGAATTTTCATAAGGAAATATGCTCTTTCAGATGAAAATTAAAGTAAAATTTATGACAAAAAATTGTGAAATGTCACTTTAAAACAAGTTGCGATTACGAGGTTTTCGTTGGAAAGCGATGATATACAAGATAAAGTTAATTTCACAATTATCATACAAAGCATCCACATCGCTCCGATTTATTTTTAATATTCCAAATCCAATCACAGGCAGTAAAACTTCCCTATGCAAAATTAATGTATCTCCGTAACATTTCATTCACAATGATGATAATTGTCTAAACTTTGTTACGTTTAAACTTGAACCATTTCAAAAGTTAATAATTTCCTTCACTTGAATACATGTACACAAATATCCCCGATCCTTTATAAAAACTCACAAAGGTAAAGATCATCCGAAACGAGTGACGAGTCATTTTATCTTGACCTTGTTAGTGAAAGATCTGAGTCAATCTTAAAAGAGTCCTACTGATAACATGTCTGAATCAATTATAAACTATTCAAGTTATGGTATCGAAAAAAGAGCTTTGTTGTATTTGAGACCAAAATGAGTTCAGACCAGACTGAGTGTACCAGCAAGATCAAGATCCATGCTGTTCTTTATCCCTTTACCAATCAAGACTTGGTTTTCACGTCCCTTATAGGAAAGCATTGAGGAAATATTAGGGCAAAAGAAGAAAATACTGATAACCAGCATTTCGTCGGTGTTATTGCAAAACCTCGTAATTCCAGCTTAAATCAATAGTTTTGCAATAGCACTGACTTTTCTCCTTTTGTCTCAATATTTTCGGGACTATAACGAAGTCTTCTTTTATTTTTGTTTATCTAAATAGTAAATGTTGATAATCTATTTTATTGTTTGAAGTAACAATAAGTTATTGAATTGGGCCATCCCTAGAATTTTGTCGTTTTGGAAAGGGCTAAATGGATTCTTCATTACCAGAAACAACTATTGAGCATGATAGGTCGTGATCAGATTGTTCTTCGGTAGCACAGTGATCTGGATCCATGAACTCTTAAAGAAAATTTTTAGATTGAAAGAGTATCCGTATTTTCGGGTTGAAGGTGCGGTGGGTGGGGTTGGGCGTATCAGTGATGGAGGGGCGCTGAAACCTTGATTACCCTTAAATTCTATTAAAATAACAACATCAATTGCATTGAATTTTTGACTTCAAGAACGGTTGCACTGAACTCTTAAACGCCTCTTCAACGCCTTGTCATCAACATTTTCTTGTTTTCTTTCAATGTTTTCTGAAGTTATTTTCTTAGGGACGTGAGACTTAGGTATTGTTCGGAAAGGATTGAAAATTAATTACAAACTATTGACATATAAAGGCGGTGTTAAGTGAAACAGGAAGCTATCATACTATTCAGTATTTCCGTTTATACTCTTTCCTAAAAGGACACAATTTTAGATTGTTCCAAATGGCAATGAATTTTGTGCTAAAAATAGCCTGGGTTCAATTATGTTTTGATAAACCGTTGGTGTTGTTATAAAATATCGTAACTACGGCTTGATTCAAGCCGTAGTTACGAGATTTAATAACAACACCTACGAAAATACTATTGTTTGTCCGAATTTGCGTCACGGTTTACTTGATAAAATCGTTCCCTATTGAAAGGAGCTTCGGACGACAAAATAAATGTTATCAATGTCACTGTTGGTGAACTAAAACAATTTTCGCTACAACAAGGTATAGATATTTTGCGTTTAAGTGTGAGTTTATAGATTTTTTTTCTAATGACAATGAACTTGTTCTAAAAACAGACCGGGTTTACAGTTTTGTATTGACAAACTGTCGGTGTTGTTATAAAATCTCGTAACTACGGCTTCGATAAAGCCGTAGTTACGATATTTTATAAAAAAAACACCTTCGGAATACATTGATCGCGAAAAAACGTCCCTCGCTTTGGCCGAGTTCACCACCAGTGAATGTGTTTAATTTATATATCATGGAAAATATTGAATGAGAAAGAAACAAAAATGTTGGTTGTCAGCTTTTCTGTCTTTTCTCTCAATGCTTTCAAAAGTATGTATGCTAGAAGATGCCAAAACAGGGTCTCGTTTGTTGAAAATCATATAAATTACTGACTGATTATCATCCAATGCATCTACATTGTGGTTCTCTGTGGAAGAGGGCCACAGGGCTTACTTAAAAGAATGAAATTATTTGTGTAGATCATTGGCAGGCTACAAAATCTGGGAAGAGTCGAAACATATCTTCTTTCATCTTTTTATTTAATTGAATGGGTTCCTTTCAAACACAACTAGTTTCGGGAATAGAATTAACATAGTTTTTCCCGCTCTTTCGTACTTGAATGCCAGCAAGCAAGTTGTACAGGCACTGTTGGAACAGTAAAAAAATTGCAGTTTGGATTAAATGGCAACTCGAACACCCCACTGTCGGCTGCGGCGACGGCAGATCATGGTCGATGATAGACTGGGTTCCAGACTGATCATTTTCCCCTCTTTTACTTCCTCCGGTAAATATCAACACGATCAAAAACGGATGCCGCAATATCTAACGGGTATTGATTTTTTGTGCGTTACCTTATTGACCAAATTGTATATTGACGACTGGACCCAGGCTAGGTCGATGATGACAGATTCGCAAATCGATGTCTGATGAACATTAGGTTAGATTATTTTAATCCTATTCTTCAATATGTAGATTTTAAAAGAAAAAAATATTGGTCGTGAATTGTAAATACCCATCTAATAGTGATAGAAACAACTGGACTTCGTCTGTCTACCCCAAAATAGCACGAAAAGTAACATGCTTCAATAAAATTCAATCGACACTAGAAACAAAGTTGTCTTTATATCAAATTGGTTAAGATATAGAATTTGTCTGTGAGAAGAAGTTTATGACCCCAATCTTTTATAGCATTCCAAAATTGGCTTAAATTCTTAGACACTATTAATGACACAAATCTTTCGGGCGCATGTCATACTTACTATAAGTTCTGTATATAGCCAGGATATTAAAGGCATCTGTGCCCAACCGTTTACCGAGTGTTGCATTCTCGGGACAGTAACTTTCGTCAACATAACCAAAAGCGCTGTATATGTCCCCACAGAAACAATAATCACGTTCATCTACAATACATAAATAATATCTCATCATTTTTACAGAAACTGACCTACCAAAACTTGTCAACCACTTTCTAAATTCTTTGGAATTCAAATCATAAACTGCATGGTTTTTCTCCTTCTATGTTCCCAAATCCAAAATCTTGAAAGATTTAAAGGAAATACAAAGTTTTTTCTTCCTTTTGAATGAGAATTGGACCATTTCCTTTCATATTTTGAGCTAAAAATATCTCAGAAAAACTGATATTCCTTTTGGTTGATTTCATTCAGTTAGTCAAACAGAGGACTAAATTTTGTTGCAATCTGTGATGATAACATTGTCTCCAACTCTTGAGAAAACAACACATTTCTCCCTATTTGTCTGGTTTTGGTCCTGTTCTAAAAAAAACATGAGAAAAAAAGCTGAACCGTCTCCAACATGAAACATGAGCTTCCCATGGAGGCAAATACATGTATACACAAGACAAGGCCTTGTAGGAAATAAGACACACTTTTAATTCCAATGGAGAAAACTTAAAAATGCCTAAAATCATCTGAATTTCAAGAGTCATTTGTTCAACTAGACAGCATGGAAAGCCTTCATGCAAAGATTGAACTTATCCTGATAGAAACTGTATGCACATAAAAAATTGAGTTTTTTTTTTCAATTCTATAACATAATAGTTCAAGAATGATAACTGCAGTACTTACCTATCCCAGCAAACTGTTTTGAGTTATTCCTACAAATGGACAGACAAGCATCAAGGGGAATATCTGAGTCAACTTCAACAAACTGGTTATGGCCATCCACAAAACAGCCCATATACGGGTCTAAATCTGAAATTCACAAAACATGAAGGTACAATATAGCACAGAAAATATTGGGGCAAAAGGAGAAAATGCTGATGATCAGCATTTTCTTCTTTTGTCTAATTGTTTTCTAATGCCTTTTCTATTACGGATGTTATTTCTACAAATGGACAGACAAGCATCAAGTGTAATATCTGAGTCAACCTCCACAAACTGGTTATGGCCATCCACAAAACAGCCCATATAGGGGTCTAAATCTGTAATTAACAAAACATGAAGGTACAATATAGCACAGAAAATATTGAGGCAAAAGGAGAAAATGCTGATAATCAGCATTGTCTTCTTTTGTCTCAATGTTTTCCCAAGCCTTTTCTGTTACGGACGTTATTCCTACAAATAGACAAACTAGCATCAAGTGAAATGTCCGAGTCAACCTCAACAAACTGGTTATCTTATGGCCATCAACAAAACAGCCCATATAGCAGTCTAAATCTGTAATTAACAAAATATGAATATCAGATTTGAGTACAATACAGCACAGAAAATATCTAGTATTTATTTACAATTAAAATCGGAGGTTATTCCATATACTATGAGTAGTAAAGATATATAGAATGGTCCGAAATTTGTGGGTATATACCAAACTCATTGGTTACTATTTGGCTGTCATAGCAATATATCTAGTATTTATTTACAATTAAAATCAGAGAAGGTTGTTCAAAATTCCATGAGATGTAAAAATATAAAGAATGTTCCCATATTTTTGGGTAAATGCTAATCTCCTTGGTAAACATTCAGTCGTCATGGCAACATATTTACTTACAATTAAAATCAGAGAAGGTAGTTCCATATACAGCTAGTTGTAGAGATATAGCATGTTCCCAAGTTTGTGGGTATATGATTATCTCCTTGGTAACAATGGGGTCAGCAGGGTAGGCCTCGCAGAACTCATAGCTCACAGAACATCCAGGCCAGGTCTACAATTATTATTATATGTGATCCATCACACTAATAGGGACCTTGTCAGAAGTCCAAAAATCCAAATTTGGACAAATTGATCAGACTCAGCCGAGATCAACAAGGTACAGATTTGGAAATTGAACATATATTAAGATAGGGAAAACATTCTAAGTTCAGAAAATAACATTACAGTGAAAACTAGAATATCATTGAAAGTGATCATACCCCCCAAAAGTGCAGTTTTTGTGCATTTTGAGAAGTTGATTTCATTTGAACTGGGAGCTGTTCAATTGGAAAAATAGAGCTAACAAAAAATCAACAGACCAAACAACACAATGTAAATGTTGCAAAAAATACCAATTTTCAACAAAAGGACATAGCTCATTTAACAATCCCCAAGCCCAGCCCTGCCATGCTGATATTTTTCAATAAACTAAAAATTTACAACCACGTATTGAAGACAGTCAATAAAGGTACATTCCTGTAAGATTTGGTTCAAATTTACAGTATAATTGCTTTTTAAAGAATTTTCTCTCATGATTTCGTTAAGCCTGATAAGCCCTGCCCTGCCATTACCACATTTTTTGCAAATCAAAAATTCACGAACAAATTTTGAAATAAGTCACCAAATGAACATTCCTGCCAATTATGGTAACAAAACACCAAATCAAAAATTCCCAATCAAGTTTTGAAAAGAGTCACCCAAGGAACATTCCTGCCAAGTTTGGTAAGAATTGGCTCAGTGGTTAAGGAGGAGAAGATTTTTGAAGAATTATCTGACAATTTCTCGAAGTCGGATTAGCCCCGCCCTGCCACACCCACATTTTTTGACGAATCAAAAATTCATGAACATACATTGCATACAATCGATCAAGGGACATTAGTGCCAACTTAAATTCAAAATGGTCAAATAATTGATTTTTAAAGAATTTTCACATGATTTCTCTAAGTCCAATAAGCCCCGCCCTGCCACACCCACAATTTTTGACAAATCAAAAATTCGAGAACAAGTTTTAAAAGGGTCACCCAAGGAACATTCCTGCCAAGTTTAGTAAGAATTGGCACAGTGGTTAAGGAGAAGAGTTTTTTTGAAGAATTATCTAACGATTTCTGGAAGTCAGATAAGCCCCGCCCTGCCCCGCCCACATTTTTTGGCAAATGAAAAAAATCATGACCATACATTGAATACAATCACTCAAGGGTAATTCCTGTCAAATTGGCCTAATAATTGATTTTTAAAGATTTTTCACATGATTTCTCTAAGTCTGATAAGCCCCGCCCTGCCACGCCCACAATTTTTGACAAATCAAAATTTCATGAACAAGTTTTGAAAAGGGTCACCCAAGGAACATTCCTGCCAAATTTATTAAGAATTGGCACAGTGGTTAAGGAGGAGAAGATTTTTGAAGAATTATCTAACGATTTCTCGAGGTCGGATAAGCCCCGCCCTGCCACGCCAACATTTTTTGGCAAATGAAAAAATCATGAGCATACATTGAATAGAATCACCCAAGCGTCAGTCCTGTCAAGTTTGGTTCAAATTGGCCAAATAATTGATTTTTAAAGATTTTTCACATGATTTCTCAAAGTTCGACAAGCCCCGCCCTGCCACGCCCACAATTTTTGACAAATCAAAAATTCACAAACAAGTTTTGAAAAGGGTCACCCAAGGAACATTCCTGCCAAGTTTAGTAAGAATTGGCACAGTGGTTAAGGAGGACAAGATTTTTGAAGAATTATCTAACGATTTCTCGAAGTCGGATAACCCCTGCCCTGCCACGCCCACATTTTTTGGCGAATGAAAAAATCATGAGCATACATTGAATATAATCACTCAAGGGTCAGTCCTGCCAAGTTTGGTACAAATTGGACTAATAATTGATTTTTAAAGATTTTTCACATGATTTCTCAAAGTCCGACAAGCCCCGCCCTGCCACGCCCACAATTTTTGACAAATCAAAAATTCACGAACAAGTTTTGAAAAGGGTCACCCAAGGAACATTCCTGCTAAGTTTAGTAACAATTGACACAGTGGTTAAGGAGGAGAAGATTTTTGAAGAATTATCTAACGATTTCTCGAAGTCGGATAAGCCCCGCCCTGCCACGCCCACATTTTTTGGCGAATGAAAAAATCATGAGCATACATTTAATATAATCACTCAAGGGTCATTCCTGCCAAGTTTGGTTCAAATTGGCCTGATAATTGATTTTTAAAAAATTTTCACATTATTTCTCTAAGTCCGATAAGCCCCGCCCTGCCACGCCCACAATTTTTGACGAATCAAAAATTCACGAACAAGTTTTGAAAAGGGTCACCCAAGGAACATTCCTGCCAAGTTTGGTAAGAATTGGCCCAGTGGTTGAGGAGGAGAAGATTTTTGAAGAATTTTCTAACGATTTCTCGAAGTCGGATAAGCCCCGCCCTGCCACGCCCACTTTTTTTGGCGAATGAAAAAATCATGAGCAAAGATTGAATATAATCACTCAAGGGTCAGTCCTGCCAAGTTTGGTTCAAATTGGACTAATAATTGATTTTTAAAGATTTTTCACATGATTTCTCTAAGTCCGATAAGCCCCGCCCTGCCACGCCCACAATTTTTGACAAATCAAAAATTCACGAACAAGTTTTGAAAAGGGTCACCCATGGAACATTCCTGCCAAGTTTGGTAAGAATTGGCCCAGTGGTTGAGGAGGAGAAGATTTTTGAAGAATTATCTAACGATTTCTCGAAGTCGGATAAGCCCCGCCCTGCCACGCCCACATTTTTTGGCGAATGAAAAAATCATGAGCATACATTGAATATAATCACTCAAGGGTCAGTCCTGCCAAGTTTGGTTCAAATTGGACTAATAATTGATTTTTAAAGATTTTTCACATGATTTCTCTAAGTCCGATAAGCCCCGCCCTGCCACGCCCACAATTTTTGACGAATCAAAAATTCACGAACAAGTTTTGAAAAGGGTTACCCAAGGATCATTCCTGCCAAGTTTGGTAAGAATTGGCCCAGTGGTTGAGGAGGAGAAGATGTTTAAAGAAAAAACCAACAGACGGACCAACAGACAGACCAACAGACCAACAGACAGACGGACAACCTGACTCCTATATACCCCCCAAATTGAATTTGGGGGGTATAATTAGGCCCTAGTCTGTCTGCATGGAATGCCCAGACAGACTAAGGTGAACATTTTTCACTCTGTCCAGATGGTCCTTTTTAGCATGATGGGTCACATATAGATCAGGATTGCCACTGGTCAGAGGAAATACAATTCCCCGACAATTCCCTGACAAAGTTGGAAAATTCCGACATGTTTCGTCGCAGTATTTTGCTGTAACTCACAATGTTTCCGGGCAATTTTTGAAGATGATGTTGATAATCATTAATTTTATGGTATTCCATCTTTTTTTTTCAAATTCCCTGACAATTCCCTGACATTGGCAGTATTTTCAAACTTCCCTGACAGTTCACAAAATTCCCTGACAATTCCCTGACCTTGAAAAAATTTAAATTTCCCTGACTTTTCCCTGACGCCTGGCAACCCTGTTTATTAATTCATGTTTACAAAGTACCAGATGTCTATTAATTTGTTGTCAGTAACTTGTTTCAATACACCCTGGTCTACAGTGTTGACGACAAATTTTCGAACTTACTACACGCTCTAAATTTTAATCAATTTGAAATTTGAAAGCAGCTGCAGACGACAAAATGTTTATTAATAAAGATATGATTTATGTACAAAATAGCACAAAAAATATTGAGGGAAAAGGAGAAACAGCTGGTTATCAGCAGTTTCTTCTTTTGTCTCAATGTTTTCCCAAGCCTTTTCTATTAGAGACGTGAAAACCAGGTCTTGTTCGGGAAAGGGTTAAAAAGTGATACATTAATTCTTATATAGGGAGCTGTGACATAATGTCATGAGAACTAATATTTTAGGTCTAGTGTTGTCATACGCCTCATCAATTTCATAGACAAAAAGTATTTTACAGGCATTCTGGACTTTTGCCTTTCTGGAAATAGCAGTTTAATCAATACTAAATTAACTCTGTCATTCATATTTTAATTTGACTTAATCCATTCCCAAACAGTGATGATTTTTATTACTCTAATTATAGACAAGAGGGCCATTGGCCCTGAAGCGCTCACCTGATATAACTTTTTATATACCAATTTTCAGGTTGATTGGACAAAAATTGTGACCTCTAGGGTGCACACAAGGTTTGACTACGATTTGACCTCTTGACCTAGAATTGATCAAGACAATCATTCTGATCAATTTTCAGGTTGATTGGGCAAAAAATGTGGCCTCTAGAGTGCATACAAGGTTTTACAAAGATTTTATCTCATGACCTAGTTTATGACCCCAGATGACCCAATTTCTATCTTGTCTGAGAATTTATCAAGACAATCATTCTGATCAATTTTCAGGTTGATTGGGCAAAAAATGTGGCCTCTAGAGTGCACACAAGGTTTTTCTAAGATTTGACCCCGTGACCTAGTTTTTGACCCAAGATGACCCAATTTCAATCTTGACCAAGATTTCATCAAGACAATCATTCTGAGCAAATTTCAGGTTGATTGGGCAAAAAATGTGGCCTCTAGATTGCACACAAGGTTTTACAAAGATTTTACCTCATGACCTAGTTTATGACCCCAGATGACCCAATTTCGAACTTGTCCGAGATTTTATCAAGACAATCATTCTGAGCAAATTTTAGGTTGATTGGGCAAAAAATGTGGCCTCTAGAGTGCACACAAGGTTTTTCTAAGATTTGACCCCGTGACCTAGTTTTTGATCCCAGATGACCCAATTTCAAACTTGTCCGAGATTTCAACAAAACAATCATTCTGAGCAAATTTCATGTTGATTAGGCAAAAAATGTGGCCTCTAGAGTGCACACAAGGTTTTTCTAAGATTTGACCCCGTGACCTAGTTTTTGACCCCAGATGACCTAATTTCGAACTTGTCCGAGATTTTATCAAGACAATCATTCTGAGCAAATTTTAGGTTGATTGGGCAAAAAATGTGGCCTCTAGAGTGCACACAAGGTTTTTCTAAGATTTGACCCCGTGACCTAGTTTTTGACCCCAGATGACCCAATTTCGAACTTGTCCGAGATTTTATCAAGACAATCATTCTGAGCAAATTTCAGCTTGATTGGGCAAAAAATGTGGCCTCTAGAGTGCACACAAGCCAAAGGTTGACGGACGACGGACGACGGACGCCGGACGCCGGACACAGCGGTATCACAATACCTCACCATGAGCACTATCGTGCTCAGGTGAGCTAAAAAGGCTTGGCAAAACATCAAGGCAAAAGAGAAAAGAGCCATCATAGATGGGTTATGCTCCCCTTATAAGTGCAGTGGCGGATCCAGAATTTCTGAAAGGGGGGTTCGGATTTACAATTAGGGGGGGGGGGGGGTTCGTTTTCCTATTAATCTACAATTTTGACTGAATTTCTGCATGAAAATGAAAGAATTAGGCTTCAGAGGGGGGTTCGTTTGAACCCCCCGAACCCCCTCTGGATCCGCCGCTGAAGTGTTTGTCACAAAAAACGCTATCATACATGAAGCCCCCTTTTCCCATAACAGATTTTTTGTACATACAATATTTTTACAATATGGTCTAGAACATCTCATGTATCAGATAAGTACAAAATTTCATTAAATTCTGCCTATTAGATGAAGAAAAATTAGAGAAAAACTAATTTCTACATTAAGGCCCCTTTCTCAGTGACGCAGCCTCAAATTAAGGAATGGAGAAAAAACACTCTACCAATTGTCCAAAGGATTTCTCATGTGAAGTTTCATTGAATTTGGTTGAAGGGTTGCTAAAATCTGGCTGTGGAGATACGGACGGAAGGATAGTCGGACGGAAGGACAGCGTGGCAACTATATGATACCACGAAATTTTTTCGGGGAGCATAAAAATATTGACAGCCAGCATTTTCTCCTTTTGCCTCAATATTTTCTCTGCTAGATTCTCTATATTGTACACTTATCCTATTTACAATAACTGCCATTTTGCTGTCTACTACAGCTTTTGAATTGGAACATTCCAAATTTTTGCTGCCTGGTAATGGGCTAATGATGAAAATAAAAAAAATATGACAAACAGGCGATTGTCACAACCAAGAAACTGTATTTAAATTCTCTTATTGGTCAAAGGACATTAGGAATTTAATTGACAGTGGTGATTGGTCATTAATTACCATGTGTGTAGAATTGTAAGGAAATGCTTCCATTGCACCAGTCAAAAGATTCCTATACTCCACTGTGTATGTTTGTACAAAACTCCTCTCTGAGTGGGTGTGCATACCTGAAAAAAAAAGTCAACAAAAATGCTACATAATTTATGCCACATGCCATTTGTTTGCAAAATAAATGCAACTAAATGTAGAGTTTAAGAATAATTTAGCACAGAAAACATTGATGAAAATGGCGAAAATGCTGATTATCAGCATTTTCTTCTTTTGCCTCAATGTTTTCTGAAACCTATTACATTAAAAACGTCAAAACCAGGCCATATTTGGAATAGGGTTAAGCTCACCTTTTTCTGTGGCACAACATAATATGTCAAATCTCTGACAATAAGAATAAGTTATGAAAACTAGAAAAAACATTTTGTGAAAGTGTCATCCAAATCTGTTGATAAAACATGTAAAAGTTGTGTTAACAAGATGTAAATGTACAATACACAGATGGACAGACAGAAATTCCTACAATATGCATCCATCTTCTGTGACATATCAAATCAGAAAACAGTAAGCTCATATCTTGTTAACTAATGTAAATGGTTGTTGCAGAGTACAAACAAGAAACACTTCATGGCAAATACAGTAATTTTGATTTCCATTTTCTAATTTTTGAGTTAGTCTCATAATTGCATGTGAGACTCACTTAGAATTTCTGATAATCTTCAATAACTTTGTCAATAATTGACCAATTTGAATTCAATTTGAAGCAGAGAAGGTGGAAAAATGTCAGGAATAACATGGTCATGGTAGATGTTTGAAAGATCAACTGATAAAAAAGTTATTGAAGATAAACCAAAATTTTGGTTTATCTTCAATTACTTTTTTGTCAGTTGATATTTCAAAAATCAACTACGTCCATCTAATGTGTGACGTCTGTCCATATTCTCTGCTTCAAACCGAATTAAAATTTGTCCCGTATTAACAAAGTTATTGAAGATATTCAGTAATTATTGCATCACATGATTATCCACCGTGATTATTACCAACAATAATTACCTATTTTATATTTCTTGCTGGTTGTATGATAGCAAAGCAACATGAGACAAGATGTGTTTATCACAAATGTTTTAACATTAAAATGTTTACTGTAAAGTGTTTGTTGGCAATAGAAAGACATACAAACAGAATGGACAGACAGACATCAATAAAACAATATGCTCTTTTTTCATGCTTGGGTGGGGAGGTCCTAAAAACAATAAACAATGCAAAAACCTTACCTGCCATCAAAATTCCAGCCACAAGATACCAAGAATCCACCTTAACACTGAGCCATGTGCCTGCTACATTGTCTTTAGGTTTCCATGCTGAGCTCAATGGAAACAATTATCTGACAAGTCGCTAAAGCTGAGGTTTGGAGTATAACAATGAAAAACCCTTACCTGCCATCAAAATTCCAGCCACAAGATACCAAGAATCCACCTTAACACTGAGCCATGTGCCTGCTACATTGTCTTTAGGTTTCCATGCTGAGCTCAATGGGAATGACAATCTGATGAGCCAAAAAAGTTAAACTTACACTTTCTGTCCAAAAGACTATATATACTCACCATCATAAAAAAGTAGCCACTTTTCAAATAACCATATTTCCCACCATTCTTAATGTCTTTTTTGTTTTTGCACATTCATACGCATTCCTAATAATTTCTTTTCACACATCAATGGTTAAATGCTTTCAACATGCCCGGTAACATGTTTAGTTTGTAATATGGGTTCAAAACAGTATTTTAGAATACACAGTTTAATTTTGTTTTCTTACAGCAGTCACTTTCTGCATAAGTTGACGCTGTTAAAACCCAAACGAAAGTCCCATTTCAATTTTACAGTTCATCATTCCGTTGAAATGATAGAGGTCTATGAAAATTTAGCACTACCAGTATAGCAAGTGGCAATATTAAATGTTTGATAAAAACCGGAAGTTGTCGGTGGGTAAAGAGAAAGGAAACATTTTCTTAATTTGGAACTTGCTAGAGACCAAACAGAAGCAAAAATTCAAAGAATAGAGCATTTGAGAGGAAATTGGGGGTTGTTTGGGCTACAACCAGAAACCGGCATTTTGAAAGGGTCATTGGTGTAATGAAAATTACTTATTAGTCACAGATCATTTCGAATAAAAACAGTATCATAAACACATATCCTTACTAATTTTTGGACCGTTTCCGGCCCTATATTTGACAGTGAATTTCAGTAGTATGTTCCGTATCAGTTACGAATTTCCTGGAACTACCACCAAGCTACCATAGCTAATGGGGCAATTCGACTGTTTTCGATACTTTTACGAAAGCCTTTTTACTTGCCATGTTTCAATTTTTTGTATTTATTTCGGTACGTATATGAATATTCCTAAAATTGTCGACCATTTGCATTAGACAAGTGGCTACTTTCTTATGACGGGGAGTATACAAACTAAATTATTTATTCTATCAACTTTACATTTAACCTATACAAGATGTACATAAACAAAAAGTAACTGTCAGACTGGCATATTCAAACATGACAATTTTAGAAGCTTTGGAAATATTACAGTGGAAGAAGATCATGCCATCAAACCTATAGAACCTTTAAAGTTACCTTTTTAAACCATACCATTTGCTATCCAGAAGCCTTTTAGTGCATGCCCAAACTTAAATTGGTTATCAACCCTGATTCTATTTCATGTATTAGTAAACATGAAGTAGTATCATGAAGTAGTCAAGCCTTGCACATGCGTTCACCCTTTCCAAAACAACAAAATTTTAGGGTGATCCATTTTGAAGGGTGCAGCTGATGACAAAATTGATGTTAAAAAGGAAAGGATTTGTGTACAATATAGCACAGAAAATATTGAGACAAAAAAAGAAGAAAGTGATGATTATCAGCAGTTTCTTCTTTTGTCTCTATATTTTCCCAAGAATTTTCTTAAATAAGTAGGGAAGAAATAACACAGTCTTGTTTAACTGGCTTCTGGATAGAACAAGAGTTGTCCGCGGACAACGTAGCTCGCCTATATGGGAGCTTGTCACAAAAACAGCTAATTTTTTAAAAGCAGTCAAACTCCAAGGTCAAGGTCACAAGGTCAAAGGTCATGGTCCCAAATGCAAGGTCATGGCAGGAGGTATCCATGTGTGAAATATCAAGGATCTATCAATAATAGTGCATGAGATAAAGGCCAGGTTAAAGTTTTTTTAAAGTAGGTCAAACTCCAAGGTCAAAGTCACTAGGTCAAAGGTCATGGTCCCAAATGAAAGGTCTTGTCAAGATGTATCCATGTATGAAATATCAAGGCTGTATCTCTAATAGTGCCTGAGATATAGACCAGGTTAAAGTTTTTCAAGTGAAGACGGGACGGGACGCTGACACCGACGCCGACACTAGGGCTGTGACATTAGCTCCCTGGACATAAAGTCCCGGCTCGCTAAAAAGGTACAGTAAAAAAATAGCGAGGAAGTGCCTATAATTACTTATTCTACATATCAACATCCATTTTGTCTTTAAAACTGTTGTTGAATTTTAGCAAAGTCTAAATATCATCTGGAAAACTCAACAGTGCCACTGTGGTGGTTTTCATCAACCAATCTTATTTCCACTTAAAGCTACTATTTCCCAGATTTGGACCAAAAATTAGTCAAAAGCAAATAAAATGTACACGTTTTAAGCTTTATATGACGTGATTAAATGATTACTACAAACTATTGAAGCAACGACTCATTTTTTCACAATTTGATACCAAATTCATGAAGCGATGTCGAAAGTAGGTCAAAACAGTAGGACATGCGACTTTCTTAAATGATGTCACAACATACATGATGACTTTGAATCTTGGTCCGCGCTGTATGCGCATGCGTGACAGTTAAAAAATAAATTCAACAGCATCTGTAACAGAATTGAATTTGGGTTTGGATTCTCCCTAAATTCAGCTATCTCTTATAATCTCGGCTCAATCTCTGTCTGAATCGCATATTATTAACCATTCTGAGGTGGCCAAGACAAAAGTTTTGCATATTTTTTTCAAAAAATTTCATTTTTTGCAATTAGACCATCTGTTACCCTCCAGCTTTAACCTTTAAAATTAAACAACAATCATTCAGATTAGCCGAGACATACATCTTGTCCAATAAGTTGACTGAATGTTATTTGAGAAATGGTGGTGAAAACAACAAGTCTACTGCAGGCCCGTAGGAAGCAATTTCATATTGGGGGCTAAAGCCCTTGTCCTGAATATGGGGGGGGGGCTAATTTGGATTTTCCCCCAAAAAATAGTGTAAAAATCAGAAAATTTGGCATTTTTGGACAACTTTGGGGGGGCTAGCCCCCCCCCCCAGCCCCCCTGTTCCCGCGGGCCTGTCTAGTAATAGTTCAATTGCTTACTTGGCTGCAGACACACCATGCCCGGATTTGGAGGATGAAGCTTGTACAGATTTCACCATGTCTGTTTGTGTATGCTTTAACTTGCCTGAAATTTGAAAAGAAATTTGTTGGTGTTGTTATAGCATTTGTTTTTCATACAGGATTTGTATTTAGTCTGGGGTTTTTACAAAATGAAGCTTGTACAGATTTTACCTGGTCTGTGGTTGTATGCTTCAACTTGCCTAGAATTTGAATGCAGCAGGGTCCAACATTAACTATTTTGGTTACCAGACAGTCGGGCTTGTTGCGGCCGGATGCTGCTAGCCCTGACCGATTATGCGCTGGTCCTGACCAAATATTTGTATCAGAAGAAAAATATGTTAAAGGTGTAAACTACAAAAATCTTTCATTTAAGCTAAAAGGCCAGATTTGAATCACAAATGAATGAAAATATGCTGTGTTTTTATTAAAGTGATAGTGACTGAGATTTGAAATGAGGCTGACCAGTTGGTCTAGTAACTAGGGGAACTAACTAGCCCTGACCAAGCAACAGGCGGGTAATGTCTGTCGGGCACAGGTTAAAGTTGAACCGTGTACAGTTGTGTCAGTGTAAAACCCTTTCCCAAACAAGGCCTGGTTTTGACTTCCCTAATAGATAAGGCTTAGGAAAACATTGAGGCAAAAGAAGAAAATGCTGATAATCAGCATTTTCTTCTTTTGCCTCAATATTTTCCATGCTTTATTGTACAAAAATTCTGTCTGTATAAACATCCATTTTGTTGTCTGCAGCAGCTATTAAAATGGGACACCTTAATATTTGGTTGTTTAGAAAACTATGCCCAAACATGGAAGATGAAGCTTGAACAGACTTTCACCATGTCTGAGGATGTATGCTTCAACTTGCATGGAATTTGTATAGAAATTTGTCGTTGTGTTCATAAAATGTGTTATTCATGCAACATTCCTTATAGTGAAACAATTTTATTTTACATGGATGGAATTCATAGAAATAGTAAACTGTACACAAAACTCTATTTGAAGATGTAAAAAAAAAACAAGACTTTGGATTTTCTTTTACTTTCACAGATATTGTCCTGTCTGTATAGAAAGGTGCATGTCTCTGGCACTGAATTTTCCATAGTCCGATTTGAAACTACAATTAAGCAATGAAAATATTGAGACATTAGGAGAAAATGCTGATTATCAGCATTTTCTACTAATGTCTCAATATTTTCATAAGCATTTTCTTTTGGGGACATCAGGGCCAGATCTTGTTTGCAAATAATTTAAGTATTTACTTACCAGGGCTAAAGCACTCCACTGTCAAGTATTGTCCATTTACTATTAACCAGTATGTTCCTTGTAAATAAACACCGTGACTGTACAGAAAGGTGCAGGTCTCTGGGATCAATGGCACTGAAAATAATTCATAAGTATTACAAAGGGCAATAATTCAAACAAAAGAGTCACAGAGTAATAGTTCTTGTACACTGCACTTATCATTTATTGGTCTATGAAGACACCATTCTCTATGCCGATTCATTCTTCATTGCTTTCACATTTTTTCTCTGCAATAGACTGGCCTGACAATTTGCCAAGAATAATCGTAAACCAATAGTAACCAGTTTTATCACTGAATAACTACTTCATTTGAAACATGAATTGATATCTATCTGCATTTTCTTTTGTCTCAATGTTTATCCCAAACCGTTTCTACCAGGAATCTACACTAGAAGACCTGAAGGTCTTGAATCGCTCCACAGGCCTGAGATTCTTTTAATATTTAATCCAAGTTTTGATTAGATAGTTCAATACTTGTGGTTCTTAGAGCAAGTAGAAGTAAAGGAAAGGGGAGGAAATTCCAGCTTAGGATGATACTGGTTTTGACCTGCTTGTTCAATATTTGTGGACAAAAAGAGAGTTTAAACAAAGTGGAAAACAGCAATTTTGTCAAATTCTAGGGCACATAAATCAGGGTTTAAGATTCAGATGATGCTGAAAATTACATCTATGCAAGATCTTATAGCCAGTAAGATTATGTGAAAGTTTCAATTTGATTCGTAGATATTAATGGTTGTTTGAGTAAAAGTAAGGCCAATAATAGTAATTTTGTCAATTTCAAGGGGACATAACTCATGATGTAAAATTCAGATTAAGCTGAAAAAACACTCAGGCAAGATCTTATGGTCATCAACATCATGTCCATGTCCTGTCTTGACAGATTAATATTTGTAGTTGCTAGAGTGAAAACAAAGTCAATATAAATTAAGCCGAAAATGACAATTTTGTCAATTTCAAGGGCACATAACTCAGAAAAGGTTGACGACCGGACGGACGCACATACGCACGAACGATGGACACAGCGCCATGACAATAGCACGCTGGCCTGAAGGCCAGTGGAGCTAAAAACAGTCCTTTTTGGAAAGGGTTGATTGATCAACTTACAATAAATTATTCTGTGTTTTAATGTAGGTGTATCGACCATGATGTGGATCACCGCAAGTTTGTGTACTTAGACCAGGGTGCTTGTGTACAATATTGCATAGATAATATTGAGGTAAAAGGAGAACATGCTGTTTAACAGCATGTTCTTCTTCAGCCTCAAAGTTTTTCCAATGCCATTTCCACCAGGGATTTGCAAACAAGGTCCTTTTGGGTAAGGATTTATTGATCTACTTACAATTCTGTGTTTTAATGTAGGTATATCGACCGTGATGTGGATCACCGCAGGTTTGTGTACTTAAACCAGGGCATACAGAGTCACAGGCACCGTGATGGGACGTGTACGAAGTAACGTCCGTCGCGTAACATTTACATTCAGTATCCAACACAGCTGCGTAACTATAATTCTGTCCTTTACACCAATATATACACATGGTCAGGGAGTTGGCATAACTTGTGTAGGACGCTGTTTCTGACTCCGTAATATCCAAACAGTCAATGTAATCTGTAATGATATCATAAACTAGATGCCGAAGGGCAACATGTCGAGCCCGCTCATTTTGAAGAAAGAAGACCATACCTATGTCTACAGCTGTCATTACAATGGCGTTGTAAAAGTGGGGACAAAATAAGTTGGAATGATGGGGATCATGGTGAGACAGTTTATTGTTCACAAAATATTACATGTCTATGTATTTATAACGAGATACCAGAATGGATTAATTTGAGTATACATATGTGACCCGTCACGCTAAAAGGGACGTTATGCTAAGTCCATAAAACCAAATTCCGAGAAATATACCAGACCAAGCAGAAGTCCATCCGATGTCGTATTTGGAAAACGAAAATATTGTAAGGTAGAGAAAACATTCTAGATTCAGAAAATACTTAGCGACACTCCGCCTTACTGAGCTTGACATTTGTGCCAAGTTAAGGAATGGCCCGGACAAGCAAAAATCAACTCATTTTTTACATTTGACCTCAAAGTTTGACCTTGACCTTTCATCTTGGAATCTGGTTCTTGCACGCGACACTCCATCTTACTGAGCTTGACATTTGTGCCAAGTTATTTCTGAATCCCTCCATCCATGGTGAAGTTATGGCCCGGACAAGCAAAAATCATCTCATTTTTGACATTTGACCTCCAAGTTTGACCTTGACCTTTGAGCTTGGAATCTGGTTTTTGCACGCGACACTCCGCCTTACTGAGCTTGACATTTGTGCCAAGTTATTTCTGAATCCCTCCATCCATGGTGAAGTTATGGCCCGGACAAGCAAAAATCATCTCATTTTTGACATTTGACCTCCAAGTTTGACCTTGACCTTTGAGCTTGGAATCTGGTTCTTGCACGCGACACTCTGCCTTACTGAGCTTGACATTTGTGCCAAGTTATTTCTGAATCCCTCCATCCATGGTGAAGTTATGGCCCGGACAAGCAAAAATCATCTCATTTTTGACATTTGACCTCCAAGTTTGACCTTGACCTTTGAGCTTGGAATCTGGTTCTTGCACGCGACACTCTGCCTTACTAAGCTTGACATTTGTGCCAAGTTATTTCTGAATCCCTCCATCCATGGTGAAGTTATGGCCCGGACAAGCAAAAATCTTCTCATTTTTGACATTTGACCTCCAAGTTTGACCTTGACCTTTGAGCTTGGAATCTGGTTCTTGCACGCGACACTCCGCCTTACTGAGCTTGACATTTGTGCCAAGTTATTTCTGAATCCCTCCATCCATGGTGAAGTTATGGCCCGGACAAGCTCCATCCGGACGGACGCACGCACGCACTAACGCACGCACGCACTAACGCACTAACGCACATACACCGAACCGCCATTGTGACAACTATGTCGAGCTCACCGCAAGCGGGCTCGACAATACTGTATAAAACATCAAACTCAAACCTTTCCAAAAGGAAGGATTTTTGTTTTCCCAAACAAAGTAACATCCGTCCCATAACATTTACAATCAGTATCCAACACAGCTAATATAGTAACTTTAATTCTGTCCTTTATACTAGTCTGTTATACACATAGTTACGGCTAAAACACGGTATTCGGAAACAAAGTGTCTCACCAGGTTAACCCACCCTTCTAGCTTTCTTGGCATAAAATAAGTTTTCAATATCAAAAGTTCATTACTTGAATCATCAAAACTGATGTGTGAATAGTTTCTGCAGCTATTAGTGAAAAGAATTTAAACTTGTTTTAAAATACAAAATTGATCTGAATTTTTTAATCAGATATTTAGCTGCATTTTTGTTTGTGTAGTGTCTGTAACCTTTACAGTGCAATAAAAAGTCCTGAGCTTATGTTAACATGAAACAGATTATTTCATTTAGGCTACCATATTAAGAGTTGTAATATTCTAGACTACTGAAGTTTTGTTGTAAATGGATCCTTTGAACAATCACCATTGTAACAATTGGTTACGGACACTACATATTCAAGCTAGGGTCTATAAATGTCCCATTTTCTGAGACACAACACTAAAAATATGGGTACAATAGACAACCAAAATTTACCTTAGGAACTGTTTTATCAAATCAAAATAAAGTTGTTTGGAAACAATCAAATATAACTCATCACATGTACCTTGAATTCTAAAACTATTTTGGTGAGACAATATAACGCCCCAAATTGGCCATTTTCTGAGTACATTTTCAATAATTTCTCAATGATCATAGAAAATTGACTCATGAAAATTTTTGGACATCAAAAACTAGTCTTACCTCATAATATGAGCTTTTTGTAGATATATTTTAGGCTATAGTTTTTCAGAAAATCATATATAACATTGAAAAACCCTTTTTTCCCGAATACCGTATTTTAGCCGTCAGGGAGTTGGCATAACTTGTGTAGGACGCTAATTCAGTCTCGGTAATGTCCAAAAATCCTTGTAACCTTTAATTAACAATATTATGATACTGTATAATACATCAACCTTAAGATAGCCCACCCCTAACGATATAATGATACTGTAATAAAATTCTTGAGAAACTTATCAGATTTCCCAGGTGTCTCAATATATAATGCAACAGGAAATACAATCTGGTGCAAGAAAGATACTTAAGAGTTTTAAAAGTTATTATCCTAGTCAGTCTGTGCCGACAGATAGACTAGGATCAGTACTTATTCACACTTCTCAGAAGGTCCATTTTAGCATGATGGGTCATATTTGTTAATTATCAGAACCTTTTTGGGAAATGTCGTAAACATTCAGCAGTGGAACATTCCAAAGATGATTTTTTACTAAATCATTCCAATGCCACTTAAATCTCATTTGGGGTGGACTTACCTTAAATGACTAGTTTGAACAAGAGTTTCTTCAGAAGTCAAGCATTATGCTCATCAAAGGTTTTTTTGTTGCAAAACCTGATTATGGACATTCAAACAAACAAATAAACTAAAGACCCACAGGTGTACATGTCCAGCCCGCTGGCTATATATGGTATTCCATTTGAGCCAGGATCTGGAAAAACGTCCCTTATAGCATTTGAGAACAACATGGTTCCAGATCAGCCTGCGTATACACGCAGTCTGACCAGGAACCATGTTGTTCCCCAATAGCTTCCTCATGGTCTGTAGCAACCATTTGGGAGTAACATGGATGCTGACTAGACTGCATCTAGGCGAAGCATGATCTTTAAACCTGGCTGTCTCAAATGCTTTAAGGGACGTTTTTCCAGATTCAGGCTCATTTGTATTTCAAGATAGCATAGATCTAATAAAGTCTACTTCTTACCATCATCCTTTTCACAGATATACTCCATTTTGTTTGAGTTCTTTTCGTACCACAATTCATCTGTTGTGTTGTAATGAATATAGCCTTTGTGTAGAGCATCGTCACCGAATCTTTTATCAATGATAATCTGTCCTCGAGATGTTACATACGAAACATTGTAGAAGACAGGATAAATCCCTGTCTGCCATGTATCGATGTATGTAAATATATCTGTTTCCGTGAATATTTCATCAAGAAACAAATTGGTGTTATTGTCAATAGGGCTGAATAAGTAGCCTCCGTCTCTCGCGCATCTTATTCGTGCCCACGCGGAAGAAGCTTCAGAGGTTTTCATCTTCAGACATTTTCCGTTCTTACCGAGCCAGGATGCCTGGCAGTGTGTTGTATCTGCAAAGAGATATAATTCTTAACCCTTTATCAAATGTCAAAATTTTAGGGTAGTCCTAATTCAAAGGCAGTGCTGATGACAAAATTGAAGATATCAACTTTGGGAATATGTGTTATAATAGCATGAAAAGTACTGAAAGTAAAGGAGAAGATGCTGTTTATCAGCATTTTCATGCAGTGCTTTTCAAAGTTGTCTTGATAAGGGGCATCAAAACCAGGTCTTGTTTCGGAAAAGGTTAACCCATTACCAAACAGCAAAAATGTTAACTTTGAAATTGGCTTGTTCAAAGATGTTGCAGATGATCACTTCAAGTGATTAGAATTTTACATTTTTTTATCTAGCTGGGTAGAAGACATTAAGGAGAAAGAATAAATTGCTGTAAAAGGACTTTTCGACATTTTTCTCAATGTTTTTCCAAGCATTTTTCTTGAAGAGTGTCAAAAAGTGTCACTGTGTGGGAATGGGTTAAAGTCTGCAACATTTTCAGTTTTAACCCTGCTGAAGTTTCGACTCGGAAAGGATATTACATTTCCCAAACAACAATTTTTGTCTGGTCAAAATCTGAATGTGTTGGGTACGACAAAATTGTTTTGTCAACCAAATGTTTACCCAGAAATATCTTTCAGGGGTCGTCAAAACAAGGTCTTGTTTGGGAAAAGGTTAAGGTGGGGATATTATTTATTTCAAAATTTCCAAATCTTAAATACATGTACATGGGTGTGTAAAAAGGCATCACTTTTTGAGATAAGGTAAATTTAACCTGAACCACACAATGACGCATTTGACACTCCCTAAAGAAAATGGTTTGAAAAAAAAATAGGGAAAAAAAAAGAAATGCTTGTGACAAGCAATTTCTTCATTTACCTCAAATTTTTCTACCTAGAAAGTCAAACAGATGAAGATGTCCTCTGCAACATCTTTGAATTTAGATAAGTCTAAAATATTGCCGTCTGCTAAATGGTTAAGATTTACCTGTAAACTCATAAGTTTCATATCGATTTGAATTTGTCAGTCTATATGTCTAGTTGGGAAATACACCATTGTTGTATTAGACTGGGTTCCAGACTGATCATTTTTCCCTCCTTTACTTTCTCCGGTCTAAAGATCAGTCTGGGGCCAAACGAATTTACTTAGCACTGCCCTCTACCTTTTTCACCAATTTTTGGGGGCGAAATCACGAACGATAACTCGTTCAGAAATTTATTTAGTGCTATATTTAGTAACAGGAATACCCGAGGACTAGACTGGTCCCCGTATTTCTTCATGGAAATCAGGTACCCGTCTTTTTGAAGATAATTCTCATTATGCTAACAAATATTGCACAATTCAGCAATTATTGGATTTTATGTATTTTGGTAAAGTGTTTTTGCTAAGGGTTAAACGGTTGGCTACAAATCCTATGGTGCCTGTCGCTTAACCCTTTTAAAAACGGCAAAAATTTTGACCGTTTTTTTTAAATACTGCTGAAAGGAATGTTGAAAAGAAAAGCATTTGTGAACCAAGCAGCTTAGAAAAAACCGAGGCAAAAGGAGAAAATGATGTTTATCAGCAATTTCTTCTTTCGGTTCAACATTTCCACAAGCCCTTTCAATGAAACACGTTGAAACCAGGTCCCGGTTTCTCGAAAAAACTGAAGTATATTCTCATGAGAACATGCTCAACTTCAAAGGGATACTCTCAAACGTTGAAGGGCATTCGATTGAAGTTCACGCGGATTTCGTGCGATTTGAGCACGGTGCTCAGATTTGAGCATGAGAACGTACTCAAGTTTCTTAGAGAAACCGGGGCCAGGTCTTGTTTGAGAAAGGGTTTGCCCTTTCCCGAAAAAGACCGTAATTTGAAACGCTTGATCCCAAAGATGGAGAAAAAAGAAGTAAATTCTTATTACTTTCAGTTTTCTCCTTTCGTCTCAATATTTTCTTACCATGAACAAATGCCATCTTTATCAACAACTATTTTGTGGTTTGCAGCGTTTTCAAATTTGAGCAGTCGATATTAAGCTTTGTTCCTTTTAGAAAGGGTTGACTAATAACCAGAAAATAAAATTTCAATCTTGTCTCAATTCAAAGATATTGCTGACGACAATTTCAAGTAAATGATATGTAACAATTCTTTTCTTTATGTAAAAAATATTGCGAGAAATGAAGAAATTATTTGCCACGAGTAATTTCTTCATTGTTCACAATGTTTTTAAAAAGCTTTATCATGTGGGGTGTCAAAAGCGTCAATGTGTGGGAATGGGTTAATGCGTGACACACTTACAGTAGACAATAACACATAACACCTCTTCTTATCAGTCTGTTTATCTTATACACCAATTAACCCTTTAACAAACGGCTGAAATTTTGACTTTCCCATTTTAGAAGATCCTTGCAGGCGACAAAATTTGAGATGATAAAGGTAGGATTTGTTTTAAATAATGCAAGAAAATACTCAGACAAAAGGAGAAAATGTTGAGTATCAAAATATCTTCCCAGCCTTTTCTATTGGGAAGGTCATGTTCGGAAAATGATCAAATAATTTAAATGACGCATGGTTGCGTTAGTTTTTACATTAAAAAAACAAAAAACAAAAACAAAAACATTTTTTCGAAATAATTATTTTCTTTTTGTCAAATTGTGTTCTCATAATCATTCATTTTTTTCTCGACGGACCATTTTGTTTTACATTTTGTATCAGACAATAGTAAGAAATAGAACATTGCATTAACAACATTAATTTCTCCTTCTGTCGTAAATTTGAAGGAATTTGCTAGTTAAACGAACTTGTGTTCGAAATAAAAACTTTTTTGTAATTGTTACAGAATAAATGAATGCAGTTTGGGAATGGCTAATCTATCCGCATTGGATTTGCCATGGCTCACATAAAGACCATTGTCTGCACGTTTTGAACATTTTTTCAACATTTTCCCCAGAATGTATTGTTAAAAATCTATTCATCCGTGCAAAACCAAATTTAACCTGACAATGAATATGTGATTTTTTACAAGCAAAACGAAAGAAGCACCTTAGAACCATTCTGATAAAATAATGAGAAAATGCTAGAATTTGCAGAAATTTAATTATCTATCAACATTTCAAATATCATTCATTTCATTATAGCAGATGCTGCCTCTATCCCGTTAACGAGCCTCGTTTTAAAACGATAGGCTTTAAATAGATTACACGGCTAAAAATAGATCAATCGGTTTATCGGCTTATCATTGGAAAATACCATGCTTGTTCCCAGGCGTCAATATCGACACGATCAAAAACGGATGCCGCAATATGTAACGGGTATTGACTTTTTATGCGCTATCTTACTGACCAAATTGTATATTGACGACTGGACCCAGGCTATTGTTGTATAGATGTGACCCATCACTCTAAAAGCGATCTTCTTTACCAGAAATTAAGTATGACTAAAAAGTTTCAATCCTAGTCAGTCTGTGCAAACGGCACAGACTGACTAGGATTGATACTTGTCACACTTCCAAGGAGGTCCCTTTTAACATGACGGGTCCAAAAGGGTCCATGTTAACCCATTACCAGACTGCAAACTTTTGGACTGTTCCAATTTGAAAGGTTGTGCAAATGACAATTTCAAGTTGATGCAATTTCTAAAATCTTTCCATTTTGGGTTACAAGCAATTTCTTCATTTTCCACAATGTTTTCCCAAGCCTTATCTTGTGAAGGAGTCAAAAGGTGTCACTGTACAGTAATGGGTTAATGTGATGGGTCAGAAATATTTACCTGTAAATCCACAAGTTTCATATCTGTCAGAATTTGTAAGCCTGTAAGTCTGGTTAAGAAACCCAGCGTTGGTGAATAAACCATTACCACATAGATCTAGTGACACCTTTTGGTGTGCCACAAGGTTAAGACATTGGAAAACATTGTGGAACAATGGAGAAATTGCTTGAGACAAGCAATTTTTTTCTTTTTCCACTATGTTTTCTACCCAGCATGACCAAAAAATGTACAATTTCTGTCACTTGGAATTGTCGTCTGCAACACTTGAATTTGGACCAGTCAAAAATTTTGCTGTTTGGCAATGGGATAAATATTTACCTGTAAATCCACAAGTATCATATCTGTCAGGGTTTGTAAGCCTGTACGTCTGGTTGAGAAACACACCATTGTTGTATAAACCATGACAACTCTCAGCTAATGGAACCTCGTCTTGGGCTGCGAAATACAAAGGGATACAGATAATAGGCAATATATGAGCTTTTCAAAAGGCAAAATATCATTTAATGTTGGACATTAAGTGCAAGCACCAGATAATTCAAAGCAAACTTAATTTCACATATAAGAGACAATGCTTGTGCTAGGTTTAGGAGTAGAGTTAGGAGTCTAATAAGATGCACTCCACTTGCGTCAGAAATTCAGTGCTTTGTCACAAGGTTAAATGGGCTTAGTGTCTTAACCCTTTCCCAAACAGCAAAATCTTAGATCCCATCTGAAAGCTAATTCAAATGACAAAATAATTGTTAATAAAGAACAGATTGGTGTAAAAATTAGCATGGAAAATATTGAGGCAAACGGAGAAAATGCTGGATATCAGCATTTTCTTCTTTTGCCTCAATGTTTTCCCAAATCTTTTCTGAAAGGGAAGTCAAAACCAGATCTTGTTTGGGAAAGAGTTAAAATTCAATGCTTGAATGTATCATAACAAGGGGTTGTTTTTTAAATGGTTAATTAAAGATCTAACTGTATAATGTGCCCAAACAACACTTCCATCTCCACATTGCTGATCCCACATTAAGGTACAAGCAATGTCACAAGCTCCTGAATCACCCAGTGTTAACCATGCTGTATCGTTAACACAGTAACAGTCTTTGTGTCCCATATAAGCTATCCCTCAACCCTTTCTGCCAAACAGAGACCCCTTTTGATGAACCCCACAGACAAGTTTAGAAAACCTTGCAGTAAAAGAAGAAAATGCTGATAACCAGCATTTTCTCCTTTTCCTTCAAGAGTTTTCAAGCAATTACATCAAAATTTAGACCAGCTTTAGATATTGTCATTTAATTAGATCTACCTGTATAATGTACCAAAACAACACTTCCATCTCCACATTTCTGATCCAACATTAAGGTACATGCAACGTCACAAGCCCCCGAATCAGCCTGTGTCAATCCCGCTGTATCATTAACGCAGAAACAGTCTTTGTGTCCCATTAGTGCAATCTCTTGACCCTTTCACCAAAACCGAGATCTCTCTTAATGACTCCATATGTGGAAAATGGGTTTAGAAAATCTTGCAGGAAAAGAAGAAAATGCTGATAACCAGCATTTTCTCCTTTTCTTTCAAGATTTTCTATGCAATAACAAGGAGATTTGGACTAGCCTGAAATATTTTTGTTTTCATATTTAAGTATACCTGTATCATGTACCCAAACAACACTTCCATCTCCACAATGCTGATCCCACATTAAGGTACAAGCAACGTCACAAACTCCAAAATGACCTGGCATCAAGCCTGCTGTATTGTTAACACAGAAACAGTCTTTGTGTCCCATAAATGCAATCTCTTGACCCTTTCACCAAAACCGAGATCTCTCTTAATGACTCCATAAGTGGAAAATGGGTTAAGAAAATCTTGCAGGAAAAGAAGAAAATGCTGAAAACCAGCATTTTCTCCTTTTCCTTCAAGATTTTCTATGTGATAACAAGGAGATTTTTACCAGCCTAAAATATTGCCATTAGGGAAAGCGTTAATTATACCTGTATCATGTGCCCAAACAACACTTCCATCTCCACATTGTTGATCCCACATTAAGGTACAAGCAACATCACAAGCTCCCGAATCACCCTGTATCAAGCCTGCTGTATTGTTAACACAGTAACAGTCTTTGTGTCCCATCAGTGCTATCTCAACATACCTGTATCATGTGCCCAAACAACACTTCCATCTTCACATTGTTGATCCCACATTAAGGTACAAGCAACATCACAAGCTCCCGAATCACCCTGTATCAAGCCTGCTGTATTGTTAACACAGTAACAGTCTTTGTGTCCCATCAGTGCTATCTCAACATACCTGTATCATGTGCCCAAACAACACTTCCATCTCCACATTGTTGATCCCACATTAAGGTACAAGCAACATCACAAGCTCCCGAATCACCCTGTATCAAGCCTGCTGTATTGTAAACACAGTAACAGTCTTTGTGTCCCATCAGTGCTATCTCAACATACCTGTATCATGTGCCCAAACAACACTTCCATCTCCACATTGTTGATCCCACATTAAGGTACAAGCAACATCACAAGCTCCCGAATCACCCAGTGTCAAGCCTGCTGTATTGTTAACACAGTAACAGTCTTTGTGTCCCATCAGTGCTATCTCAACATACCTGTATCATGTGCCCAAACAACACTTCCATCTCCACATTGTTGATCCCACATTAAGGTACAAGCAACATCACAAGCTCCCGAATCACCCTGTATCAACCCTGCTGTATTGTTAACACAGAAACAGTATTTGTGTCCCATCAGTGCTATCTCAGCATTCAGTCCTATACATGTTTGTTTACACAGTGTGAGCTCCATTGACGGAAAATTGTCTATAGCAGGCGAGACAGTGGGTGGGGTATAACAGCCAATAACATCTTAAAGGAAATGTACAAAAACATCTCTTGTAGTTACATGAATGGAGCTTCATAGTTAAAAACAAATTTATCATCCATGTGATTTAATTGAAAATGTATTCTGGTTTCAAAAAAGCACAATGCTGTGACTAAAATTTAACTGATCATGTTTAAATTAATTGTATTACCAATACATGTACATGTAGGTTATAAACTATAACATTAATTCTTCTGCATATTTTTCCTATGATCAAAAAATGCTTTTCTAAAAAATATAAATCCGTTTAATTTTGTAAGTTATTAACCCCTCTCCCAAACAAGACCTGGTTTTGACGTCCCTAATAGAAAAGGCTTGGGAAAACATTGAAACAAAAGAAGAAACTGCTGATAACCAGCAGTTTCTCCTTTTGTCTCAATATTTTCTGAGCTGTATCATACTAAAATCTTATCTTCATCAGCATTCATTTTGTCGTCTGTAGCAGCTTTCAAATTGGATCACCCTAAAATTTTGTTGTTTGGGAAAGGGTTAAACAATTCTTATTTCTATCAATTCTTTACTTACATTTATCTTGTTTACAAATCACACCGCCCTCAGCTGAGGCCCCATGTCCTCTGTGTAGTACAAGATGTCCGTGATCGTACAAGTCTGCCAGGTCAATTTGTCCATCCGCAGTCATGTTGGTATCGGTCATCAGCCCGTCTGTGTTAAGTGTTACATTAAACTCGTATAGACCATGAGTGACTCCAGTATATACAAAATACTGCTCATCTAGGCTGTACTGAATCACTGAAAATAAAGGAAAATAATGAGGAAGAATTGACCCATTACCAGACTAAATAATTTTTGGCTGGTCCAATTTCAAAGATGTTGTAGACGACAGTTTCAAGTAAACAAGAGATGTTTGTAAAACATATGTCCCCTCAAGGGCCTACATTTGATGTAGGTCAAAGTCTGAGGTCAAGGTCACAAGGTCACAAGGTCATGGGGGGGGGTCATTTCTTATATGTTTCACAAGACATAGATCTAGATCTCCTATAGCTGTTTCCCTGTTTTAAAATCAGTCATGGTTATTCATGTTTCCACGCTTTTTGGGATGAGTAGGCGTATATTCTTTTTGATCGACCAAATATTCAGCGACTTACTAAATTCTTCTCAAGACCTCTTGATGATGATGATCTCCGATGGTGGTCTTCGCTACTTTGCTTGGGCTAGAAGTTGAATGATCGCTATAATTCTGATCTTGGTCCTGATTAGGAAGAGTAAGAAATCTGTTTTGCAAATAAAACAAGATGATTTATTTTTCTAAACATGTTGTAAAAAGCAGGTTTCCGGCTTCACTAAACTAATTTTCCACAGATGCAGATAATCCGAGAACCAGACGTAGACTGGTTTAGTGAAAGGCATTAAAATCGCGGAAAGAATATCGATTTTTACTACCGCACTTTAACCAGTCAATATAATTATCGTCCAATTATGTTTTGCACCTTGAGTATTCGTCCAAATATCTTTCGTACCCTGGCGCGTTCATCTACGCAAAAATCGAATTTTGGGGGCCAGAAAAGATTTTTTGCGCCAATCCTGGCGTGCCACTATGAGAAACATGCGGGAATTATTATTTTTCTGCGGGAATCCCGCAATGGCGCGTCCTGGCTGAAACACTGTCCATGTGTCAAATATCAAGGCTGTATATGTAACAGGACTTGATATATCAGCCAGGTTAAAGTTTTTCAAAAGTAGGACAAACTCCAAGGTCAAGGTCCGTCATGGTCAAATGTTAAAGGTCTTGGTTGGAGGTGTCCATGTGTGAAATATCAAGGCTGTAGGTGTAATAGGACATAAGATATATGCCTGGTTTAAGTTTTTTAAAAGTAGGTCAAACTCCAAGGTCGCAAGGTTCAAGGTCATGATCAAATGTGAAAGGTCTTGGTTGGAGGTGTCCATATGTAAAGTATCGAGGTTGTATACAGGATATTAGATATTGGCCATGTTAAATCTTTTTAAAAGTAGGTCAAACTCCAAGGTCAAGGTCAAAGGTCATGGTCAAAAGTGATATGTCTTGGTTGGAAGTGACCATGTGTCAAATATCAAGGCTGTATGCGTTGAAGTACATGAAATATTGGCCAGGTTAAAGTTTTTTAAAAGTAGGTCTAACATCAATGTCACGGTCACAATGTCCAAGGCCATAGTTAAGTGTTAAAGGTGTTGGTCGTAGGTGTCCATGTGTCTAATATCCAGGCTGTATGTGTAAAAGGACATGATATATCAGCCAGGTTAAAGTTTTTTTAAAAGTAGGTCAAAATCCAAGGTCAAAAGGTCCAAGGTCATGATCAAATACGAAAGGTCTTGGTAGGAGGTGTCCATGTGTGAAATATTAAGGCTGTATATGTAAAAGGACATGAAATATAGGCCAGGTTAATGCTTTTAAAAGCAGGCCAAATGCCAAGGTCAAGGTCAGAAGATCCAAGGTCATGGTCAAATGTGAAAGGACTTAGTCATAGGTGTCCATGTGTCAAATATCAAGGCTGTATATGTAAAAGGACTTGATATATCGACCAGGTTAAAGTATTTCAAAAGTAGGACAAACTCCAAGGTCAAAGTCCAAGGTCATGGTCAAATGTTAAAAGGTCTTGGTTGGAGGTGTCCATGTGTGAAATATCAAGGCTGTAGGTGTAATAGGACATAAGATATATGTCTGGTTTAAGTTTTTTAAAAGTAGGTCAAACTCCAAGGTCGCAAGGTTCAAGGACATGGTCAAATGTGAAAGGTCTTGGTAGGAGGTGTCCATATGTAAAGTATCGAGGTTGTATACGGGCTTTTTTAAAAAAAAAAGTGCAAATTCTTGTCCCATGACTTTCTCAACTTATTATTTTTAAATAGCTCACTCTATTTGCGTATTAATGGTTTAGGACAAAAATGTATCTTAACGTATACAACCCATCATTAGCACCAAAGAGCCAGAGGCGAAATTTTAAAAGTGCCAGTAATTCCTAAAATGTGTTATATTTTCATCCCAAATACAAACATAAGCAGTTTGATCGGTTTAGAATTTTGAATTCATGCATGCATATGGAAATATTTGACAAAAATGTCCAAAATTACCTCCCTTGCATATGAATATAGAGTAAAAAAGTATTTGTAAATTAGTTTCTTCTAAAACCACAATCTTGAAATCCGGCACGGTGAATCAACTTATTTGAAGTGTATTTACAAGTGTGTGTAATTTGATGCATGTGGCATGGCAAGAAAGTGGTGTTTTTAATGATGGGTCATATACCTTAATACAATTAAAATGAGCCATTAATCATTTAAGGCGCGTTCCCATTGCCGACCAAATCAACTCGATCAAGCTCGATCAAGCGCTCGAGTACTGATCGAGCTTGGTCGGCAAGAGTGATCGGGGCGATCGAGCGTGGTCGGCAAAAATGATCGGAAATAATACAACAAGAAATAAAGAAGAAGTCGAGTAAGTTGATTTGATCGAGTTTAATTGGGTTTGGTCGGGGAATTTAGAAGATCGAGTTGATCGAGTTAATTTGGTCGGCAATGGGAACGCGGCTTTAACTAGACAGATATTTGAAACTTTTGTAACATTTTTAATCTGACCAGTACCCCAAAAATTCTATGTCCCAGAGCCAATCAGCCTTCTACTTTTATTCACAGTTTTCATAAAACCTGTTCAATATAGTTGAAAATAATTATTTGTAATCTAAAATAGCATGACTTTTCAGGTCATGAGATATAGGCCCAGTTTAAATTCTTTAAAGTAGGTAAAACTCCAAGGTCAACGTCACAAGGTCCAGGGTCATGGTCAAATGTGAACCATGTTGATAGGAGATATCCATGTGTGAGATATCAAGGCTGTATGTGTAAAAGGACATGAGATATAGGCCAGATTAAGAATAAAGTGTGAAAATCAACAAAGGGCAATAACTCCGATAATTTGATTGGCCGAGTTACTGTTCTTGTGCACTGCACCTCCTCCATAACAAGATCTATTCACCTGTAAAGTTTCATGATTATACCTTACATACTTTTTGAGTTATGCTCTGGACAAGAATCAAGTTGGAAAATCAACAAAGGGCAATAACTCAAAAAAATTGACCAGCAGAGTTACGGTTCTTGTGCACTGCACCTCTCCATAATGGCATCTATCCACTTCTGAAGTTTCATGATTCTACATTTAATACTTTTTGAGTCATGCTCCGGACAAGGTTTGGTCTACGGACTGACCGACCAACCAACCAACCGACCGACACTTGCAAAACAATATTACCCCATTTTCTTTGAAAGGGGGCATAATAATTCTTTTGTCTTTTTGAGTAGAAAACATTGTGGGAATTGAAGAACATATGCAACTTAAAACACCAGTAAATGAAGTGGTAGAGATATTTGCACATGAACATCAAAGCCGACAACTAGATGAATCGAATAGCCTCCCTCTCTCAGTCTTGGAAATAGCAAGCTGAAGTTTTGCATGCAAATTAAAAACACAGTGAGTACTTACATTTCAAATATTGCTCCAGCATGTCTAACTCGGACTTACTGGTCAGGGATGTTAAAATTGCACCTTCATCTCTACAAACAGAATCTACATTATCTCCCTCCGCAAAGAAATGTTGATAACAATTGCCTTGGAAACCAAACCATCCAAAGGTGCAATTTGTTCCATCTGAAAAAGTGGGTGTGACTTTAAAATGTTACATTAGATTATCTCCAGTGCCAATCATTAGGTTTGTGTAAGACTTACTTTAACCAAAATTGCAATGTTGGCCCATTCTAATTTGAAAGCTGATAGATTACCAACTACAAGATGTTGATGAATATTGAACTTATGTACATTATAGAACTGAAAATATTCAGGGAAAAGAAGAAATTGCTGATTATGAGTATTTTGTTTTTCATTTTCATAAATTTAATGTTTTCTGACATTTCATTTAAAAATAATCAACATACTTTATGTTGTGTTCAGTAACATAGTAGGTACAGCTTGTAAAAATATATAGAGGATAATCGTTTGTTTCAGTGTAAGATCGATTTATATTTCATTGAGTGAACAACAAAAGCTTTATTTTCACTAGTGGCGAAGCGTAGCTTTCATTGTTCACGAAATGAAATATCAATTGAGCTTACTCGAAAAACAAACGATTATTCTCTTTCTTTAATGCAAAAATTAGACAAAATGCAAAATTTTTATGACAGATTTTCTTAAATCGTGTCATTTTGCATGTGACTGCTATGCAACGCTTATGATGACGTCACTTATTTGGCCTGGCTTATATAACATCAGATAGGGTAAAATGAACGAAAGCGGGGCACAAGTTTTTGATAATTTCACTGGATAGGCGGTGACTTTATCAAAATGATAATCTTCTGTTATTTTCCGATAATCCACCGAAAAGCATTTAAGAAAATTAGATCTATGTCCATTTGTTTGTTGATGTAAAATTAATTTATATAACTCTTCATTACCAAAATGATGGAAATTACTCTATGAACATGTATCAAAATGCATTAACCCATTTCCAAAGGACAAAATTTTAGGATGGTCCAATTTGAAAGCTGCTGCAGACGACAAAAATGATGATAATAAAGACATGATTTGTGTAAAATATGGCACAGAAAATATTGAGACAAAAGGAGAAACTGCTGGTCATCAGCAGTTTCTTCTTTTTTTTCAAAGTTTTCCCAAGCCTGTGGGACGTCAAAACCCGGTCTTGTTTGGGAAAGGGTTAAAGTATTCCATCAATGATTAGATACCAAACACTTTGTGAAACTTGGAGCTTTATCTGTAGCAACGGATGATTACGATGGCAAACCCTTGTCAATTTCTGGGTGTTATCTATGGCAACAGAAATAGAATTTCCGTTGCCATAGATAGCCCCTGAAGTATCTAATAGTGGACGGAATAACTTCAGAATGTTCCTACTTTATGTAATCCCATTTGGTCTAAAAATCTTTCCCACTTCTTCTAAAATCACTATTTCAATAAGAAAAGGTACCTACCAATAAAGTTACAAGTCTCTATTGTACCATTCACAATGTAGTCACCACTCACAAATATTCCAGTTTGAAACAGATCTAAACATGTCTCTGCAAATGTGCCTATAGCACCTGAAATACACAGCAATTTACACAGGACACTTATATACCTTTGTCAGTGTGACCCTTCAATATTCTTGCTTTGGCAGGCAGCATTGACAAAGATCAGTCTGCATATACATGCAGTCTGATCTTAGTCTACACTGCCTGCTTGTTGGTTGATACCAGTTTGAAACAAATCATAACAGGTCTCTGCAAATGTGTCTATAGCACCTGAAATGTAAAACAGCCAAAATATGAAGGGACTTCCTGAAATTTCAGAAAAAAGTGTCAGTCATTCAGTCTGACGGGGTCACATATAAAGTAACAAGTTTGTGTTGTACCATTCACAATGTAGACACCACTCACAAATATACCAGTTTGAAACAGATGGCAGCAAGTCTCTGTAAACGTGTCTATTACGCCTGGAATGTTAATAAATCAATTCATATGAGGGATATTAAAATTGACATACTTGGGGTGTATAATCATGTGACTCACAATTTCCGATAATCTTCAATATCTTTTTTAATACTTGATCAATTTGAATTCTGTTTAAAGCAGAGAAGGTTGGAAATTGCCAGGAATATGCTGAATGAGTTAGATTTTTGAAAAATCAACTGATAAAAAAGTTATTGAAGATAAACCAAATTTTTGGTTTATCTTCAATAACTTTTTCATCAGTTGATTTTTCAAAAATCAACTACATGTACGTCCATCTAATGCGTGACATCTGTCCACATTCTCTGCTTCAAACCGAATTCAAATCGGTCCAGTATTTACAAAGTTATTGAGGATTCTCTGAAAATATTGTATCATGTGATTATCCACCGCGATACTATTCCTAGCATGTCTGGAAAGGATTTGTTGAATAGTATATTTGAGTACCAATTAAGCAGAGGTTTTCGAGTCTTCCAATGGATGTGCTTATGCTCCTTTGCAAACAAATGGAAACTTGTATCTATTGTGCTGTTATTCATTTTAAGATACATCCTTAAAATTTCAAGAATGAACTGCCTTATTCTGATGCTCACTTTTCTGGCTTATTTGCTAACATTGAATCTTTCAGTTGTTCATACAATTGCTCTATCTTTTTTCTTCTAGTTTCAATTGTTGTCTTTCTACATCTTACAAGAATGATATTCAACTTAGATTAAATAAAAACCTCTGTGAAGTTGGCTACCTATTCCCTATTCCCTATTCATTACCTATTCACATGTGAAGTCTGTTACCTATTCCCTATTCCCTATTCATTACCTATTCAAGTGTGAAGTTGGTTACCTATTCCCTGTTACCTATTCATTACCTATTCGCGGTTTTAGGTCTGATTTGACCCCAAAGTGCGTCAAACATTGTAAAACCGTAGACTTGATGCCTTGTCAATGATTGTCTTCATTCTTGTGAAAAAAGAAACACCCAACTGGTGAAAATTGACTTAAAACATGCATATTAGATATCCTCATTAAAAGTTCATTACCTATTTGAAAATGACTCCCTGCCGTCCCGGGCAATATATCACCATTACTATGTCCAAAACAACTGAAGGATTAAAAAACAATATCACACAAATGGAGCAAATTGGCTTAATACCTATTCAAAACGCCCGTTACCTATTCGTTACCTATTCGAACAAACGGCTCCCTGCCGACCTATGCAACAAAATATCGCCTCCTACGATGTCCAAAATTACAGAATATTTCTAAATTCGATCCCCTGTCACAGGAATAGCTCAAAATGTCATTAAAATGGTGGGAATTGACTTGTTACCTATTCAGAACGCCCGTTACCTATTCGTTACCTATTCGAACAAGCGACTCCCTGCCGCCCTAGGCAACAAAATATCGCCTCCTACGATGTCTAAATTATAGAATAGTTCTAAATTCGATGCCCTGTCAAAGCAAAAGCTAAAAATGTCATTAAAGCTGGTGGGAATTGGCTTGTTACCTATTCAGAACGCCTGTTACCTATTCGTTACCTTTTCGTTACCTATTCGAACAAACGACTCCCTGCCGACCTAGGCAACAAAATATCGCCTCTTACGATGTCTGAAATTACAGAATAGTTCTAAATTCGATGCCCTGTCACAAGAATACTTAAAATGTTATTCGAACTGGTGAGACTTGGCTCGTTACCTATTCAGAACGCCCGTTACCTATTCGTTACCTATTCGAACGAACGACTTCCTGCTGACCTCTGCAACAAAATATCGCCTCCTACGATGTCTAGAATTACAGAATAGTTCTAAATTCGATGCCCTGTCACAGGAATAGTTAAAAATATCATTAAAACTGGTGGGAATTGGCTCGTTACCTATTCAGAACGCTCGTTACCTATTCGTTACCTATTCGAACAAACGACTCCCTGCCGACCTATGCAACAAAATATCGCCTCCTACGATGTCTAAAATTACAGAATAGTTCTAAATTCGATGCCCTGTCACAGGAATAGCTAAAAATGTCATTAAAACTGGTGAGAATTGGCTCGTTACCTATTCAGAACGTCCGTTACCTATTCGTTACCTATTCGCACAAACGACTTCCTGCTGACCTATGCAATAAAATATCGCCTCCTACGATGTCTAGAATTACAGAATAGTTCTAAATTCGATGCCCTGTCACAGGAATAGCTAAAAATGTCATTAAAACTGGTGGGAATTGGCTCGTTACCTATTCAGAACGCTCGTTACCTATTCGTTACCTATTCGAACAAACGACTCCCTGCCGACCTATGCAACAAAAAATCGCCTCCTACAATGTCCAAAATTACAGAATAGTTCTTATTCGATGGCCTATCACAGGAATAGCTAAAATGTCATTAAAACTGGTGAGAATTGGCTCGTTACCTATTCAGAACGCCCGTTACCTATTCGTTACCTATTCGAACAAACGACTTTCTGCTGACCTATGCAACAAAATATCGCCTCCTACGATGTCTAGAATTACAGAATAGTTCTAAATTCGGTGCCCTGTCACAGGAATAGTTAAAAATATCATTAAAACTGGTGAGAATTGGCTCGTTACCTATTCAGAACGCCCGTTACGTATTCGTTACCTATTTGACCTATGCAACAAAATATCGCCTCCTACGATGTCTAGAATTACAGAATAGTTCTAAATTCGATGCCCTGTCACAGGAATAGTTAAAAATATCATTAAAACTGGTGGGAATTGGCTCGTTACCTATTCAGAACGCTCGTTACCTATTCGTTACCTATTCGAACAAACGACTCCCTGCCGACCTATGCAACAAAATATCGCCTCCTACGATGTCTAAAATTACAGAATAGTTCTAAATTTGATGCCCTGTCACAGGAATAGCTAAAAATGTCATTAAAACTGGTGAGAATTGGCTCGTTACCTATTCAGAACGCTCGTTACCTTTTCGTTACCTATTCGAACAAACAAGTCCCTGCCGACCTATGCAACAAAATTTCGCCTCCTACGATGTGTAGAATTACAGAATAGTTCTAAATTCGATGCCCTGTCACAGGAATAGTTAAAAATATCATTAAAACTGGTGGAAATTGGCTCGTTACCTATTCAGAACGCCCGTTACCTATTCGATACCTATTCGCACAAACGACTCCCTGCCGACCTATGCAACAAAATATCGCCTCCTACGATGTCCAAAATTACAGAATAGTTCTAAATTCGATGCCCTGTCACAGGAATAGCTAAAATGTCATTAAAACTGGTGAGAATTGGCTCGTTACCTATTCAGAACGCCCGTTACCTATTCGTTACCTATTCGAACAAACGACTTTCTGCTGACCTATGCAACAAAATATCGCCTCCTACGATGTCTAGAATTACAGAATAGTTCTAAATTCGATGCCCTGTCATAGGAAATAGCTAAAAATGTCATTAATATTGGTGAGAATTGGCTCGTTACCTATTCAGAACGCCCGTTACCTATTCGTTACCTATTCGAACAAACGACATCCTGCTGACCTATGCAACAAAATATCGCCTCTTACGATGTCTAGAATTACAGAATAGTTCTAAATTCGATGCCCTGTCACAGGAATAGTTAAAAATACCATTAAAACTGGTGGGAATTGGCTCGTTACCTATTCAGAACGCTCGTTACCTATTCGTTACCTATTCGAACAAATGACTCCACGCCGACCTAGGCAACAAAATATCGCCTCCTACGATGTCTAAATTAGAGAATAGTTCTAAATTCGATGCCCTGTCAAAGCAAAAGCTAAAAATGTCATTAAAGCTGGTGGGAATTGGCTCGTTACCTATTCAGAACGTCCGTTACCTATTCGTTACCTATTCGCACAAACGACTTCCTGCCGACCTATGCAACAAAATATCGCCTCCTACGATGTCTAGAATTACAGAATAGTTCTAAATTCGATGCCCTGTCACAGGAATAGTTAAAAATATCATTAAAACTGGTGGGAATTGGCTCGTTACCTATTCAGAACGCTCGTCACCTATTCGTTACCTATTCGAACAAAAGACTCCCTGCCGACCTATGCAACAAAATATCGCCTCCTACGATGTCCAAAATTACAGAATAGTTCTAAATTCGATGCCTTGTCACAAGAATAGCTAAAAATGTCATTAAAACTGGTGAGAATTGGCTCGTTACCTATTCAGAACGCCCGTTACCTATTCGTTACCTATTCGAACAAACGACTTTCTGCTGACCTATGCAACAAAATATCGCCTCCTACGATGTCTAGAATTACAGAATAGTTCTAAATTCGATGCCCTGTCATAGGAATAGCTAAAAATGTCATTAAAACTGGTGAGAATTGGCTCGTTACCTTTTCAGAATGTCCGTTACCTATTCGTTACCTATTCGCACAAACGACTTCCTGCTGACCTATGCAACAAAATATCGCCTCCTACGATGTCTAGAATTACAGAATAGTTCTAAATTCGATGCCCTGTCACAGGAATAGCTAAAAATGTCATTAAAACTGGTGGGAATTGGCTCGTTACCTATTCAGAACGCTCGTTACCTATTCGTTACCTATTCGAACAAACGACTCCCTGCCGACCTATGCAACAAAATATCGCCTCCTACGATGTCCAAAATTACAGAATAGTTCTAAATTCGATGCCCTGTCACAGGAATAGCTAAAAATGTCATTAAAACTTGTGAGAATTGGCTCGTTACCTATTCAGAACGCCCGTTACCTATTCGTTACCTATTCGAACAAACGACTTTCTGCTGACCTATGCAACAAAATTTCGCCTCCTACGATGTCTAGAATTACAGAATAGTTCTAAATTCGATGCCCTGTCACAGGAATAGTTAAAACTATCATTAAAACTGGTGGGAATTGGCTCGTTACCTATTCAGAACGCTCGTTACCTATTCGTTACCTATTCGAACAAACGACTTCGTGCCGACCTATGCAACAAAATATCACCTCCTACGATGTCTAGAATTACAGAATAGTTCTAAATTCAATGCCCTGTCACAGGAATACTTAAAAATATCATTACTGAGCTGGTGGGAATTGGCTCGTTACCTATTCAGAAAGCTCATTACCTATTCGTTACCTATTCGAACAAACGACTCCCTGCCGACCTATGCAACAAAATATTGCCTCCTACGATGTCCAAAATTACAGAATAGTTCTAAATTCGATGCCCTGTCACAGGAATAGCTATAAAAATGTCATTACAACTGGTGAGAATTTGCTCGTTATCTATTCAGAACGCCCGTTACCTATTCGTTACCTATTCAAACAAACGACTTTCTGCTGACCTATGCAACAAAATATCGCCTCCTACGATGTCTAGAATTACAGAATAGTTCTAAATTTGATGCCCTGTCACAGGAATAGTTAAAAATATCATTAAAACTGGTGGGAATTGGCTCATTACCTATTCAGAACGCTCGTTACCTATTCGTTACCTATTCGAACAAACGACTCCCTGCCGACCTATGCAACAAAATATCGCCTCCTACGATGTCCAAAATTACAGAATAGTTCTAAATTCGATGCCCTGTCACAGGAATAGCTAAAAATGTCATTAAAACTTGTGAGAATTGGCTCGTTACCTATTCAGAACGCCCGTTACCTATTCGTTACCTATTCGAACAAACGACTTTCTGCCGACCTATGCAACAAAATTTCACCTCCTACGATGTCTAGAATTACAGAATAGTTCTAAATTCGATGCCCTGTCACAGGAATAGTTAAAACTATCATTAAAACTGGTGGGAATTGGCTCGTTACCTATTCAGAACGCTCGTTACCTATTCGTTACCTATTCGAACAAACGACTTCCTGCCGACCTATGCAACAAAATATCACCTCCTACGATGTCTAGAATTACAGAATAGTTCTAAATTCGATGCCCTGTCACAGGAATACTTAAAAATATCATTACTGAGCTGGTGGGAATTGGCTCGTTACCTATTCAGAAAGCTCGTTACCTATTCGTTACCTATTCGAACAAACGACTCCCTGCCGACCTATGCAACAAAATATTGCCTCCTACGATGTCCAAAATTACAGAATAGTTCTAAATTCGATGCACTGTCACAGGAATAGCTAAAAATGTCATTAAAACTGGTGAGAATTGGCTCGTTACCTATTCAGAACGTCCGTTACCTATTCGTTACCTATTCCAACAAAAGACTCCCTGCCGACCTATGCAACAAAATATCGCCTCCTACGATGTCCAAAATTACAGAATAGTTCTAAATTCGATGCCCTGTCACAGGAATAGCTATAAAAATGTCATTACAACTGGTGAGAATTTGCTCGTTATCTATTCAGAACGCCCGTTACCTATTCGTTACCTATTCGAACAAACGACTTTCTGCTGACCTATGCAACAAAATATCGCCTCCTACGATGTCTAGAATTACAGAATAGTTCTAAATTTGATGCCCTGTCACAGGAATAGTTAAAAATATCATTAAAACTGGTGGGAATTGGCTCGTTACCTATTCAGAACGCTCGTTACCTATTCGTTACCTATTCGAACAAACGACTCCCTGCCGACCTATGCAACAAATTATCGCCTCCTACGATGTCTAAAATTACAGAATAGTTCTAAATTCGATGCCCTGTCACAGGAATAGCTAAAAATGTCATTAAAACTGGTGAGAATTGGCTCGTTACCTATTCAGAACGCTCGTTACCTATTCGTTACCTATTCGAACAAACGACTCCCTGCCGACCTATGCAACAAAATATCGCCTCCTAAGATGTCTAAAATTACAGAATAGTTCTAAATTCGATGCCCTGTCACAGGAATAGCTAAAAATGTCATTAAAACTGGTGAGAATTGGCTCGTTACCTATTCAGAACGTCCGTTACCTATTCGTTACATATTCGCACAAACGACTTCCTGCCGACATATGCAACAAAATATCGCCTCCTACGATGTATAGAATTACAGAATAGTTCAAAATTCGATGCCCTGTCACAAGAATAGTTAAAAATATCATTAAAACTGGTGGGAATTGGCTCGTTACCTATTCAGAACGCCCGTTACCTATTCGTTACCTATTCGAACAAACGACTCCCTGCCGACCTATGCAACAAAATATCGCCTCCTACGATGTCCAAAATTACAGAATAGTTCTAAATTCGATGCCCTGTCAGAGGAATAGCTAAAAATGTCATTACAACTGGTGAGAATTGGCTCGTTACCTATTATGAACGCCCGTTACCTATTCGTTACCTATTCGAACAAACGACTTTCTGCTGACCTATGCAACAAAATATCGCCTCCTACGATGTCTAGAATTACAGAATAGTTCTAAATTCGATGCCCTGTCATAGGAATAGCTAAAAATGTCATTAATATTGGTGAGAATTGGCTCGTTACCTATTCAGAACGCCCGTTACCTATTCGTTACCTATTCGAACAAACGACTTCCTGCTGACCTATGCAACAGAATATCGCCTCCTACGATGTCTAGAATTACAGAATAGTTCTAAATTCGATGCCCTGTCACAGGAATAGTTAAAAATATCATTAAAACTGGTGAGAATTGGCTCGTTACCTATTCAGAACGCCCGTTACCTATTCGTTACCTATTCGTTACCTATTCGAACAAACGACTCCCTGCCGACCTAGACAACAAAATATCGCCTCTTACGATGTCTAAAATTACAGAATAGTTCTAAATTCGATGCCCTGTCATAGGAATAGCTAAAAATATCATTAATATTGGTGAGAATTGGCTCGTTACCTATTCAGAACGTCCGTTACCTATTCGTTACCTATTCGCACAAACGACTTCCTGCTGACCTATGCAACAAAATATCGCCTCCTACGATGTCTAGAATTACAGAATAGTTCTAAATTCGATGCCCTGTCACAGGAATAGTTAAAAATATCATTAAAACTGGTGGGAATTGGCTCGTTACCTATTCAGAACGCTCGTTACCTATTCGTTACCTATTCGAACAAACGACTCCCTGCCGACCTATGCAACAAAATATCGCCTCCTACGACGTCCAAAATTACAGAATAGTTCTAAATTCGATGCCCTGTCACAGGAATAGCTAAAAATGTCATTAAAACTGGTGAGAATTGGCTCGTTACCTATTCAGAACGCCCGTTACCTATTCGAACAAACGACTTTCTGCTGACCTATGCAACAAAATATCGCCTCCTACGATGTCTAGAATAACAGAATAATTCTAAATTCGATGCCCTGTCACAGGAATAGTTAAAGATATCATTAAAACTGGTGAGAATTGGCTTGTTACCTATTCAGAACGCCCGTTACCTATTCATTACCTATTCGAACAAACGATTACCTGCCGACCTATGCAACAAAACATCGCCTCCTACGATGTCTAAAATTACAGAATAGTTCTAAATACGATGCCCTGTCACAGGAATAGCTAAAAACGTCATTAAAGCTGGTGGGAATTGGCTTGTTACCTATTGAGAACGCCCGTTACCTATTCGTTACCTATTCGAACAAACGACTCCCTGCCGACCTAGGCAACAGAATATCCCCCACTACGATGTCCAAAATTAGCGCATAAATATAGACTCGATGCCCTGTCACAAGAATACTTAAAAATATCATTAAAACTGGTGGAGTTTGGCTTAATACCTATTCAGAATGCCCGTTACCTATTCGTTACCTATTCGAACAAACGACTCCCTGCCGACCTAGGCAACAGAATATCCCCCACTACGATGTCCAAAATTAGCGAATAAATCTAGACTCGATGCCCTGTCACATGAATCCTTAAAAAAGTTATTCAAATTGGTGAGAATTGGCTTATTGTCTTTTCAGAACCCCCGTTACCTATTCATTACCTATTCGCAAAACCAACGCCATGCCGACATAGGCTACACAATCGTACATCAACGATGTCGAAACCAACTGCATAATTTTAGGCTCGATGTCCGCACACCAGAATACAATCGCGACCCTCGAGACTGTTTGCAACCTTTTGCCGTTTGGAACGTGTATGTAACATGAACTCGAGCGATCTTGAGAAACGATAAGATCTGAGAATATTCGAATGACCAGACTAGTTAAAATTTTCATCCAAATGGTGAAAATTGGCTTATTATTGATTACCGATTCGAAAAAGCGACGCCCTGCCGACACAGGAAACAATATTTCACTCTAAGATGCACAAAACAACTTTTAGACTCAATAGCCAGTAACGACACGAATTAAAAGTGAATATTGGTTTATTACCTATTCTTAAGCCTCATTATCTGTTCATTACCCACTCTCAAAATCGACGTGCTACCGGTGTAATGAAGTAAAGTGACTCCCTATAGTAGAACGACTCCCCGGTCATTCTACTGTATAGCAGAATGACTCCCCCTTACGTGAAGTAAAGTAACCCCTCATATTGCAAAGTGACTCCCCAAATAGGGAACATAATGGTATGCTTATATTATATATGATATAATTTTGCGTGTCCCATTTCGCATAAAGGGACCATCTGGGTAGTTTTGAACCCAGTCAGTCTGCGCTGACTGCCACTTAGGGTCGCAAGCAATACACCAACTGACAGTTTTGAAGTGCGCATGCGCAAGCCGTAAAATACCTCCCTGAAAAGTACGAGTAAAATTTCTTCATCCACTATAATGTCATATACGCGTAGCGTAAAATAGCGCTTCAAACGACGTATTCTGACTGATTAAAAGGAAAATACAGCCGTGATTTATCAAAACTAAGAACAAAGTTGGAAATGGCCACTGCGGGTTTAGGTTTTAATCCGTAATTATCGGAAATATCCAAATAATTATTTGTTTTCTAACACGGCACCCGCCCAGAACGTTAGCTTTACGGGCTACATGAAAGTTAGAAACCCGTATTTGATATCGGTTATTTGCTTATTGTGTTCTTGTTATGTATACATGCATCCTTTAAATAAATTCTTTCCCCCAAAAAACGTCTAGTTTTGATGTCCTAAACAGGATTTGCTTTGGATAACTGAGGGAATGGTGCAAGCTACATAGCTTGAATGGCCAAAGTTTTGGAGTGTGGAAAAGCGTGATTTGACATGCAATGATCACAAGTCATGATATTTATTAGATTGATTCTGAGAATGTGAATAGAAAATAAAGATATTTGTTGTTTCTAACTTAAAAACCTGCTTTGGGGAAAAATCTCTAGATAAACTCGGAGATCTCATATCGGTCTATCGGGAAACTAGAAAATGCTTTGGAAAATGAATAAATTGCTTATCACCAGCAACTTCTTCATTTCCACAATATTTTCAAACGTCTTTATCTTGTAGGTCGTGAAAAAATGAGTATGAATGCGAGTGCGTTCAAGAGCAAAAATTATTAATGCGTTTGGTCATTAATTCAATCATTTTTGTCCTACCTGTTCGCATAGAATATTTCCCAAATATAATTCAATCAAATACGAAAATATCTAAAATAAAAAGCACCACATCTATCTCACTTTAAAGTAGGTGCGTAATTTGCCATAAAATTACCAAATATATGATATCAGATTGTGATTTGTTGTGTTAATTAGATCACGTGTTGACACGTGATTGCAATTTCCCATAATCTCATTCTGATAGTGGTATACTGTCATTTGAAATCGTCTTGTCTCTTTGTCGGGAGAATTAAAATATTGTATCAAATTAATTGGAATAACATGTCAATCGTCAAACCGTTAATCCTTTGCCAAACAACTTAATTGAAGGTCACTAACTATGACGTGATAGAATTAAGAATGGGGACTGTTCCAATCGAATCATCAAAAGGACAAATATTTCCTTTTCTTCGCAAAGTTCCATAAAAAATGTTTAAATTGTTTTGAAATTTACATAAAATGTTGTTGTTCTCTTTTTTTTTTCAATGTAGTAAATAATCATACGTCTAAATAAATTTCATGTCTGCAACAAATTTTTATATTCTTAATAAAAGAAATGATGATGTTAAGGTTAGAAAACGGCTGTCTTGATAATGTTTTTGATAGAAAAGGGCTGTTTTCAACCTCAGTTCTGATTTCGGCCCGTAAAACATTTCATTAAAGAAAATAAACCAAAATCTGCATCTAATCATTGATTACCAGTGATGCGCTATTAGATGTCTAATATTTTAACTACTAATTTATATTAATGTAAGCCGATTTATTTTTAGGTTTCAAACAAGTAAATACGGTTGCTGGATATTCCAGAAATTTTCTAATGTATGTTTTATGATTTGTCTGAAAATTATTGTAGCCAATCGATGTGACACAGATCAAAGATGTACAGGGGGTATATCCTTCGGGTAAAGATGAAAAGGGTGCGGTAACCGTGTTCATTATGTGCCCGGTGCTTTCAAGAGGTCACTTGTGTCATAACTATCTGTGTTGAGATTGGATTAACGAAAGGTGTCTCTTTCATTACATTCTAATGGGTTAACAAAATGTGAAATTAAAGTCGTTTGGATTTAATTTTCCTTTTCAATGGCTTGAAAGAAAAGTAAGTATATTTTTTGTATTGAGATCGGAGATCTAGTTCTAAAGGCCCGTGAGCTGGAAACAATTTCTCCCTTTCTCGTAATTATTTTGCGTGTCATAATATTCCATGCATCAAATCAGCATTTCCGATCATCGTACAACAACAAAAAATTGTTTTGGTAAAATTATTATGCCAAATGAATAGAGAAAATGCTTTATTTATCACGATTGGTTCACTCGCACTTCATGGCAAATGTAAGATAGTTCTAAGGGCCCGTTAGCTGGAAACTATTTCTCTTTTTCTCGTAATTATTTTGCGTGTCATAATATTTCATGCACTAAATCAGTATTTCCGATCATCATACAACAACAAAAAATGTTTAAGTAAAATTATTATGCCATTTAAACAGAGAAAATGTTTAATTTTGTCACTGATGGTTCTCTCGCTATCGTAATTATATACGCGAGTAGATTTCTTACTCGCGATTTTTCTGCGCATGCGTCATTTCCGGTTTCCGGTTTAAAACTGTTAATCCGTGTATTACTTCAAAATTATTAAATCAATCTAAAATTTTCTACAACTAATATTTTTAATTTAAAGCTGTGAAATCATATCGGCCACGACTGCGTAATTTTTTCTCCATGATTATTTTATCGTTTTCTGGACTTCTCAGGCAGCCCTTTTCGCGTAATAGGGTAAAAATATATACTACTCAAAATTTGCTAAGGATCACTTTTTTTAAATGTTGATATCTTTTTAATAAATCTCCCAACCAATGAGCAAAATGCTTTAAATGTTAGAGTTATCAATTCTGAATAAGATTCAACGATGAATGTTCTGAACCCTTTCTTATATCGATAGTTGTGTGGCATAGAAAAAGGGCACCCCTAAAAATGAAGATTTTCGTAGATAGGCCAAATCTTACAACTTTAAGCAAAAATCGAAATTTACCATTTTTTGTGCTTCTTCAGCATTTTAAGCGAAGCTACAGTCTTCTGCAGCCTTTTATAGCACTTTAAAACTTCCTAAGCAATAGCTAAGTACTCGCATGGGCACATAGAAAAATGCACTGTTAAGCACGTCTTAGAGCTCATAAATGTCCCATGTTACATGATGTTGAGTTTAAATTTTGACTGTTGATTCATATCTGATGCATCAAATGAGTTCTGGGTCTTAAAAATGGAATGTCAGTAAATTAAAGTCATAACTTTGGTGATAAGCTCAGGTATGACCTGTTTGAAAACCATAGTTATCACCAAAACTTCTTCCGCGGGCATTGTTTTGGTGGAGTTAGACTGAAAATATACTGAATGAACCCACTGAACGGTAAAACATCGCTTGTGTCTTTCCTCGACCCATGGTTTATTGGCAGCAAGCCAACAACCAATGAATGGTCATGTCATGAAACTGAACAAAGTCAGTAAATCTGACCACAACTTATGTTCGCCCACATGTACTGAAATTACAAAAAAGACATAATTATGGAAATCAATGCAAGGCTTCTGGGAAGACTTATAAACCCGAGGCATGTAAGGAAAGTTGCTGATAGTAGCCGTAACAGACATTCGTAAATTTTAGTTTTTAGCTGTATTTGACTATGGAGAAAGACTGACCCACATGCTCATGGCAACTACACTTTGGTTTACGAGCAGTATCTAGAATAAGAGCTTATACTGAAGAAGGGGTTTAGAATGATTTGTAAGTGAATTGATCGATTTTTATTAAACAAAAACGCTGGTTTAAAAGGTTGTGGTACACCAATGACATCATTCATGTGGCCGATACTACAGGGTGCGGCATTCTAGCTCGATATTTAGCCATGGATCATTTTATGTAAGCTTTGAACGATCCGTGTGGCAATGTTTTAATCACCTTTGCGAATGCAGGATGCATTTTGCGGACTTGGGACAAGATGGTTAATGAGGTTCCGGAATCTGCCTTGTAGACACAAGAAAACACAAGTAAAACATTCACATGCCATTTTAAAGCGTAGAGGGATAGTAACTCGTAGACTTTGTGTAGTTTTTGCAAAGAATTAGAGGAAAAATTGTGTTTCAGTTAAAAATCTGAAATTTCGCACTATCTATGGAAACACTCATTTCCATGGGTACCTCTTTTGCATGCCCCGTGACAATTTTCTCCAAAGCATCTCAACATTAAAACCTACAAAATCGTACTCATAAATGTTTAATCTACCAAACAAACTAATTTACAGATAATATTTGAAATTGTGTAAGAAATATTAATGTTTCAAAAAGTGATCCTTAGCAAATTTTGGGTAGTATATACAAACGGAAAAAAGAGTATTGTTTCGATGATCACCTTTTATGCTAATCATGTAGGCCTATGCCTAAAGGGGTTAGCTTTAAGGGCAACATTTCATTTTATTGCCATTGTTTGTAACCTTTTCCAAAGAACAACCTTTGCCACAGATGTGTTAACCCATTACCCGGCGGAAAATTTTAAGACTGGTCCAAATTCAAAGACGCTGCAGACGACAATTTTAAGTGAAGAGAATGAAATGTTACATTTTTTGGTCTTTTTTTAGTAGATTTAACATTGCATGAAATGACGAAATTGCTTGTCACAAGTAATTTCTTCGTTTCCCTCAATGTTTTTTCCGGGCATTTTCTTTTGACCAAAAAGGCGTAACTTTGCAGTTTTTGGATAACATTACACTAATGGGTAAGTATGGTACTAAATAGTCCCCTAATGTGTTAACAATTAGATTATTATTTGACCACATTAAACTGATAATGATTAATTTTCGTGTGCAAAGTCCGTTATTTGAGTGTCTTAACAAAACATTGCCGAAGTGGGGTCATTACATATGCAGATGTACCGGGTTAATCTTTCTGGACAATAACTCGGCACGGGGTCAGAATTTACAACCTACCGTGATGTCATCGGTAAATGTGCAAGTGGAAGGACCGTATTCACTTTCTCTTTCTCATAGGCCAATCATATCTCGATTCAAAGAATCAAGCCTCTCCTTTCGACAATAACTTTTATTCCAACAAAGAAAATGGTTTACGTTTCATTGAATACGCAACACTTTTGGCATAGTGCGTTATAACTATACGTAGCCGAAACTATAAGTAGACCTATGTAGGCCTACGACGTTCAATGATTTTGACCCTATTTATACAGTGTAGATAATGATTAGCGATCAGTTAAGTGACCAGACGCTACCCTTTCCAATACAGAATATCAGTCACTGTCTGTAAGAAAATTTTTAGTAATACGGAACCATATCGTCGCTTTTCAACAAAAACCTCGTTACTGAAGCCTGTTTTATAAGTTGCAGTTACGAGATTTTTGTTGAAAATCAGCGATACGTTTGAAATAAAATACAAAACAGAGATCTTTGAACAGTCCGAAAAGGTCTTGAATGCCAAAATTTTGTGACGCGGCCGAGATTTGTATGTCATCACTTTTCTTCAAAACTCCCAGATCACTGGTGATGAACTCGGACAAAGCGAGGAACATTTTTCATGAACACAAGCTACAGATACTTCATTGCACATACGGATTTTTGTAAACAATACACGTGGCATTTTGTTTTACTTCTTTTTCCGTCTTTTTTTAAAGGATGCACTCAAATGGAAGTTACTAAGGTATGTAGATATGATTTATAATACGCACGAAAATATCAGTTTTATCGATCATTATTTTCAAATGGTATAAACGGATTGCAAGTGCACAAAGCGCATATTGAGATCATGTGGGTTGATCTTAATCGCCCGAACGAAATGGTACGATATCAATGTTTATGTTTATCTATTTGCATTGCAAATATACAAAAAAGACATATAAATGTACAAATAAAGGCTGTAAATGGCAGTTTTCGGTGTCATGTCATTGAAAATCATTGTGCGGTTTCTTCGTGACAACGTTACAGCATGTTTGCGATGTTATCTTTTCCAGCTACGGTGTTTTATGAGCACATGTTCGATAAATTAATCGATTGCACTGGACTTAACGGCACATTTAAACATTTATTCGGTAATATCGCATCATCATCATCATCATCATCATCATCATCATCATCATCATCATCATCATCATCATCATCATCATCATCATCATCATCATCATCATTTTTATCGTTACCTTGGAGTTTCACCGGTAAGATTTTCGTTATGCCTTCTTAAAATTGGTACAGGTGGAGAATAAGCTATTAAATGAGAACAAGATGGATCTTGATCAGACAGTGCACATGCAAAGTCCGATCTGGATCCATGTTGGTCGCAAAAGCCTAAATGAACGTTTCCAGATCTATACTGTAATATTTGTCATTACCATTATCACCATTTATTCTAAGGAGGACCCACTGCTTCACACATCCCAGGTCCGTACGAACAGGGGGACTCTGGAGCCCCCCCCCCCCCCTCATAGTTGGCAAAAATGCCGAATTTTCATCATTTCACATTTAAAACTTATGGCAAATCTAATTTAGTCCCCCCCCCCGAATATTAGACACTGGACTAGACAGGCCCATATGGAATTGCTTTCTACGGGCATGCATTCTAAAGTATACTAACGGGAAAAGTTAACAGTGCGCATTTCCTTTTTAATTAACACCTTGATTGCATGCGGTACATGAATAAAATTTTACAAATGCACATTTAACCTTTTACTTTCAATAATTGTCAATTTATCACTATACTTGTTATTACCGTAACAATTCCTGAAAGTGGATAAGGATAAGATTCGCGTTTACAAGACATTTTCGAGTGTGAACACCGTTGGTATTAATACATGCTATGCAATTGTCCTTAGAAAACAATAGATGCTGTCTAAACCACTGAAGGTAATGTTGTCAATAACATCGTAGCAAGACTATGGGTATCGCAAGACGTCTGAAACGGATGGTCTAATACGTTAATCAGCCTCTACTGCTGATAGAACTCAACCCAGGAAGCAATCTATCTGTAACGTTTGCCTTTTTCTGTCGATTTCACAGGTAGTAGTCCCGATAATGGTTGTCTTGTCGGAATGACGTCACGTGTAGACGTTGGATGTGTTGGAATCGTCTCAAAATTGTAGCATGGCAAGAAAATCGAAACAGTCTAATTAATGGGGTAATTCGACTGTTTTCGATTTACTTGCCATGTTTCAATATCTTGTATTTATTTCGGTACATTTATGAATAATTCTAAAATTGGCGACCATTTGCATTAGACAGGTGGCTACTTTCTTATGACGGGGAGTACATTTGTGCTAATATGATTAAATCCATTTGTTTCAATATTTTAGATTTCTGGAAGATAAAATGTTAAAAAAGACGTTTCACTACATTTCTCCTGAAACAAAAGTTTACGTTCATGATCTGTTTTCATGACTTTATAACATCGCCGCCAAACAATACGACGTTGTTCCCGCGTTTTGTGTAATTGGCGTTGAAGAACGTATAGCTTATTGTCATACAACTTCTACTTTTTCAATTTTCAGTTTAACCTCTTAACAATACAATGTCCAATAGGATATACAAACTAAAATCAAAATTGAAATTAGCATATTTTTGTGTATATTATTATACGCATGTGGCATGTTTCCTTGGTGATTTCTTTAATTTAGGACGGTGGAACTTTCCTATTTCTATATATTTAATTCTTATACCTATGTTTATATATTTTTTAAGTTCTGCTTCGAAAGGCCACACTAACACTTAATGTACAATGACTTTGTAAATATGACAGTTCAAAAAACTTTCAGACAGTTTTCAAGAGAATTTTCGTCGCTATGCATTCCGACTTTTGTATTTTCCCCAATATTATTGTTGACAGATTACGTCAAAATCATTGTTTGGGAAAGGGTTAAAATGTTTCACTCATCAATAGGAAGAACACGTGAATAAGAGATATCGGTTATGGCAATCAATTGTGTGCTAAAATAGACTTGGTTACTGTTCTGTTTTTTTTTAAACCGTTGGTATTGGTATAAAATGTCGTAACTACAGCTTCAAACAAGCTCTAGTTGCGACGTTTTACATTTACATTTACGGAATGCCATCGTAGTCCGAAATTAATCACTGCTTTCTTGATAAAATTGATCCATATTCAAAGACGAAGCAATGAAATACATTATGTATTTCCGAAACAGTTTCCCCCATTTAGAAAGGTTTGGAAAAACATTGAATCAAAAGAAGAATAGATCTATACTGAAAATAATTTGACTCTTTTTTTCTTAATATTTTCCTTTCATATTTTCTTATTTAGTACACACATTTTAACTCTCAACATAATAAATTAATGTATTTTGACATCTAGAGCAGTCAGCTAGAGAACTTGGCGGACGGATAGAAAAACGGACGGACGGGCAAACGAATCACTTTCTATATGGTGGTCATTACTGAAAGCCTTCTAATTGGGGGCTGCAATACCAGATAGGCCTATTGTTTTGGAAATGATTATTGTATACCATTTATTCGTCTTTGAAAAAGAATAATTTTTATCTACTATATATAGACCTAGTGACGTTTTTTCGGACAAACACTAGTGCTTCGTCGGTGTAAATCTAAAACGTCACAAACTCAACTTTATCGAAGCTGTAGTTACGGGATTTTATAACAACACCTACGATTTATCCATATTTAACCGAAAACCCATTCTATTGTTAGGACAAAAGTCATTGCAATTCGAACAGCCATTGAAAATGTTCACGGTGTCATGAATAAACCGTACAAGTCCCCTTCAAAAAACGTTAACTACGATTTTCACATCGGAAAAAAACTTCTACTCCAAGAATTGTAATACCAACTTCAGAATCAGTCAGAGAAATGAAATAACAAAAATTACAATAGCATCTAAGTGTTTCTCCAATTCGTCCATATTGTTTTGGGCGGATAAACACGTGCAAATCGTTGTGTACATGCTCAAACTAGTAAAACTGGTTTTTAAACGCGCATTTAAACATGAAGTATCTGTACCTTAATTGTGATCATGAAAAATGTTCCTCGCTTTGTCCGAGTTCACCACCAGTGCAGATGTAGTTACGCGATTATAAACGATATTGATGGACCAACGACAAGCGCAGATCCAGACATTTTCCCAGAGGGACCTAGACTGGTGTCAGTCTAAGCATAACGTCATTTGCATTAACCCATTACCAAACGACACATATTTAGACTTTATTATCACGGTGGATAATCACGTGATACAATATTTTCAGAAAATCTTCAATAATTTTGTAAATGCTGGACCGATTTGAATTCGGCTTGAAGCAGAGAATGTGGACAGACGTCTCACACTAGATGGACGTGGTTGATTTTTGAAATATCAACTGATAAATCGTTATTGAAGACTAACCAAAATTTTGGTTGATCTTCATTAACTTTTTTATCAGTTGATTTTTTTTAAAAAATCCAACACGTCCAGCTTATTTCTGGCATTTTTCCACCTTCTCTGCCTCAAACCGAATTCAAATTGGTCAAGTATTAAAAAGATATTGAAGATTATCGGAAATTCTGAGTCACATGATTATACACCGTGATTAGGCATATGGGAAATGGAAAAATTGCTTGTCACAAGCAATATCTTTTCCACTATGTTTTCCAAAGCCAATATCGCGTTGAGAGTCAAAAAGGCAGTGTGTGGAAATGGGTTAAGGAATGAGAAAACATGGTACATAGATGTGTTGCTCTGTGTTAGCGCATGAAAAATCACCAAAAAATCACGCCGATATTTTTTTTTTTTTCAAATTCAAGGTTGGGTCCCAGAGCCCCTGCTTGATCCGCCATGTAGGGGCCTACGTAGAAAACAGGAAGAGATTACACCTACAAATGATACATTTTCATGGTCATCTCATTGTTGACTGGGTTCAGCCGAGTTCAATTTCTACTTAAACATTTATGATTAAAGCTTGTAGTCAAACACTCTTCAATGGCAATGAATTTTGTGCTAAAAAAGACTCAGTTCACTGTTTAGTTTTGATAAACCGTCGATGTTGTTATAAAATCTCGTATCTACGGCTTAAATCAACACTTACGAAATACTATTGTTTGTCCGAAATTAAGTCACGTTTAGCTGGATAAAATCGTTCCCTATTTAATTCATTATTATTAAAAGAAATACGTTAACATATAATTATGTTAAAAAAAAAAGAAAAGAAAAAAAAGAAAATTGAAAAAGAGCCCTGGGAAAACGCAATATCACACTAGTTAACACGTCATTACACAATATCATCACGTACTTAACTTGATGACGATTTTTATGCCCCCATATCGAGAGATCGGGGGCATATTGTTTTACTCGTGTCCGTCTGTCTGTCCGTCCGTCTGTCCGTCCGTCCGTCTGTCTGTCCGTCCGTCTGTCCGAAAACTTAACCTTTGCCTTTTCTCCAAAAGTATTTGACATACAAAGCTAAAATTTGGTATGCAACTTCCTTTAAATAATATATATCTGTTCCATGCAGTTTGACCTTCCTCAAGGTCATCTGTTAACCCTTATCAACCCATTACTCTACGAAAACTTAACCTTTTACTCCGAAAAATTAACCTTTGCTTTTTCTCCAAAGGTATTTGACATACAAAGCTCAAATTTGGTATGCAACATCATTTCAATGATATCTATCTGGTCCATGTAATTTGACCTTCCTCAAGGTCATCCCTTAACCCTTAATAACCCTTTACTCCACGAAAATTTAACATTTTAGAAAAAATGGATATTTCGGGGGCATTTGTCTTTCACAAACACATCTTGTTTCCATGTAAAAAGAGGGGAGTCAGTTTACCATAGAGGGGAGTCGTTCTACTATAGCACGGAAGTGATTTTTTAT